>JARQAD010000003.1:18525709-19125709 GCA_029955455.1 Quercus agrifolia
CTCTCTTTCTATATAGAAATGTGAAAGGAAAATAGATTCTTTTAGTGAATGAAAAAGCCTGTTGCTTTATGCTCGTATAGTGATTAATATGCCCTCCTATTCTAGTCTAATATTTTCCAGCATGTCCGGTAATCCCTTGGAAACGTTATTTCTTAAATTGTTTGTTCTATAGTTGTGTATGGCCCATATTTATCATTTCAATTGTCCCATCAAGGAGAACCAATTCGAATGGACTCTACACCCTTGTACATATTGCTACATCCCATACTAGCCCATTCATGTACTTCCTGGAAGCCCCATCACATTGGTGGAATAAGAAGAGCATGTCTGAGAATTTCCTGTAAGGTATGGACATGGGATACTAGATTCTTATGTTTTGCAACCGCGTGATTCATTTTTGCATAATAATAGTTCATGATTTATCACATTGAACATGAAATTCAGCTGTAAATTGGGTTAGATTGGACCCTGTAGTATTTAAAAAAAGACAGGCCCGTTGTAGAAATGTGATACTACCTACTATGGTAAGAAACTATAAGGAAGAGACAGTCTGTGCCTTTGTGATTCTTACATGAAAGAAGCTTATCAGCTAGATTCCCTTTTGCTAGTTTACTTCATAGATAGACCTTGATTCTTGCATAAATATGTGGTTTGTAGGGTTAACTTTTCGGTAACCATCACGGTTTAGTCACCTGGTTGTGTCCCTTTCTGCATTCGTGCAAAAATTTAGTTGAAAGTAGAACAAAAGGATAGGCCATTTTTTTCTTAAATATTTTTGGGAGTAAAACGACAGGATAGGTGACCATTAATTTATGCAAAACAGTGAGATTTTTTTAGGGAGATTAATTATTTGGTGCTCAATTTTTTTTATCTTGTATTCAGATTCTTAATGATTTGTGAGCATGCTTCTATTGAAAGTTCCCGAAAGTGGTGATTTTGATACATTTGAATACAGAAGCCAATGAAATATTTGAACTCATTCGATTTAAAAATACCAGTGCAACAATATCTTGTCTCTATCTGAAATGCGGTCACTATCTTTTATATATTTTCTTGAACGCTTTGAACTATAAATTTCAGTTGAAACATCCTACTTTCCATGGTTTTATTTTTGATATATTGCCTACAAAGGTATATGGGAAGCTATTTTCTTTACCTATTGGTATTTTGACTGTGATCCAAATGATTTATGAATGGTCTTGGATTATTTGGTAATTGAATCTAGCAGATGGGGTCAGTTGCTTGTAGGAGTTTGATTAACAATTAATATTGTTGTACAGTACTCTATGACATGCAACTTATCATAGTGAAGTTCTCCGACGTCATAAAATATGAAATCAACTTACTAAAATATTTTGTAGTCTTTATTTAAAAATAAATATTTAAATGGAATATAGAAATAATATAAAATTTGTAGTTTCAAACTATCCTTTATTTCAATTTATGGAAGGGTGTTGGAACGGCCAAGGGTCCCAATACTAATGGATAGCCCTTAGCCTTATAGCACTAGCATTTGAGGAGGCAAAAAAAAAAAACTATTTTACATTCTTAAACACTACTTTATTTATTATACCATCTCATTTTATAACTTATTCTATATCCTAGTTTCTATTTTCTATTTTTACATACAGCTCATTAAAATAATATAAATTATTCATCAAATAATAATAATAATATACATATAAAACGAGAGAGAGAGAGAGAGAGAGAGAGAGAGAGAGAATAAAATATAATATTTTAGTTTAGAAACTCATGAATAGTAAGTGTGGGGGCGAAAACTTAAGCCTTTGCATTGGGCTTGAGCCCCACTCTTTAATAATAATGCGTCCGAGGAGAAGAAAGCATGGGAAAAGGCTTCGTAATAGATAATGGAGCAGATAAATATCCAAGGGTGTTGGTCCGAGAGGGTAATCCTCCTCGGATCTGACATATATCAATAGAGTGAACTTCGTCTTGCTCTAGACCACCTTTCAGGAAGCTTCAGCGACGAAGATAGACTTCAAATGTATAGGGAAGGAATAAGAACACAGAAATATCTAAGGAAAAAGCTGCTACCACCACATTAAATGCATTACAGCAGCTTTCTTGGCCGCATTAATGTGGAGAAGGCCTCTGAACAGTGTTTTCAACCACTTTTACTCCCAGAAAATTAAAAAGCTGTGGGAAAGGAGACGAAAACTCGAGTACGATGCTAGAAAGTAGATAAGTGGACGGTAGGATTGAATAAATGAGGACTATATAATAGAGTGAAGTCTCCAGAAGAAGGAGATCGGGAGATATTAAGGAAAAACATTGAGGAAGATACACTGTAGCATTAAGAAGAATACCAACGGAAATAGCCAATTTGTCTAAGAACTTCCTCCTTGGACATCATCTGAAATAGCCAACTTATCCTAAAAATTATTCCTCGGACTTGATCTCAGCATTTGATTGTGTTTCATCCTCCTCGGACAGACTCATAACCCCTATTAACTGTTATAAAACCCATCACCAGCCTAATTCTTTCATCGACTCTCATAAATTTATTGTATTGGGTTCATTGGGCCCATATCCTATTCCATCTGGGTTTGGGCTACAATTTGTGACCCTACAATTGGCCCCATCTGTGGGAAGAATTAGCGCTAGTAAAGTTTATAACAGTTATGGCGGGTTCAGGACCACAGCAGATCAGTCCACCCCATGCAGAATCAGTTAATGTTCATTAACAAGGCGAGCTCCACAACCTCGAACAGGGAAATCACGTAGATAACCAGCAAGAGGGCAGCTCACAGACGATACATGCTGGTAGAAGTGGCTATTGACGAAGGAGTCACTTAGTACACGAACAAGCTGATGAAAATGATTTGCAATGAGAAATTGAAGATTTAAAAAATAAACTTCATCGTGCACAACGAAAGCAAACCCCTTCAAGCTCTGATGTTTCTTCCAACGATGAAGGGGATGCCAGTTACAGGGAATGCTCAGAAACTCCACTCAGTGAATCCTATTCTTATGAAGAGGAGCACTCACACAAGAGGAGGAGAAAAAGTTCGTCTGGAAGGGGGGTAGGAACTAAGGTCATGAAGAAGGCTCTGAGCCAAATTTCTAAGTCCCCATTTACTCGGGGAATAGAAAAGGCGAAGCTTCCCATACGTTTTCACCAACCTACGTTCCTCATGTATAATGGACGTACCGATCCTGTAGAACATGTGAGCCAATTCAAACAGAAGATGGCGGTTCACTCTCAGGACGAAGCCTTGCTATGCAGAGTGTTCCCCTCCAGCCTAGGACCGATGCCAATGAGATGGTTCGATGGGTTGAGGACTAATTCCATCATCTCCTTCAAGAAGCTTACACAATCATGCTATTCCCGGTTTATTACACGCAGTAGGGTCACTCAGCCCCTAGATTCTTTGCTGTCTATGACAATGAGGGAAGGAGAATCTGTGAAGTCATATGCTGAAAGATACTGGGAGACGTTCAATGAGATTGATGGCGATTTCGATGAAGTCGCTATTAGAACTTTCAAGGTCGGCCTTCCCTCCGAACATGGTTAAGAAAATCCTTGACTGGTAAACCGGTCACCAATTTGCGACAACTAATGGATAGGGTGGACAAGTATAAAAGAATAGAAGATGATCAACAACAGGGAAAAGTGAAAGCTAAGTTTTTCCCTCAAGAAATGAGAGAATTTAGGTCGGACAAATACAATAATAACCGGCCGAGAAGGGATTATACTGAGCAGCAGGCGTCGAATAACAATCAGGTGGTCGGAGCTGTATTCCGAGAACCCGTTCATCAAATCTTGGAAAAGGTTAAGAACGAACCCTTCTTCAAATGGCCCAATAAGATGATGGGAAACCCTGAAAAGAGAAACTGAAATCTCTATTGTCAATACCATCGAGACCATGGTCACACTACCGAGGACTGCAGAAGTTTATGGGATCACTTGGACCAACTTGTCCGAGAAGGCAAATTGAAACAGCTGTTGCATCACTCTAGTGGTTTGGGTGGTCAGACCGATGCTCGGTCAGAAAGGGAGAATCTTTCACGACCCCCTCTCGGAACTATCAACGTTATTTTTGCGGCGCTTGGCAGAACAGGGTCGTGGCCTTCAAGAGTAATGTCCGTGGCTCATCTGTCTCCCAAGGATAGTAAACATGAGCCGAAGAAAGCTAAACTAGATCGGTCCCTGGTCATGGGATTTTCAGATGAGGACAAGATTGGAACTATTCAGCCTCATGATGATGCCCTAGTAATCGTTCTCCGAATTGGAGGTTATGACGTGAAGAGAGTGATGGTGGATCAAGGTAGCGCGGCCGAGATCATGTATCCTGATCTTTTCAAGGGGCTGAATTTAAGAACTGAAGATCTGACTCCTTACAATTCTCCTCTAGTGAGTTTTGAAGGAAATGTTATTATCCCGAAGGGACAAATTAGACTACCAGTGCAAACCGGTTCGGAAACAGTGGAAGTCGATTTTATCGTAGTAGATGCATATTCTCCTTATATAGCAATCATTGCCAGACCTTGGCTTCATACTTTAGGAGCGGTCTCCTCCACCCTACATCAGAAGATTAAATACTCGTCCGGTGGCGAAATAGAAGAAATACTGGGTGATCAAACCATGGCGCGATAGTGCATGATAGCAGCCATCCGACACAAGCCTGAAGTAGAATCTGTGACTCACGGAGAGGAGTTATAGCAGTTAAAACCCCCAATGATACCTATTGGTGGGACATCCGATGAGGTGAAATGTGAAGATCTTGTGAAAATCACAATAGGGGACGATCCGGAGAAGTTTTTTAAAGTCGGATCCCAACTACCTCAGCAAGAGAGGGAGGAATTGGTAGAGTTCCTTAAACGAAACATCGACGTCTTTGCCTGGAACGCTTACGAGGCTCCAGGGGTGGATCCAGATTTCATTTGCCACCACTTGAATGTTAATCCGCTAACAACTCCTAAAAAGCAGCTCCCTCGTCGTCCATCTAAAGAGCATGCAGAAGCAGTCCGTCAGGAAGTGACGAAACTGAAATACGCTGGGGCGATCAAGGAGGTCTTCTATCCCGAATGGTTAGCAAACACGGTAGTAGTCAAGAAAAAGAGTGGGAAGTGGCGAGTGTGTGTTGATTTCACAGATTTAAATAAAGCTTGCCCTAAAGATCCATTTCCCATGCCCAAGATCGATCAGCTGGTGGACGCCACTGTCGACCATCCTTGGATGAGTTTCTTGGATGCTTTTCAGGGTTATCATCAGCTACCTTTGGCCTTGGACGATCAAGAAAAAACTGCTTTTGTCACTCCAGTCGGGAATTACCATTACAAAGTGATGCCATTTGACTTGAAGAATGCAGGTTCTACCTATCAGAGAATGATGACGAGGATGTTCGAATCATTGTTGGGAAAAAATATTGAGATTTATATAGATGATATGGTGGTGAAAAGCAAAATGGTGTCGGAGCACCTCGGAGACCTTCAAGTTGTCTTTGAAATTCTCAGAAGCTATAAGCTATGTTTAAACACTTCCAAATGCTCATTTGGTGTAGGGTCGGGCAAATTCTTGGGTTACATGGTTACTCACCGGGGAATTGAAGCTAATCCTGACCAGATTAAAGCCATTAACAATATGCGAACTCCTCGGAACCCAAAAGAAGTGCAAAAGCTAACTGGAATGGTCGCCGCTTTGAATAGATTCATATCTCAATCAGCAGATAGATGCCGACCTTTCTTCCTATTGATCAACAAATGGAAGAATTTTGAATGGACAAAGGAGTGTGCTGAAGCCTTTCAGCAACTCAAAGACTATCTGGCTCGGCCGTCGGTCATGTCCAGTCCTGAGCCAGATGAAGTTCTCTTCGCCTATATTGCTGTAGCCTCGTATGCAGTGAGTTTGGTGTTGATATGAGTGGATAATGGTGTACAACGGCCAGTATACTACGTGAGTAAGTCGTTGCATGAAGCGGAAATGCGTTATCTACCACTAGAAAAAGCTATCTTGGCAATGGTGCTTGGCACGCGCAAGCTGCTTCACTATTTCCAAGCGCATACAGTGGTTGTTCTTACACAACTCCCGCTAAAAACCATACTTAGAAGTGCCGATTACACGGGAAGGATAGCCAAGTGGGGTACAATTCTGGGGGTTTTTGATATCAAGTACATGCCTTGTACCTCCGTGAAGGGACAGGTCATCGCCGACTTGGTGGCAGAATTCACCGAATCTGAAGCAGATGAATTACTGGCAGACGGAAACAAGGATGAAAAATTGGTGAATACAATCTCCCAATTTTGCCCACCGACATGGGAAGTACATGTAGACAGAGTATTAAACCAAAAAGGCTCAGGAGTTGGAATAGTACTAACGTCCTCCGAGAAGGTTATCGTTGAAAAGTCTCTGAGGTTAGATTTTCTAGCTACGAATAACGAAGCAGAGTATGAAGCTCTATTGGAAGGAATGGCTATGGTCCAAAGAATGGGAGGGAAGTCCATAAAACTCTTCTCGGACTCATGGCTGGTTGTCGGTCAAGTAAAAGGGGAATTCGAAACCCAGGATGAAAGGATGCGGGGGTATCTTAGCCAAGTTAAAATTATGCAGACGAAATTTGAATCCTTTAGCTTACTACATGTCCCAAGAAGTGGCAATGCGCATGCGGACTCTTTGGCCATGCTTGCAACCTCCTCGGCCCAGAACTTGCCTCGAGTAATCCTTGTTGAGGACCTACACAGACCCTCGGCAACAGTAAACACGGTTCAAATCAACCAAGTGAGAGTGGGACCAAGTTGGATGGATTCTATCACGCAATTCTTAAAGGAAGATATTTTGCCTGAGGAGAAAATCGAAGCTGACAAAATACGAAAGAAAGCTACTAGTTATTGGTTGTCGGAGGACAGCAAGCTATATAGGCGTTCCTTTTTAGGGCCTTATTTGCTATGTGTTCATCCCGACAAAACCGAATCATTCTTGGAAGAGATACATGAAGGAATCTATGGAAGTCATACTGGAGGCAGATCCTTAGCACACAGGGCCATTACTCAAGGTTATTGGTGGTTAAATATGCAGAGAGAAGCTTTGGAATACGTTAAAAAGTGTGATCAGTGCCAGCGGTACTCACCAAGTATACACCAACCAGGGGGAATCCTCAATTCACTATCTAGCCCATGGCCATTCGCTCAATGGGGCTTAGATATCGTCGAACCATTTCCTAAAGCTGTAGGAAACAAGAAGTATCTCATAGTCGGCACAGACTATTTTACGAAGTGGGTTGAAGCGGAACCTCTAGCCAATATCCGAGATGTGGATGCAAAAAGATTTGTCTGGAAAAGCATTGTTACTCGGTTTGGCGTTCCTCATGCGCTTATCTCAGATAATGGACTTTAGTTTGATAGCAAGATGTTCAGAAATTATTGTAGCGAGCTGGGGATTATTAACAGGTATTCTACTCCGGCTTACCCCCAAGGGAATGGATAGGTTGAAGCTGTGAATAAAGTCATATTAAACGGATTGAAGAAAAGATTGGATGATGCAAAAGGTAAATGGGTGGAAGAGCTTCCACACGTACTCTGGACGTACAAAATCACACCTCGTAGGTCCACTGGAGAGACCCCTTTTTCAATGACTTACGGAGCTGAAGCTGTCATTCTTTTGGAATCTGGGTTCCCAACGACGAGAACCAGCTCATTCAATCCAAAGGACAACGATGAACGACTAGCAAGAGGTCTAGACCTGATTGAAGAAAAGAGAGAAAACGCAATGGTTCAGTTGGCCCATTATCAGCAGAAACTAAAGTGAGGTTATGATGCCCATGTAAGGATAAGACCTTTAACCCCTGGCGACCTGGTGCTACGCAAAGTTGTGGGCTCTGCAAAAAATCCGGCGTGGGGAAAATTGGGGCCGAATTGGGAAGGACCATATCGTATCACCTCCAACGCTGGCATTGGAGCATACTTCTTAGAAGACCTGGACGGACTTGTGGTACCCCGCCTGTGGAATGTCAATAACTTAAAAAGGTATTATTATTAACAAATGTGTATTTGATCAATATTTGTTCTTTATGTGAAATGTGTATGCCACTCTTGGTTCTACGAAGTGTTTAAACTTAAATCCAATCATGCATGAGTCCTCGGACCAGATGATTTGGGTTAGTTAACACTCTTGGTTCTATGAAGTGTTTAAACTTAAATCCAATCATGCATGAGTCATCGGACCAGATGATTTGGGTTAGTTAACACTTGCAGTTCTCCGAAGTGTTTAAACTTGAACCCAATCATGCATGAGTCCTCGGACCAGATGATTTGGGTTAGTTAATACTTGCAGTTCTCCGAAGTGTTTAAACTTGAATCCAATCATGCATGAGTCCTCGGACCAGATGATTTGGGTTAGTTAACACTTGCAGTTCTCCGAAGTGTTTAAACTTGAATCCAATCATGCATGAGTCATCGGACCAGATGATTTGGGTTAGTTAACACTCTTGCAGTTCTCCGAAGTGTTTAAACTTAAATCCAATCATGCATGAGTCCTCGGACCAGATGATTTGGGTTAGTTAATACTCTTGCAGTTCTCCGAAGTGTTTAAACTTAAATCCAATCATGTATGGGTCCTCGAATCAGATGATTTGGGTTAACACTTTTTCCCAGTTCTATTAAGTGTTTAAACTTAAATCCAATCATGACTGGAGTCCTCGGACCAGATGATTTGGGTTTGTTAACACTTGTTCTAAGTTTCTTTAAGTATTTAAATTTAAGTTTAAGCATATTATTTAAAGTTCTCATTCGGATTAGTTATATTTATTGTTACTATTAAAGATACTTGTCGGATTAGTTATATTTATTGTTACTATTTAAAGTTACCATTCAGATTAGTTATATTTGGGTTGAATTAGTCTTCTAAACCATACGTACAATTCAAATAAATAAATAAAAATGAAATGAAATGACAACAGAAGAATTTGCCATTACTTATCGTGACTTGTAAAGCAAAAGGGGCATATCTTCATTGATAATAAGGGTGAAGTACATGTCTTTTAAAAAAAAAAAAAAACATACAAAAACAGTAAACAAAGAAAATAAATGTACTAATAAGACTAATGTCCTAAGCTTTTGCATTGGGAGCTTCTGGGTCAGCAACTTGCTTGGACTGAGAGACGGCGGTATCTGAAGCCTAGTCTTTTCCCTTATCGTGGTTCTTGTCCTTGCCCTAAGGAGCTTCAACTTTTTTCCCTTGGCCAGCATCTTGGCGAGAATCAGTTGGAACGTCCACAGGAGCAGGAGGAGCTTGATCTATTGTGGGAGCCTCAGACACTTGGGCAGGCTGCTCTAGGGGAGGAGAGCCAGAACCTGGGAGCTCTCGGATGTCCGAATCATAGTATATGCTCTCAGGTCATCTTAGGCTGGAATCAGCAGGGATCCCAGCGGCATCGAGGGCTTTACCCCAAGTGATGTCGCAGTAATCCCTAGCTACGATAGAAAATTCCTCAGTAAGCCTATTTTGAGTCTCCTGTACCCCCAGGGCATACGCAGCCTGCTTTTCGACCTCAGCTGCCTCCTTTAGCAGTTGGGCAGCCTCCTTGGCCTTGTGAAGTTCTTCGTGGAGATCTTTCACCAATTGCTTTTCTGTTGCCAGATTAATCTCACAGTAGTGCAGCTCCTTGCGAAGGTCTTCAGCCTGTCTCTCAGTCGTTTTTAGGCCCGCTTTGGCACTAGCCTTATCCTTGAGAGCTTGTTTCACCTCTTCAGCCATTTGTGCTTGTTTATCTTTCAGTGCACCTAGCTGAGCCTCTACGGTATCTCGGGCATCCAAGGCAGCCCTAGTTTCGTTGCGAGAGTTCTTTACCCACTCTTCGACCACATAAACTTGTTGCGTGACCTAATATGTGTAATGATAAAGTGGCTTCTGTTATAAAATGCAAGTAAATGTAAATGAAGGAAAAATGAGCAGAATTGCTTACCATGGCCAAGTCCCTTTTTAGGGAAAGGAAGAGATCAGGATGATTAAAACTCCTGTAGGCCGCCATGTCCTGAGGAAGGAGGAGAGACTGTTGCAGAGCCTCAGCCATCAGGCTGGCATGCCCCCCGCGATAATTCCTAAACGTGGCATCAAACGCGATGGGCATACCATTGACCTCCAGTACGGGTGACCAAGTACGTGGAGACCGACGTACTTGGGCCACCGGGGCTTCCTCTCGATTGTCCACGGAGCTGGGCCTTCATACTTTACGGTCCTGAATCTATCTGGCCTGCTTATTTCCTTTAGAGAGGCCCAGCTCCCCCTCCTCGACAGTATCCACTGGCATTTTCCTCCTTAGGTCTGGGTTAGGTTTCAACCCAAGGTTAGCAGGAATCTGAGGTGGAGGAGGAGGGGGATTTGCAGGAGGTTTGGACTTATTCTTATCTTGAGGGGATGGCGCCTTATTCCTATTCTTCATCAGTTCCTTTAGGCTTGGACCGGTCGTGGGGACCATTGTTTCCTTCTTGTCTGATGTGTCGGTAATGTAAGTTACCACTTGGGCAGGAGTCTACACACACGAATGCTCGTCTGCCCCCTCTTCGGCCTCCGATATAAGGATTGTTTCTTCTTCAAACTGGAATCTATCAATTTCTTGTTCAAGGGAAGAAGAGGAAGCTGTGCCTTCTCCGATGATAGCCTCCCCCAAGTGGTACTTGTTGTAACGGTTGGGCAACGAGAGGTATCCCTTGTGGGATAGGATGGTTGACGGGTGGAAGATCGTACGGAGCAAGGAAGTTTGGCCGAGAAACGTCTATACGCGCTAAACGGTGATCGCCTGCTCGGATAGAATTGCTGACGTCCAGAAATGACCTAGAAATTGGCTCAAAGTCCAAAATTAGGTGAACTGCACGAAGTTGCCCGTCGTTGTTCACAAAAATTTCTGACCTGAGCAGGTAGTTAAGTGCTGGAAAGTTGATTAGGCTGAGCTTTGGGTTGGTAAACAATTTATTTGTCAAGTAAACGAATCAAATAGTTAAGAGCCTCGGCAATACAAAAAATAACTAAACAAATAAATGTAAATGTATTAAAATGATATTTAAGTGCAGTAAAGTAAAGCCGAGTACTCCTTAAATCTAATGTTAGAAACCCTAGATCTAAATTGCTCCACCTGGCTCTCCTAGCTTAGTTGGGCAGGATAGGCCGTCACTCCAAGGGCCCGACAGGATGAGGTAGTCATCTTTCATCCCTTTGTTAGATTTGGGGAGGTAGGAAATCAACTTGACCACACTGGAACGGGATTTAAGGTAAAACCCTGCCTAGGATTCTATATGGCCTTCATATAAATGAGCGACGTCGTACCAAATCAATCCTATCCCCAGATGTCGGTCCAAAGCATCAATTGATCCTAGGATTCTAAAAAAGTTGGGAGCACATTGGTGGGGGCAGAGTCTATAAACACGTAGGTAATCCCTTATAATCCTACCCATGGGGACGGTCATGCCTCATTCTATGAAGGCAATCATAGGGATTACGACCTCCCCTACTTCTCGGTTAAACTCCACCCCTTTTGTGGTGCAGTGTCGTACCCCTATCTCTTGGGAAATGTGGTACTTTTCTTTGAACAACTCTATCAAGGCCGGAGTCTTTACTAGACGCTCAAATCTACCTATTTTTAGCTTGTGAAGTGTAGAATGGTTAGCCGAGGAAGTTAGCCGAGAAGATAGAGGAAGTTCGAAGAATGAAACTTATGTGGGGTAAGATGCGAACGGATCTTCTTGTCTCTAGAGGATCTTTGAAGTCTCTTTTGTGAAGGTATGATGAATGCGGAGATATGAACGCTCTGAAATCGCAAACTCTGATGAAAAATGAAAAGAATAACGTCTGGAAGCTTTTATAGTAAAGACGAAAAATAAAGGAGACGCAATCCTGCTCAAATATTGAACGTAAAACCTGGACCGTTGGATTAGAGTTCCACCGTTGGATGTCTGAAGTGTAACGCGGTCCAAAGCGTTTAATGATGATGTGCGAGTTCCCAAGCGTCAGAAACTCTCGTGAAATGACAAAAATGACCCTTCTGCATGCCTGGGTTTAAATACCCTTGTGGACTTAATTGTAATTACAGATACACATCAAAATTATAATTTTTCTCCTCGGATGAGAGGGAAAAATTATAATTTTTAGGGGCTATTGTGGGGGCGAAAACTTGAGCCTTTGCGTTGGGTTTGAGCCCCACTCTTTAATAATAATGCGTCTGAGGAGAAGAAAGCATGGGAAAAGGCCCCGTAATAGATAATAGAGCAGATAAATATCCAAGGGTGTTAGTCCGAGAGGGTCATCCTCCTCGGATCTGACATATATCAATAGAGTGAGTTTCGTCTTGCTCTAGACCACCTTCCAGGAAGCTCCAACGACGAAGATAGACTTTAAATGTACAGGGAAGGGATAAGAACACAGAAATATCTAAGGAAAAAGCTGCTACCATCGCATTAAATGCATTACAGCAGCTTTCTTGGCCGCATTAATGTGGAGAAGACCTCTGAACAGTGTTTTCAACCACTTTTACTCCTAGAAAATCAAAAAGCTGTGGGAAAGGAGACGAAAACTCGAGTACGAGGCTAGAAAGTAGACAAGTGGACGGTAGGATTGAATAAATGAGGACTATATAATAGAGTGAAGCCTCCAGAAGAAGGAGATCGGGAGATATTAAGGAAAAACATTGAGGAAGATACACTGTAGCATTAAGAAGAATACCAACGGAAATAGCCAATTTGTCTAAGAACTTCCTCCTCGGACAGCATCTGAAATAGCCAACTTATCCTAAAAATTATTCCTCGGACTTGATCTCAGCATTTGATTGTGTTTCATCCTCCGAGGACAGACTCATAACCCCTATTAACTGTTATAAAACCCATCACCAGCCCAATTCTTTCATCTACTCTCATAAATTTATTGTATTGGGTTCATTGGGCCCATATCCTATTTCATCTGGGTTTGAGCTACAATTTGTGACCCTACAGTAAGTTTTAAATATAAGGACTTTTACTGTTCACAAGTTGTAAAAATTTTAAAGTTTGCCTCCTTGGATGTAGCTCTTTTTTGGATTGTTAGTTGCTATTTTAGCAACTAGCTGGGAGGGTTTTACACCCTCCAATGCTAATGCTCTTAAGTGCAAACTAGTGCATTGAAAATGGGTGCAAGGCGAATCAAAACATTAAAATTCAAAAATTAAGGGTGTTCAATTTGAGCATTGTTGATACCTATTTTCATGACACATTTTGTACAAGCCCGATTCAAACAAGCCCAACTTTCTTGTGAGCTCAATTCATGTATTATATTATATTTTATTCTTTTAAATATGGTCCAAGCTCATGTAACTTATGGGGAAATTGAGGAAGTGTGGTTTGGAGGGTATGGATTGGTTCTTTTCGGACCTTTTGCATGAGCCCAACTTATACGTGCTACCAAGTGGGTAAGGGACACTAGTAGCACCTCAAGCTCATGGAAGAGGTCTTGTATCCAAAATTTTCACCTCAAAAGAGATTTTATGCTCTGGGTGACTGTGCCCCTAATTTTCAGCCCAGCTCCATTTTCCACACCAAAACATAGCTGACCCTAAACTAATTAGCTAGTCTATTGTAGCCACCAAATGCAGCTATCAAAAGTCTACAATGACAGGGAAGCAATAGCTAATGGAGTCAACCCTTTTATTTCCAAAATCATGTTAAAAGCATGCTAAACTCTTCCCTAAACTAAAGCAACTCAAACCAAACACCAAATTAGTATTATGGGGGATAAAAGCCTCTTCCACTACTCAAAAACTAGTCATTAGCAACATCTCAAACTCTATATAAAACTCTCTCTTTAGCTCAAAAAAAAGGACTAGCCACGTTTGACCCATAGACCCGAAACTTTAGAGCAAAACTCCATTTATCCGGTCAACAATCTCACAATTCTGAACCTTAAGGGTGAAAATATGAGTATAGGGGAATCTTCCCTCTCTTTCTCACAACCTCTCTCAATTTCCTCTTCCGGGTGACTGTGGGTCGAAGTTTCAGACCTGTTGAACCACGTTTTCCCCATAGAGCTGAAACTTTAGAGCAAAAACCCACTGAGCTAGGAAATATTCTCACAATTCCGAACCTTATGGGTGAAAATACGGGTATAGGGGAACCTTCCCTCTCTTACTCATAACCTCTCTCAATTTCCTCTTCCGGGTGACTGTGGGTCGAAGTTTCAGACTTGTTATGTTTTTATGCTATTTCTACACTTTTGTTATTAGCATTTTGTTTCTCTCTTGTCAAAGCACCATTAGCCTTTTGTTCATTATACATTTGGAATTTTGGGCTTGATTCTCCATAAATAACACTTCTAAAGAACCCAATGGGAGATTTGGGCCGTTCTCGCATTTTCGGCCTTTATCACAAAACGTCCCCGACAAGCATTACTCATAACTCAATTCCTAAAACTTAAAAGTCAATTACCATAACTCATATTTCTAATTCTACTTTTTCACTCACCCTAGAAAATGAGAAGAGGTGGGTGTGGACTCGCTTTGTGATGGGTGTAAAAGTAAAGAAGAGAAGTTTCTTGAAAAGAACAAATTAAATAAATAAATAAAGAGTAAAGAGTAAACTTCCAATTGTCACATTGACGTGGACCCCACTATAACTGAGTTATTTACAATAGTGTCATTGAAATACTTAGGGTCTGTTTAGATATTGTTTATTTTGTTGAAATTGAAAACTTATTACTAAAAGTACTGTAGATAAAGATAAAAGTTAGTTGAAATAGTACAGTGAAACCCATGAATAGTGCCAAAAAGTGCAGTGATGCCATAAATAGTAGCAAAAATATGCTGAATAGTGAAATAATTTATAATTTTAATCCACATCCAAATGCACACTTAACTCAAAATTTGGAAACATCCAAATTTTGTTTTCAATTTTCATTACTCAAAATCAAAATTTTGAGTTTTAAGTTATGAAAACTCAACTCAAAAATCTATCCAAATAACTTAGTTTTTGGTGGGTACTACGTTTTGTGAGTTTTGGGTGATGAAAATTGAGTTATATAACTAGTTTTCAAAAATCCAAACATAAGTCACCAACTAGAGAAAAAGATAAAATTGAAAAATATATAAGAAAATTAAAAAAAAAATGGGGGAAGAAAATGGAGACAGGAGGAATTGCCCTTTGTTTGCATATAATGCCGAAGTACTACATAGTACATAAAGACATCTCCAAATTTGTCAAACACCAATAGTGCGTTTTTGATGAAGTGGTGGAATAGCTGAGGTGAGAGTTGAAGAGTGAAGATGGTGGTCAGTGGTTACTGGCTGTGGCTTGTTGGTTGCTATTTTTAACTCAAATTAGGTAGTGAATGGTCAGGGAGAGCTGCTTCATTTGTAGCTTGTGGGATTCATGACTTACAAACTTCTCTTTTTTAATACGAAAACGATAGTTTTATTGTTTGAAAGTTGAAAAGGTTTACATCAGTAAGTATTTGTTGGGTAATACTAGGAGGAATTTCCCCCAAACAAATCTCTGTAGTCTCTTTCGTCCCTTATAGCTTCAATGGTAAGGGCATTTGTATTCTGCAGCCCTAAGGAACATGCTGAAATTTTACAAAACGTAAAATGGCAGCGACTTCCTTGATATTCTGAATGATGTGTCCATAGCTGGTGAAGGAAGTTTCCAAGGTTCGTAATGCTGAGGTCCTGAGGATACTATAACAATGAGTCACTCTCAATGTTTCGATAAGTTAGTAGTTAGACTTGAATTCTTTGGGATGGGAGAGTTTAATACTTAGGCTAAATAGCTTATTTGTTGGGCACTACTTTTGTGTTTTCACTTAAGTAAAGAAATAATATAATGAGTGATGGAAGAAATAACGAATTACTGAGAAAATACAGTTTTCTCATATGAAAATAATTTAAGTTATAAAGCATAAATAAATGGGAGGAAATATATTAAACTGTGAGACATATGAAATTGATGTAAAGAAATAAGTTTAGTAAGGCTAAACAATATTTAGAGAGAGTAAATTAAAATATTCGTCAATGCCCAAGGAAGCATAATCAACGGAAAATCCAAGCTAATAAATGTATTTAGTAATTTCATATGAAATTATTAGTAATAAAAGAGGAGAGTATGTGAGTGAAACTTATCTTAGTCACATGCATTGGCGAAGATAAGGAGTAACCAATCTCTCTCTTTGCCACCACCGGGCCTTGTAGCCCAAGTGGTACCCGGTTTACCATGAAACCGTTAGCTCGGGTGTTCGAGCCCTCGCACCCGCATAAACAATTACCTAACAAAAAAATAAAAAAATAAAAAATCTCTCTCTTTGCCAAAACAACTACCAAGCAAACACGAGGTAAAGTTAGGCCCGAGGATTTACGCTAGCAAGTGTTGATGGCAGCAACTATACGCAGGTCTTTGTTCCCTATCATAATAATAATATACAAGAGAATCAAAATACAAGATATTTCCTAAAATCATAAAAAAATGACTCATTTTTCTCTCAAATTTCAAAATATTATTTTTTTAAAATATAATTGTATAAGTAAGATATTTCCAAAAATAAATTTTAAGTTTTATTCTAATTTTACAACTCACCAAACTTATATATATATGTTTAGTTATTTCATTACAACACATTTTATTTCCAGTGACAAATATTACAATTTCCATTTGTAATCCCCAAAACTAATGAAAAGTGACTTTTTTGCCCTCCAATCCAACTCTCCTTAATTTTTCCTTTTGCTTGCTCATTGTGTGGGCTCAATCCACACAACTATAGACGCCATAATCTACAACCCGCATTTAATCTCATCAGGAGGGGTAAAATGATAATTTTCACAATTTAATTTTCAATTGTTTCACGTAGGACAATTTTTGGAGTCATAATAATCAAAACAACATGTCATAGGCCTCAATCAAAGCACTAGATTTAAAGATATCATCAAATTAATTTTTAACAAGTAAGATGCATTTGCAAGTGTTAAGTCCAACCACATGTGATTAGGAACAATTATTTTTGATTGTTTTAATTAAAGTCCAATTTAAAATTAATCATGTGTCAAGACAAAAAATAATCATGGAATTGCATGCAGACAATTTAATTTGGATAGTTAATGTTTGTTTGTTTAGACCCCTGAACACACAAATTGTCTAACCTAATTAATTAGCCAAGTGATTACTTAGGTTTATTATTCAGATCTAGATTAAAAAGTAATAAATCATATCATGCAGTGTGGAAAAATAAATAAGACTACGATATGATTACTCAAGAAAACCAATGGAACTGTCTATTTTTAAGGTAAAAAACCTGGGAAAGATTTGACCTAACCTATCCTCAAGGCAAACAAATCCACTAATAGAGAATTGAAGTTTTTACAAAAAATTTAACCCTAAATATATTGCTACCTCCAGTAGTAACTTACTGACACAACCACGTGCAAGCTCCGAATCCACGGACTTCTTCTCTTTTGGATTTACTTTGCACAAACACCCACGTTTGTGACTTTGAGATCCCACTCAAAAGTTTAGCAACACAAAATCTCCAGTTTGTGACTTTAAGACCACCCTTGAAAGTTTAAATCATTAGCTATATATGATCATGTTGCAACTTCAGATCTACCAGTTCTAATGATATGAGAATGATTTTCTATAGTGATTTTGAAAGAGGAAGGCACTATACCTTTTAGATCTCACAAGAGCACCTCCAAAGTTTTTTTTTTTTTACCAAATCTATGAAAACGTACAATAGAGTTTCTTTTAAATACTATATGAAATAGATCTAAAACCCTAATCACTTAATGGACTTAATAGGCTAATGGGCTTAATTAAAATTCTATAGACCCGTGTTTCGAACGGTTGAACTTGTTCTCTTGATCGGTCGAACCTGGCAAGTTTCTGAATTCTTCTTTCTGCTGTTTCCTTTTTCTTGTATTCTGACTTGCAGCACCTTGAGCATTGTCTAATAAACCCAATAGACTCTAAAATTTATAAGTAGACAAGTTTGTGTTTATGGTTTGCCAATTGTTCTAAACTTTTAGAACCCAACAGTTAACATTCATATAATCCCTAAATTTGGTTTAATTTGACAATGATTGATGCATAATTAAGGAAGTTTAGGAACTAATTAGCTGGTATTGAGGTCCAAGCCAAAGTCTAAAGGCAATTATTCGAAAAAAAAAAAATCAAAATTAGTTGCAAATTGGAACTGAAAAAGGAAGGAAATTGGGTTGGCCTGGCCTAAATATTAATTGGCACTTGGCCCTAGCTGACTCAAATTTTCAAATTTTGGCTCCATTTTCCCTCCAAAGTTCATTTATTACAAATTTAATGTCATTCCTTACAAAAATCAAAATAATATTTTTGTAACGACTCAAGGAAAGTACTACTTACATTTGTACTTACACCCTAAAGGACTATTCAAGTTACAATTGAGACACTTCGTCATATGTTGGCTAATGGGTTAAAAAAAGTTTTACCTCATATTATTTCGGAGTCTTGAAGTGCTTTCTAATCGGATAAAGCTATTTCAGATAATATCCTGGTGGCATTTGAGACACTCCATCATATGAAAATGAAGAAAACGGGGAAAGTTGGGCATATGGCTTTGAAACTTGACATTAGCAAGGCGTATGACAGATTGGAATGAGTTTTTCTTCAATAGATCATGGAGAAGATGGGCTTCCATCCTACTTGGGGCTTGGATTTTGGAGTGTATTTGTTCAGTCACTTACTCTGTTTTGGTTAATGGTAAAGGACATATTGTCCCACCTAGGGGTATATGCCAAGGGGACCATCTATCCCCTTATCTCTTTCTTATTTGCTCAGAAGGATTAAATGGCTTAATTGAACATGCACTTGCTGATAAACATATTAAGGGCTTCTCTCTTTGTAGAAATGGCCCAAAAACATCTCACCCATTTTTTGCAAATGACAGTCTTCTCTTTTGTTGGGGAAGACTGGATGATGTCAGGAGTATCCAGGAAATTTTACGTAAATTTGAGCAGGCCTCAGGTAAAAAAATTAACTCTGAGAAGACAACATTTTTTTTTTCCCAACCAGAATGTTTCTAAATTGGAAAAAAGGAGTTAGTGAAAAATCTATTGGGGGTTCCGAAGATAAAAGAGTATGAAAAATACTTAGGTCTACCTATAGTGGTTGGGAGGAATAAAAAGGCGAGCCTTAATTATATTAAAGATAGGGTGTGGGGAAAGTTGCAGGGTTGGAAGGAGAAATTACTTTCTCAAGCGGGAAAAGAAGTTTTATTGAAAGCAATAGTTCAAGCAATCCCTACTTTTGCTATGAGTTGCTTCAAGCTACTAGTTGGGCTTTGTCAAGATATTGAGATGCTTATTCATAAATTTTAGTGGGGTCAAAGGGGAGATAGGAGGAAAATCCACTGAAAGAAATGAGAGGTTTTATGTCAACCAAAAGCGGAAGGTAGCCTAGGCTTCAAGGATCTCTGTAAATTTAATGAAGTTATGTTGGCCAAGTAGGTTGGTGCTAGATTCATGACATGGAGGCTCTATTTTATAGGGGTTTTAAGGCAAAGTACTTCCCTAATTTCTCTATCTTTGAAGCTAACTCTTCTTCAGGTTCTTATGCTTGGAAAAGTATCCTCCAATCTCAAAGTTTGATTGATAAATGGGCGAGGTGGAGAATAGGTGATGTCAAATCCATTCGGATCTTCCAAGATGCATGGCTATTGACAACAAAGAATGGCATAATTTCATCCCCACAAACTCTATTGCACCCTGAAGCATTTGTAAACTCTCTCATTAATTTGGATACAATTTGGTGGAATACTCATCTGATTGATATATGTTTTTATCCACCCAAAGCTCAGCATATCAAATCACTACCATTGTGTTCTACTCCTTAACTCGATATTCTAATCTAGCCTAAAGAAAAATCAGGTAACTACTCGGTTAAATCTGGTTATAAGCTTCTTTGTGAATGGGAAGACGATGTTGTTGATAGGCCTCAAGTCTTTGAATCGTAGAGAAATTTTTGGAAGAGAGTGTGGAAATTTAAAGTGCCAGGCAAGATTAAGCATTTCATTTGGAAGGCATGCTCGAACTCACTGCCAACCAAAGAGAATTTGCTGAAATGAAAAATACTCTAAGAATCTATGTGTCATCTTTATGCTAGAGATTTTGAAGATGTTTTTCATGCTTTGTGGGGATGTGATAAATTACAATTGGTTTGGGTTGTGGAGTTTGGCTGGGTGGACAGAATAAGAGCCAGTTTGGGCTCTTTCACAAAGTTGTTGAAGCTGATCCAAAAAAGGCCTTAGGCGGTAGCTTTATTTGCAATAACAGCCTAGTCTGTATGGTACCATCGTAATAAATCTTGTCTCCATGAAACTTCCTTGCCGCTGTATAAAATATCAGTTTTTGCATGAGACTTTATTTGAGATTACAAAAATTTGGTATGTGTTTCTCATGGCAACCGGCGGTCTGTCTCAAAGAAGTGTCCTTTTACTTCTGAATTCCTGAAGACAAACTTTGATGGTGCTATGTTTGGAGAGTCTGAGAAGGCTAGAATTGGAGTGGTCATTTGAAACTTCGAAGCCGAAGTCATGGCTGTACTTTCTGAGAAGATCAAGAAGTCGCCAATTGTCGAAATTCTGGAACTGCTTGTTGCTAAGCGAGTTGTGAATATCACCCTGGAAACAGGTTTCAACAAATCTGTCACTAAGGGAGATTCAAAATCTGTTATCAATTCACTTCGACATGGTTGTATGGAAAATTCCCAAGGTGGCCATCTCATTAAAGACATTTCAGCTATTGTAAACTCTTTTTAGAGTATTTCTTTCTCTTATGTTGTTTGGCAAGGCAATGCAATTGCACATGCCTTAGCCCAGAAAGCAAAACATTTGTTTCCCTTACTCATCTAGATGGAGTCTATTCCACAAGACGTTTTGTCTTTTCATACTATCTGATTTTCCCATTCATGAATAATTAAGTAGCAAGTTTTTCCTTCTAAAAAAAAAAAAAAGTTGCAATTGAGACTACTCATAATCACTTATAAATCTAAGATACACTTAGGGTTTGTTTGGTTGGGGACAAATGTGGAAAGAAGGGAAAATAAGGGAGAAAAATGTGTTTAATTTGGAATGGAGTGAAAATGGTGGGGCTTAATCCCCTCAGTTTTTCGTCCCTTACCCATTTTTTATCCTCCTACTTTTTCATCCACAACCAACGGGCCCTTAGAAAATATTTGATAGGAACTTAATAAATGTCTGCACAACATACACTCAAATGATCTGATTTACTGCATTACAAAATCCAACTATTTATATCATTAAAATTTAAGAGAGGCGATTTGAGGGTGTGTTTAACTTTAATTTTGAAATTTGAATGTCTAAAATGATACAAATGACAAGACTAACTTTCTCCCTTATTTTTTTATTTTTTATTTTTTTAAATGAAGGAGGGTACTCAAGACCTTATAGATATCATGAGATTTTAAGAACCACACTTGTGAATTGTTAAAGTACTAAATTTGTAATTAAGAAAAGTTTCTCTTTCCACAATGCCTTAAAGATAGTGATTAAATTGCATTTGATACTCAATTAAATAATATATTTTTAAAATTTTAAAAAATAGTCAAAGTAAATACATATATTCAAAAAATTATACACAAACACATAGTATAAGCCAATGAATTATTAATGTAAGGACCAGTTTTGGATTGAACCCTAAATAGGATTGGGCTTTGGCCCTACCAGCCTAAACAATGAATTTGTAGAGCATGAGAAAAAGAACTAGCCTGATTCTAGAAAAGAAGTAACGATTATGGGTGGTTTGGAAGAGAAATCAAGAGTATGAGATACAAAAATCGTCCTTGGTGTAACCCAAGTAATTTAATCATGAGTCCAAAGTTCTTCTTTTAGGGATGTATTTCTTAATCTCTTTTTGCTTTAGATTTTGTGATCCCTTTCTTTGGCCATTTTCTCATGTTATATACCATGACTTTCGTATCATCCTTACCATACACGTGTAAATTTGGTTCTAGGAGCTTCTCCCTGTCCCATCTCACACCTCCCTGAACTTTCTACCACCAGCTGTAAGGCTGCTTATTCACTATTCAGGCATCACCTCCACATTAATGCGGCCATAGAGTTAGTTGGGGAGCATTTAATGTGGAGGTAACAGCTCCCACAGATATTTGTTATCCTCCTCCATTATCCCTTATCCGATGTCCGACTCTCTGTCATGTGGCCACTTTCAAGTAACATTCAGGAGTATAGGATGGTTTTAAACCACCTCGGATAAATGCTCCTAAGGTGAATTTTCACCTCGGACAGATTTAGAACTACCATAAATGACTTTCAATCCTTCCCTCAACGTTATTTCTATTACCACCTTAGTTGACCATTCTCGGACCTGTTAGCCTCCTCGAATTAGGTCATTGGGGTTTAGGCCCATTTCATACAACCTCAACAGTACTCTAGAGATAACTGGTCCCCACAATTAACAAATATTTTATTATTCGAAAAATGTGTATTATAATTCATAATTCAGTATTTATTAATACTTAGAGCATGAGCATTGGCCTTAATGCATTTTTAGCAAAATTAACCCCCCAAAAACTCAACTTTTGTTACTTTAGCTATTGAAATATTCACAAACCACTCCATCAACCTCAATACTCTATCATTAATTATTGGCAAAAATCCAAAACTAACCCTATAACTTTCAGACTTTTTCATTTCAGTCCTCTAACTGTCAGTTTTGTCATTTCAGTTCTCTAATTTTCAATTTTTGTTAATGTGGTATTTCGTAAGAGCTTAGTTAGCTGCTGTCGTTAAGGGTGCTAAAATGATGCCATTATGGCTTCTTTTTTTTTTTCTTTTTTTCTTTTTTTTTTAATTTCAGAATTAAAAGAAAAAAAAAACTATATAAAAAAAAAAACATTTAACTTCATCACCTCCACCTTTGGACTCTCAACTTCCACCCCTCTTTTTCTTCATCTCCTCAAAATCATCCACACACTACTTCAACTTCACCTTCTTAACTCGCTTCCTTGACTCAGCGATTTTTTTTTCTGGTGACTCGGTCAAAAATTTTCTCCCACCCTTTTTCCTAGTCCCCATGAGCGTTGCAAATCTAAATCGTCCCGTTCCTCCAGTTGGTCTAGCGCCACCAATTGTAAAGCGATAACATCACGTTGGCCACCCACGTGTCTTGACACGTCGGCGTGCACTTGGCCCCATTGAGTGGGCTCGGGCTTGAAATCGCAGCCACTAGAACGCCGTAACGGGATGGTGGAAATGAGTATTTCTGATTGGACACAATGCAAAAAGGGAAGCGTTTGGCAAGGTAAGGGACGCTGAGGGTGCTGAGTTGGGCCTTGAATGATGTCTCTGAGTTGAGTTGGTGGTACTTGGCTGAGTTGAGCTTCGGGATTAGTGCAAGTCGCGAGAGTCCCACCGTGGAGGTGTTGAAATCGCCGATTTCCAGTCGGTCGTTGAGTCTGTTGTTCCCCTTAAATGTTTTTTATTTTTATTTTTCCGAAATAAAAAAAAAAAAAAAAAAAAAAAAAAAAAAAAAAAGAAAAAAAAAAGAAGAAGCCAAAACGGCATCGTTTCAGCATCCTTAATGGCAGCAACTAACTAAGCTCTAATGGAATACCACATTGACAAAAATTGAAAGTTAGATGACTGAAATGAAAAAGGTTGAAAGTTAGAGGGTCAGTTTTGGATTTTCGCCTTAATAATTTTATTAAAATATTATGTTTTTCTCATCATTCTTCCCTAATTCAACGAATCTTCCAACATCAACAAATCCAAACAAATGAAACAAAACCTACTATATCATAGTCATGCTTGATGCCTCCAACCCAATCAAACAATCATTGCAATCCCTTAAAACCAAATCAAAAACTCAAATCACAAAGTCAACAACCAAATCAAACACAGATCAAACAGATCCAGATCAGTGAAAAAAAGAAAAGAAAAGACCCATAACGTGTCAACAGAGACCCAAGACATTGAAGTATCACCACGATGATGACCCACAACAATTGTCATCCACCACTTCATGACACAAACACCGTCCTCCACCACCAAATTGATCTAGATCGTGACCCAACTAGCTTAACTATCCCACACCCACTGGCGAATCGGCCAACCCTTGCATAGATGACCAATGATGATAGCCAAATCAATCGACCCATTATAGTTTTTCTTACTTTCGTTGGAATTGAGCTTGAGAGAGAGAGAGAGAGAGAGAGAGAGAGAGAGAGAGAGAGAGAGAGAGAGAGAGAGAGAGAGAGAGAGAGAGAGAGAGAAAAAAAGACCTAAAATGTTTATTAAGTTATTGTAGTCTCACTTCATCTATCTAGCCATCGTTCAAGAACTAGTTTGTCTTTGTGTTTTATGAGGTTGATGTAGACATGGCTAACGGTCAGGTCAGGTTGGGTCAAACAGGTTGCTGGTCAAAACGAACTAGGTTTAAAAATGGGTTAGGCTAATTGAGTTGTGGGTGGGTCGGGCTGACCTATATTTTCACATGAAAAAAAAAAAAAAATTAGCCAAATTTTTAGAGAGAATGAATCAAATGAATCAAGGAAATATATTGCACATATTAATCTTTTTTTTCCTCGTTAAGTGAGCACCTACTATTATTAGGTAAAAAAAAACAACAAACCAAAAAACATAAAACATTCCATATCCTTCCAATTCCAATAGTTTTGAACATTAATAAAATTCTTTATAGTCATAATAACAAAATCTTCCATGTTAACAACTTATAGCTAGAATGCTTATAACTACAAATTTACAACTTGTGAGAGAGTTGTTTTCTAAGAGGCACAAAAAGTATATATTTTAAGTTTACACACTTCGGATTTGAAGTTCACTGATGATATGGACTTGGACTTTTTCTTTTACTTAGTTTTGTTTTGTGCTAGTTAGACTTTTTTATTTTTATTTTTATTTTTTTATACAAGATAGAAATTCTATTCTATCATAATTTAAGTATATATGTGTGTGAAGCTCCCTCCTAGAGACTTGAACCTCGATCCTTACCCCCTCACACCCCCACATGCACTTATACTTATAGAGTGACCATTGCACCAAAGGTGTGTAACTTAGTCTTAGTATTTAACTCTACTACTTTTTTTTTTTTTGAGTAAAATTTAACTCTACTACTTAGTATTTAACTTAATATTAGACATTTAGTGTTGTAGAGGTGTACTTGTAAATACTTTTGCCTTTTGTATTTTTTTCCCTTTTAATTAATTAATATTTTTTTAATAAATGGGGGCATGACCATTGTCAATGGTGGCTACTAAATGGCTAGATAATGTCAATGCATTATTTGTATGCATTTATGTCTATGCACTTAGCACTTTGACATGTAGTCTAAATATTTTTAGAAAAAAAAAATGTTCAAAAAAAGAGGTTGGGTCATACGTCAGCCGAGTTGGGTTGAGTTGGCCAAAAAAAAAGAAAATTGACAAGCCACGGGTTGGAGGCTTGTTTTTTATTCGAACAAAAAAATTCAATTTCGACCGAGTCAAAATGAGTGGATTCCAGTCAAGTCAATAAATTTCGGCCTATTTTACCATATTTAAGCTGATGTACGGGTATTTTGTGTGAAAATTGGTCAGTTTAAGTTAAACACGCTCTTTATTAAGTTTGTTGTAAATGCTCTTAATTAGTGTTCTTGAGATACTCATTAACAGTAACCATTAAAAAATAAAAACATAAAAGATTTAATGCACGTACTGTTGTCTGATACTAGAAAACAAGTGGAAGCGTTTGGAACATAGAAAAAAATAAAAATGTTTGAACTTTGAAAAGAGACAAAAAGACAAGAGTTAAAAAGCAAGATACAGGTTGGATTCCCCAAGATTTATTATATTACACTACACATTTATTAGTCCGATTCATTAATTTTACACTTCTGTCCTCGTCCTCTTGTTGTCTCTTAACTCCACTATCACAGTAACCAGCTTTATTTCAAACTTCAAACCTCTCTCTCTCTCTCTCTCTCTCTAGCTTCTCTTATTTCTATGAAGCTCTCTATCTATCTCTTTCTAGCTTAATAGCTTTGCTGGTGGATTTTTTTACCGCCCAGTCCTTGTCCTTCAAAAAGAGGCAAAAGCTGCCCCCATTGATAAACACCACCCACACTCTTCTTCTACCTATAACATTTCTCATTCTTCTCTTTCTCATGGAGTTCTTCAATTGATGCTACTCAGATCCCACAACCTAACTGAACGATACATTGTTCTTGTACAAAGATATCAAGGTCAGTTTCGCTTTCTTTTAGCTCATACTTTCCATGAATATCTCCCATTTTTTGTTCTAGGCTCAGCACAAACTTTGTTTACCAATTATTTATTTCTTTTGGGTGTTTTTTTGCTCATCTTTGATCTGCTTAAAATGATTAGTACGTAGTTGAAAGGTGGAATCTAATGATTAGTACCCACCATTCCACCCCTTAATACTTTGTTAGATTCTGAATAGTCCAAAGGTTTTTTTTTTTTGACTTTTGTTTACTTTCCTCAGCTACCAAAGGCATATTAGTAGGATCACCCACACACACGTTCACACACACACACACACACACACACACATACTGATGAGAAAAGAAACAAAAGAACAACAAAAAGATGTTAATTTGGTCAAACAATGCAGTTTTATATTTTTAATTCCTCAGATCTCACGGCGGACCATCTTGGCCTCTTGATCTGTTCGTTTGATTTTTTTTTTTTAAAATTTTTTTTATTGGTCCTATCTATGACCCGAGAATATAATTGTACGATGCTAACTCAAACATATAAATATAAACTTGGATGTTTACTTCTGTTGTCATGCTCTAGTTGTTACTAAATCTATACTCGATGTTATGGATAAATCAATTTCATGCTTAATATCACAGTTTGATGATTTGTGCGGCTGAAAGTAATCGACTAAAAATGGTGAATTTATGATTTCATGTAATCAGGAATTGGTAAAAAGTATTCACCGCTCACAGTTTTGCGTGTCAGTATGTTATAAAATTAATCTTATGGTCAGTTTGAATTAAGAGAAAAAAAAAAAAAAAAGAGATCAGAGTAAATTAAGTCCAAAATTTACTTATTTTAATCCAATTCTATTCTCCACTTCTTTCTCTCTCTCTCTTTTCCCTCTCCAGCCAAACGGCCCTAACGATTTTTCATCTATACTTTATTGTATCACAAGCAATATATAGTATAAGAAAAAAAGTTGTGACGCTGGTGGTGGCGCGTGAAGTGGGCTTTTACTTTACTTATTAGTATTAAGAGAGACTGAGACATGAGCATGAGTTTTCTCACCATTTCGAAAAAATAAAAGAGCACGAGTTTTTTCGACCTTTTATCAACCACTACGTATAAACTTGCTTTGTCTGGAAAGCTGGAGAGGATGCTGAAATGACAGTGGTGCCCTTGAAAAAATTTAAATTGCTATGAACAATATAGCGTGAAGATATTTTTGTGGAAGGGTAAAAAGGATAGAGTAGACTTATGGGCTTCCAAGTGGGATTAAAAAAAAGAGACCCACATTCTGAGAATGCTTTTACACTGTCCCAGTAGCGCACACCACCAAAGAAGATTAGAAAATATAAGGGCCTTGTGTTTTGCAAAAATAAAAATAAAAAAATACTAAGAGAAAACCTACCTTGAATCGAGCATTCAAATTTCAAATTACACAGTTTTGATTTTACTATTTCCTTTTTTGATAAGATGATTTTAGTATTTTACTATTATTATTATTGCCATTGCCAATAAAGGACAAGCCTAGTGCTCATAATTGACTACTGTTTGAAGAGACATGAGTATTATAAGCTTAGATATTAAATTATTATTGATCATTTTCATGATCGAAGTAAGGCTTAGGTTCAATGGACCTTTATATGATACGATCTTAACATGTGATTATTTTTGAATACATGTTATTTCAAAGCCAAACCTTTGTCGATTATTGGGCTAAAATAGACAAAAAAAAAAAAAAAAAAATCTATTGAATTGATTTTGTTTTGAATGCCGCAGAGGCCTGGTCATTGGGATTAATATTATTAATTTCATCTATTATAACTATCAATGTTTGTTTGAGGAAAAAAAAATCCCATATCAAATCTTATAGCTTTTTTGTTTTCTCAAAAAAAAAAAAAAAAAAAGCTATAAGATTAAAAAATTAGATTAAATTGTACCTTCTTTGTATCCAAATCAAGTTCAGTGCTCTTACATGAATGAGCCTTTCAAAAGTAGTAGAAAACACTGTTTTTTGATCCAGCGATTTGTGTTTATGTCAACTGATTTATCCACTATACATGGTTTCAAGTTTTTCAATTGCATTCACTTTCTTGCTCAAATAAATTGGATTTTTCTTTCTTCTTTTTATTTATTTATATTTTAATGGGTTGCCCCATAAGTTTGAAAATTTTGTAAGCCCAGCTCAGATATAGCATTATTGAGAGGAAAGAACGCGGAAGTTGAGGTTGACTTTGACATTTTTTTAATTAATTAATTTATATATTTATTTTATATAAAATAAAAATTCTATCTAGTCTAATTTAAATGTATATGTGTGTAAAGTTCTCTCTTGGAGACTTGAATTTCAGCTCTTACCTCCCACATCCCACAAGCACTTGTGAAGTGACTATTACACTAAGGGTATGTTTGGTACACTGAATAAAGATTACGATAAGAATTGTAATTTTTATTATTAGGAATAAAATGTGTTGTAATATAATAACTAAACCTATTCATTAGTTTGATTATGACTTATGAGTTATAATATTAGAATGAAACTTAACATTTATTTTAGGAAATTTCTTACTTATACATTTATATTTCGTTAGAAATTGTTATTTTTAAATTTAAGAGAGATGTGTTATTTTTTATGATTTTTTATTCTTATAATTGTTAGATGTATATGGAAAGTTTATTTACTTGGAAATATATTAAGTTTTAAAATTATTGCACTTACTAAGGAATAACTAATATAACATTTTAAAGATGAATAGTTATTCTTCATTTTGAAGAATAGCTATTCATAAGGAATGATTATTCATTATAATAAAAATATAACCAAACTAAATAATAACTAAATCATAGAAATAACTATTATATTACAACACTTATTACAGTTTACCAAACATACCCTAAGAGTTTGCGGTGGTAGGTTGACTTTGACACCCGCCTTGTCTGTTAATACTGCTACATTAATTGTGTTCTACTTTAATAAATTGACATAAGAAGCGTTTCTCAAAAAAAAAAATTGACTTAAGAAGTTGGTTTTAGGAGGGATATGGTTTAATGAATCTGATTTGAAATTTTTTAAAGAGATTAGTGTCAGGGAGAGGGGTTTGTAATGGTGTCTTACCTCTCATTTTTAGTTCCCCAAATTGGGAAAATTTGGAGGGGGAGTGGATTAAAAAGAAGGCAAGAATATTATTTTAGTCTTTACATTTTGGTATAATTTTTAATTTGGTCCTTAGTCCCTACATTTTGGTTGTAATTAATTTGGTTCTTATTTTTGTTAACATGCAAATTGACTGTTATCAAAATGTAGGGAGATCAAATTGATAATGACTTTAAAATGTAAGGACTAAAATGATATTTTCGTTTGAAAAATTGAAATGTCAATTCTACCCTTACAATGTCAATGTTTTTTATTTTTTATTTTTTATAGGAAAATATGTCAATTTATATTTATTTCTTTAAAATTAATAAAAGAAGCCATCATTGTCAATTTATATAAAATTATCCTCTCTCCTCTCTCTACTTAATTTTTAAAACATTCAAACAAATGGAAGGGATATCTAATCCTCTTTCCTCTATAGATTTTTTAAAATATCCAAACACGGTGAATGGATCACTATTACCATGATTTTCCAAAAAAAAAAAAACTATTTCCCTTCCCCTCGTTTACTTTTCTTCTCTCCTTTTCCTTCAAACTTCCATAGTGTTAAGAAGAAAATTACATTTCACCATCTTAAACAATAATTTTAATTATATTTTGCAATCTAAACTTTTCGATTGCATGATTTGTATCTTAAATTATGACTTTTATTACACTTTGCTCCATGATGTCAAGTTTGCTATTAACTTGGACGGAAATGTATGACACCATGTGAAGAGACCTAATTGTCCATCTTTTTTTTTTTTTTTTTTTGCTAAATGAAAAATGGGTAAATGAGGGCGACCTGAGTTAACGTTTTCAACCTGGGTGTGACTATAGTGACACTCTACTTGTTGGCCGCGGGCTTGTGGGAGTAGGAGATCCGAATGAGCTATAGTTGTCCACTTAGCCCCATCGAAGACGCTAGTGAGCATGAGTTGAGAGTATGAAGTTATTTCCCAGACGCTTCCCGTTGCGAGATTCAAACTTAGGGCCTCCAACTCCCAAACCCTTAGGAGTGAGCTCATGACTACTAAACCAACCACCCTCGGTGGTCCATCTTCTCAATTTCTTAAAAACAAAATAGAAATTACACTTGACCATCTTAAACTATACTATCAAACACTTTGCACCCTAAACTTGGATTTTCATTCAAGTTAATAGTAAATTTGACATTGGGGTGTAAAGTGTAATATGAGGTATAGTTTAAAGTGATAAAGTGTAATTTGATAATTTATAGGCAATTTTAACTCCTACATAAAATACTGATTCCACCACTTTTTGATTGCCTGTTTAAATTTGTCTCTATATTCAAGTAAATTGAACTTGTAATTGGGTTACCCACTGTTGGTGGGTGGGAGGATTGTCTATACGTTAGTTGGACTATATGGTAGTAATAGTAATTTTTCTTTCTCGGAACTTTCATTTTAATGTCTTATGCATTATTTACACCTCTTGAATCTGCTGTACAATTTTACTCCCCATGTACTTTTTAACCAAGGCCAAAGGCATAGTATTACTATTACCTGAAACTTCTGAACAAGTTGATGCCATAGAGGGTCCATAAGTAACAATGTCTCAATAATGTTGGTTAAAAATGGCCATGTAGGTTGGTAGTGGGTCGGGCAAGGACATCTGAAAGACAATAGTGTCACCTAATAAAAGTAGGTTGCATAAATTAATGTTTTTAACTCCAATTCAAGTACAATAAACAACATTGGAGTAAAAGTTTGGGGAATGTTGGGAGTAAAATTGAAATTTCCTTTTAAGTAGGTGGGTAGTGGTGGATCATTTATGATATGCCTTATGTTGTAGAACATTGTGAAACTATTTATGAATTTTGTAAAGTGGTGATAAAAACTTTGAAGTTAGGTGCGTATGGGAGGAAAATGAAGGTGTACTTTTAGACGTGTCATGGTTGAATCACATTACCACTAGGTACTGGGTCTACGGGTGCGTAAGGAGGCCTAGTACGTTAAGCATTTATTTATTTATTCCGATTAGTAAATTACACATGCTTCTGATTTTTGGCCAAGTGAAGGTAACAAGGCTCAAGGCCATACTTGCCACCCTTTTTCTTTCATTTGTTGAACATGTGGAGTTTTGAGCCTTTTGGTTAGAAAAGTAGTGTCTAAATGTACTTTGGTTAATGTTTTGGAAATACTGGTTTTTCTTGCTTTTGAGAAGAGTGGCAACTAACTATCATACTTTATTTCATCAAAAAAAAAAAAAAAAAAACTATCATACTTTATAAACCTTACTACAGTCTATGGATTTTCTTTGTGAGAGAACGTGTTTGAAGATTACAATAAATTTGTTACCTGGATTTTCTTTAATTTTCTTAACTCCTTATTTTTTTGCAGATCAGAAGCTTCAAACAGGGACTTGATTTTCTCTCTTTTTCACTCAATAGTCTTTGAGCAAAAATGCCAAGATCAAGGTTAGAGAACTTAGTCCTCTATAAATATGAAATTTATAAATAAATACGATGCATACTTCAGAACCAGTTGTCATAATGAGTAGATTCTAATGTGTTCCATCTTCCAAATCCGACATGTATGTTATTTGTACATATATCCTCTAACTACAAGCCAATTGAAACTGACAAAAATATTTTGATATCGTAAATAATTTTACTGGCAAGACTAAAATGTCTCAATGATTTATTGTATAATTGCTTCTGGAGGATGCCCATGCTGAATTCCAGAATGGTTGCGGTGCAAATCCCATTTCCATGAAAAATGAAAATTAGCCTTTGATTGAGCTGTACTTTGTAATTCTATCAGCGTTCTGGTTTATAAAAATCTCTCCCAAAAAATTGAATGCCGATCTCTTGGATTTGCAAACTCTTCTAGCAGTCTATAAGGAAGAATGGATTCTGTGAGTGGGTTTGTGTATTTGGCTGGAAATCTTTATGTACAAGTGCATAATTCAACATAGTTCATATCTTGTATGGAATCCCCGTTCAATATGAACTACAAGGACCACTGTAAGGTCCTGATTTCATTAAAAAAACACATGATTTCCTTGTACCTATAACAATGGAGTGGAATTGGCTATGTTAATTTCTGTTGCAGTAAAATATGCGATAATAATTATTAAATTAAATGCATATAGTTTCCTTGCTTTATGAATTATTTCTTGTTAGTATATTAGGGAGTCCTGATTTCCTTTCAACGTAATTGAATTTTCTTATTTTCATTCATTTTTTTTTTTTTGAATTTAATCATAAATAGGGGGACAGATATACCTCAAAGGCAGTCTCCTCGAGGCCCAAATCCACTCAGGACATCAAGTTCAGATTCAGATTCACTGCATCATCGACCAATTACTGACCGGAGTCCTAAACTAGGGGATCGTAGGTCCCCAAGAGGTGCCCAATCTGATCCTGTAAGCCAGAAGAAACTTGGTACCCGCATTGCAGATTTAGAATCTCAACTTGGGCAAGCACAAGAAGAGCTAAGGATTTTGAAAGACCAATTAGCTTCAGCTGAGGCTGCAAAGAAAGAAGCACAGGAAGAATTAGAGAAGAAAACTTTGAAGCCGGTTGTTCCAGAACCAGTGGAAATCCAAGGAAAGGATCCTCCAACAGAAATTCAAGAATGTAACAAAAGTGACAGCAGCCCTCTGGATGAAGGTCCGGATGAGAACCTGCAGGAAACTGATGTTTTTGAAGTTCCAGTGGAGAAAGTGACAGTTGATGAGCCCAAGATTGAACACAGCCAGCTGACTGATCAAGTTGAAAAGGAAACCAAAACAATTGACTTATCAACTGAAGCTCCACCAGCAAATCCTAAGGTGGGGAAACAATCCTGCCATGACTTGGCTCTAAAGGATGACGAGATAAATATGCTAAAAGCCAAGTTAGAAGAGAAGGAAAAGGAACTGGAGGTCTTCACACATGAAAATGAGAAGCTGAGAAATGAGCTGACTGAAGCTGCTTTAAAAGTATTATCAACTCAAACCAAAGAAGAAGAAACAGCCTTGAGGTTGAGCCAACTGGGAGAAGAGCTGAAAACAAGTAAAGCAACTGCAGCTCAGCAGAATGAGAAGCTGAAAGCTGTGGAAGAAGCAAAGGAGGCATTGGAGGCAGAGATGAAGAAGATGAGAGTACAGACAGAGCAGTGGAGGAAAGCTGCAGACGCTGCAGCAGCAGTGCTTGCTGGGGGTGTGGAGATGAATGGAAGGATCTCTGAGAGGTGTGTATCCATGGATAAGCATTTTGGCGGTGTGTTTGAGCCACCAACTGGTGGATACACTAGCTTTGTGGGATCACCTGGGATGGGTGATGATCTAGATGGTTTCGGAAGTGGAAAGCGGAAAGGTTCTGGGATTAGAATGTTTGGAGACTTGTGGAAAAAGAAAGGCCAGAAATGAGACCCTTTCTTCCTAAAGTGACATTGGAACATGGAACCTGCTTCACTCTTATTATGTATGTATGACGGAGCGAAATGGTTGCTTACCGTTTCGCAGTTGAAATGTTTTTTTATTCCATAATTTTCTCCACCTTGTTCCTAGTTTGGTGCTTGTATATTCAAACCTTTTAACGGAAGTATGCTGAACATCATATTATGGACTAGGTTTTGGGAATCCCTTTCTTTCTATCACATCTGGTCTATTTTGTTGTAGCCTAATGACATGAGAAATTACCACTTAAAACCTAGCCACTAGTAAACTAAATTTAATCTGAAAGCTCGAAAATGTGTTAATAACACGAGTTGTTTAGACCTCCAAATAAAAGTTACGGCTCGATTGATTTTACACTAACTTAATACTAAGTGCGGAATAGTGTAAATGCAAGCGGATAAACAAACAAGTTACTCTAACACATATTCTATTAAACACAGTAGTAAAGAGAAATGTAAAAGAGTAGGGAAGAAAGATGTAAACACAAGATAACACGTCGATGTGTTATTGAAGAGGAAACTGAAGAACTCGGCGAAAAACCTCTTCGCTACCCTTCAAGTGGTAATCGATCCACTAGACAATCAGTTGGGATACACGAGTGAGCAAAAGACCCTCCAAGCCTAATCTATCTTATGTACCTAAGCCCTTCAAGCTCCTATTTCAACAAGGCTTCTCGGAACTGTGTCTTGTTTAGCACTCTAGATCCCGCAACAAGCTCCATGTTGCATCTGCCATCCTTGGCTTCTTCCAATACTTCCCAGTAGCACCAAAACCTCACTTGATACTTTCAAAATGTGTGGTAAGTGTTTGTGCTATCAATCTCTCAATGGTATGGAAATGAAGAGGTAGGAGATGAGGAAATTCCACAAACAAATGTGTAGAGAATTGTTGGAATAACAATTTCTAACTCTCAAGTGTTTTTGCTAGGATTTTCTCTCAGAAGCTCTCTTCATCATTTGTGGGTAATATAGGTATATATAATGTGGGTGCAAAAAGTGTGTATTTAATAGTACAGACTGGCAGAAAAAAATGTCTCGCGGGTGTCTCGCGAGAAGGCCTTACCTGCGAGGTACTCATGAGACACAGCTATTTCCATCCTGTACTGACTCTTCGCATTCCAGTCATGTGCAAGACATATGCTTTACTTCGCGGGAAGCTTAGTCGCGAGATACCCGCGAGAAATCTTCTGGCTTCAATTGCTTGAGTCTTCACACTCTCTCTCTTTAACATACAACCCTTACAATCAAATCTCACAACAAATACAGGGTACAAAAGATTGAATAAAATTATAATCAAATTTGGCACGACATAAAAGCCAACAAACAACATCTTTGTAAATCATAACTTTACAATCTCCCTCTTTGGCTATTCTGTGACAAAACCCTTAAAACAGACTCTAAACTTAAATATGAGTTTGGGAACAATGACAAAACTTACTCACACCTAATCTAGAAACTGTGAAGCACTTGCACGTTTATACTTGTAACCTGAAATACTCGCACACAAACAAAACTTTCATTAAGCTTATGACAAGTTGAACATAAGGTATGTATAAGAGCAAGTATAGCGTGACCAAGTTTGTAAACATTTGATAACATGTATACACAAAGCTTGATCAAACAAGGGCAGTCATTAAAGAATGACTCCAATGAACATATAACAAGTAAATGTTCATCTGGATATGTAAAAAGAAGCAATCACTTATGATTACTTGCATGTCCAATCACACGACCAATGCAAAATACACGAAGTATATGCATTTAGGAACAATCCTACCAGGGCACAAGTGTGAAGTAATCAAGACATATTGGCAATATCTTAAAAGTATAGAAAAATGCTACAAAGGCATTGAGATAGACACAAACATACTGAATATAAGACTGAATTGAATAAACTCAAAGTGTACTTAAATATTAAACAAAAACAGTAAAAGAAATATAGACATAAAGCAGCAGTTATAGAAGCAAAAAATAAACCAAACAATAGTTACTGTCTTCTTCTCCCCCTTTCACTGCACTCCTCCTATCACTACACTCCCTTTAACAACGACACCATCTCCCCCTTTTGTCATGGAATAACTAGTCTTTATGTTCTTCTAGCTTCCTTTGAATTTGGTCCAGTTGAGTCTGAAGAGATGTGAACTTGGTGTCGAAATGATTGTGTTGGGAGTACATGATGGTAGCTAGTCCAGATATCTTGGTAGTAATCTCTTGTAGAGTAGCCATGATGTTGTCTAGCTGTTCATCATAAACATGAGATGGAGAACTTGAGCTTCCCTGAGTAGCATGACTTTCTTGCTTGGGATTCTTCTTAGTGTGACTCATGCTTGCATGGAGAGTGTGGATAGTAATTGGGCTTGGCCTTGGGTAAGGGCGCTCATCTTTTGAAGGATACACACCTTTGAGCTTCAAAATCCTTGAGATAAGGCGACAAAATGAAATACAATTCCTTGAAGCAGTCCAATCAATCGTTTTTGCTGCGATGTGGAAAATATGAGAGCACACATCAATCTCTATGTCAGTGATTAGATCATGCAAGAATAATGTTCGGCCAAGATTCATGTAATCGGTGCTGGACAGAGGGTAGAGGTTGCTAAACATGATCATTGTGGGCAGCCTTAATTCAAGAGAAAGAGATGCCACATTTATTGACTTCCCATTGGAGGAGAATTCCAAATTAGCTCCCAAAGCTTCCCGAAGAACCTCTTCATCCGGAGTTAGTTCATCATACATCGGTGGGATAGGTAATATTGGCTTGTTGATCTATAGAATATCGGCCAAGTATATGGGTGTAACTGAGAACCACGTTCCTCTCACCCAGCATTTGATTTCCTCGCCTTCAATAATGGCATTTGCATAGAAATCTTTCACCAAGTTTTCGTATGCATCCTTAAGATTTGAGAGAAGAAAATTTCAATCTTTGGTGGCAAACCATATTGGAATATTCGTGTCTAGGAGAGAGTGTTGATCAATGGCCCTTTCAACCAGCAATGGAGCATCTCGAAACTGGCTCATATAGGTCTGGAATGCAGCATAGGATTTGAACAGGTCAAGATTATACACTCCTGTTGAAAAACGAGTTCTCTTTGACTTCGGTGAAGGTTCATCAACATCAATCACTGGCTCTTTCCCTTTGTTGCAACCTCCTTTCACAGCTGAGCTTTTAAATGGAGACATTTGCATATGAGAGCACAGAATAGATAGGAAAGAAGTGCAAACAAAAACACAAACTTAGAACACAAAATTTGATTAGAATCAAGTTAGTTTAAAACACATGTAAAATAGCCTAAAATAGAGCATAACCAACTCAAAATAGAGTAAATAAACTCAAACACATGCTAAAGGAGTTCAACCAAATAAGCATAAACACAATGCATGAATTAAGTAATTGTGCATGTGTGTGTCTGTGCAGAGCATGTGCTGATGCATGTGTGTGCAGCATGTGATGCATGGGGATGCAGCAGGAGATGCAAGTGGTGTGCCTAGAGGGCCCTAGTGTGTGCAACATGGGCAAGTGTGTGAAACACATACTTAGATATCAAAATAGGTGATAACAAGTTCAAACCAATGTAAACCCAGAAATTGGAATCCAATTTAGCACAAAAATGTCACAGGGACATTTTGTTAAGCACCTGACATGCAACAATGTATAACTGTTTGAAGAAAGTGTGAACAGTTTAAAAAAATGCCTTAATACACCCTTAAAATGATACACGGGGCCAACATAGATACACAAACATCAAATGGGACTTAGCCCAAACAAAGTTTTGGAAATTTTTTTACAAAAACTAAGAACCCCAACCCATTTTCGAAAAATCCCCAATTTTGAGAACCCTAACTAATTTTCTGCATAATCTATGACAAACAAGAAGAAAAATGTTTTAGAAAACATACCTTGAAGTTAAAATAGTAGAAAACAAGCTTGGAATTGATGAGGTTTGAGTGAGAAATGGTTTTTAGGTTGAGAGAGGTAGTGCGAGGGAAGTTAAAAGTTTTTGAAAAGATATCACATCTGCTACATAAAAACTGAAAACACACTTTTTTCGCAAGTTAGGCAGTAGCGATACAGTCCCAAAAAGGGCCACTGAAGCTAAAAAACTTTCGCGAGAAGCTGTTAGTCGCGAATAAAGTGCGAGACAGTCGCGAAACTTTCTGTGTAATTTTGTGAAAAATCTAGTTTTTGCCTAAAAACCATTTTGCGAGAAGTGTTTAGTCGCGAAGTACTCGCAAGGCAGTAGTGAGAGTTTTTGTATGAAAATGTGACTTTTTAATTTCCCTCAAGCACATTTCGCAGGAAGCTCTAAGTTGTGAGCTTCTCGCAAAACTTCCTCTGAACTAGTTTTTTTTTTTTTTTTTTTTTTTGTTTTTTTGAAGAAAAAAACAAAAATGCATTTTGAACAAAAACTAAAAACATGAAGGCATAAAATCACTTTCAAAAACATATAAAACACTCAAAAATCTTTTTGGGTTTGATCAGCAAGTATTTGAGCATACACATCACATTGAACATGTACAATCACAAATGAGATAAGCATTATTTGAACAAGGTCTTGTGTGTTGTGTGTGAGTATCAAATGTGGAATAGTCCATAGACTAGAGTGAAGATTCGGTGATCAATTCAATCAAGTTATACACAACTGATACGAAGTTAAGTGGTTAATCTCAATTATAGAAATAAACATATATGACCTCCCACAAGAGAATGATTACAAATCATAGAAGCTTTTCATTTGGCTTCTGCATAAAACAAAACATTTGATCCTTTTTGGATAATACATCTCTTTTTGAGATTGGCGCTTGAAATTTTTGATATTCCAACATGTAGAGTTAGCATTTGGCTTGTTGAGCACCAAACATTTCAATACAAAAAGTCGTTTTCCCTTTTTCCTAGTCAAATACTAGTATGTGTGATAGACTTTTGTAGCTCTTAATCTCTTTTTCATTGTGAGATTTACATTTGGTGAGCTCTTATAGATAAAACATAAACTTAAAGTGGGAAGAGATATAGGCACAAGTCTATGCAAGTATCAAGACCATCAAGACTATTAATCAATCATTCATGACAAGCTTGAAGATCTATTTACAACAATCACACATAGATTTCAAGATTTCTCCCACAAATATTTATGTGCATACAGAACAAGTTAGGCTCGTAAATACACTACGCCATTAGTACGAAGGTACTAGGCCAAACTCATATGTGATACACACAAGAACAAATGATCAAACTTTTTGAAGATTTTTCAATTTTTATGGGTTTTTGAATTTTGAACACACTCAAAAACAAAAAAAAGAAAAAAAGAAAAAAAGAAAAAAAGATCAATAACAATAAGTAGAATCAAAGATTGTAAAAGTAACATGCTATAAACAGAAAGTAATGCATGATATGACGCATAAACCTATGATCCTAAGCATTGGAAGTATTGATGCATGGATATAGGAGATAATCATGCATGAGTACCCCTCTTCACCCACACATCACGTGCATTTGGGGTGATATCCCTATAGGATTGGGTATGTGAATTGTGACCTTCAAACCTGCTGTTGAAGTTTGCCAAACATGTAGTGAATGCCTTAATCATTTTCATTACGTTCATCACACCGAGCTCTCCATTTTGATTTTTTGGTTGCCCCACAACCCAATTTCTCCTGTTATCCCTTGGTCCTCTTGACCTTTGATCCCTAGTATTATTCAATGCTCTCAGTTGATGACAATTAGGTTTGGCGTGTCCTTGAATTCCACAATGATGGCAAACATGGTTCATTCTCGGACCTTTTTGTGAGTTTGGAGGTGATCTCTTTTTGGCTTCAGTTCTGACTGTTGATTGGTTGCGAGGCTTATTCAACACTCGTTGGTCAGCCATATTCTTCTTCTCCTCCACATTTGCTTTCTCAACGGTAGGGACAAATCCTTTTGATTCTTTGGCCTTAACAAACTTTACTTCCTTGGTTACCTTGACACTCGTATTGCTTTCTCCAGTATATCCCAACCCGGTTTTGTTGGAGAAAGTTTTTTGAGAAGATATGACATCATCAAGCTTCTTGGTAGAGACTCGGTCTATTTTGGCGTTTGCTTGAACCACCTCAAGCCCAAGAAATTTCACCTTTGTGTAAGCCTTGGTTAGCTCACCATTTAGCATCTCATCTACCTTAGCATCCGATTCTTCTACTATTCCTATGGATTCCTCACCACTGTGCTCCCCAAGTTCTTGCACAAGCAAATTCAAATCCTCTGAAGATTCAACATGAGCAATAGTCATAAATGTTGAGAAGTTCCCTTGTTCATCACAGCTGTCCTTCGAATCTAAGTTGGAAGACTCCGAATCACTGAGAGTTGTGGCATATGCCTTGCCCTTCATTCTCAAATAATTAGGACATTCTCTCTTGACATGTCCATGTCCATTGCACTCAAAGCAAGTGATTCCTTGAGTCGATGGAGACTCCTTCCCATCTTTCTTCCTAAATTCCTTCCTATCACCCTTGGGAGATGAAAACTTTCCTCTGTTGAAAGGCTTCCCACTGTTGTTCATCTTCAGAAATTTTCGGAAGTTCTTTGCAAGGAATACTACTTCCTTCTCCACATCATCCTCTTCTAAGGGGTTGTCCATTCTCTCGGTGATGGTTTTGAGAGCAAGGGATTTGCTTGATTTATGAGAAGGCAATCTCAGCTCATATGTTTGGAGAGATCCAATTAGCTCTTGGATTTTGATCTCATCCAAGTCTTTACTCTCTTCTATAGCTATGACCTTTGCTTGGAAACTCTCTGGTAAAGACCTCAAAATCTTTCTTACCACCTTAGAATCTTCAATCTTCTCTCCAAGATTGAGTTTGGCAATCACAATCTCATTGAGTTTTCCATAGAAAGAATTGAAAGCCTCATCATCTCCCATCTTAAGTTCTTCAAATCTTGTGGTAAGCATTTGAAGCTTCGTGTCCTTGACTTTCTTGGTACCCTCATAGGTCGTTTCAAGGATCGTCCAAGCTTCCTTAGTTGTCTCCACGTGCGATATCCTGTGAAACTCATTAGGGGATACACCACAGAATATAGCATTAATGGCTTTACTATTTGCATTAGCTAATGCAAGAGCTGCCTTGTCCCATTCGGACTTGGTAGTTGTGGGTCTAACATACCCATTCTCAACTGAATCCCATACGAACTCATCTATAGCACACAAGAAAGCCCTCATTTAGACCTTCCAAAAAGCATAGTTTCCCCCATCAAAGAATGGTGGGGCATTAAGAGATTGTGACCGGTCCATCACAAAGGGTCAAGGAACACACTCAGGTATTTAAACCACAGCGAGTGTACCTGCTCTGATACCAATTGAAAGCTCGAAAATGTGTTAATAACACAAGAGTTGTTTAGACCCCCAAATAAAAGTTACGGCTCGATTAATTTTACACTAACTTAATACTAACTGCAGAATAGTGTAAATGTGAGCGAATAAACAAACAAGCTACTCTAACATATATTCTATTAAACACAGCAGTAAAAGGAAATGTACAAGAGTAGGGAAGAAAGATGTAAACACAAGATAACACGCCGATGTGTTATTGAAGAGGAAATCGAAGAACTCGGCGAAAAACCTCTCCGCTGCCCTCCAAGCGATAATCAATCCACTAGACAATCAGTTGGGATACACAGGTGAGCAAAAGACCCTCCAAGCCTAATCTACCCTCTGTACCTAAGCCCTTCAAGCCCCTACTCCAACAAGGCTTCTTAGAACCGTGTCTTGTCTAGCACTCCGGATCCCACAACAAGCTCCATGTTGCATCTGCCATCCTTGGCTTCTTCCAATACTTCCCAGCAGCACCAAAACCTCACTTGACACTTTCAAAGGTTGTGGTAAGTATTTGTGCTATCAACCTCTCAATGGTATGGAAATGGAGAGGTAGGAGATGAGGAAATTCCACAAACAAATGTGTAGAGAATTGTTGGTATAACAATTTCTAACTTTCAAGTGTTTTTACTAGGGTTTTCTCTTAGAAGCTCTCCTCATCATTTGTGGGTAATATGGGTATATATAGTGTGGGTACAGAAAGTGTGTATCTAATAGTACAGACTGGCAGAACAGAATGTCTCATGGGTGTCTCGCAAGAAGGCCTTACTTGCGAGGTGCTCGCGAGACATAGCTGTCTCCATCCTATACTGACTCTTCACATTCCAATCATGTGCAAGGCACATGCTTCACTTCGTGGGAAGCTTAGTTACGAGATACCCACGAGAAATCTTCTGGCTTCAATTGCTTGAGTCTTCACACTCTCTCTCTCTAACACACAACCCTTACAATCAAATCCCACAATAAATACAGGGTATAAAAGATTGAATAAAATTACAATCAAATTTGGTACGAAATAAAATCCAACAAACAACATCTTTGTAAATCATAACTTTACATAATCATTGTTTAAACAATTTAAAATTTTGAAATTCCAAATGTGTGCAAAATGATTAAACATCAGTAACTCATTTCTCTGTACATCCAATCGGTTCAACAATTATTCCAATAATTTGAATATTTGATGAATCCCCAATATGTGTTCAAAATGATTATAAATCACTTACTGATAATGGCAGGTGCAAATCTGGCATAGAGAAGCCAGCAAATAAGTAAGGTATGGTTATAAAACAAAGCCAACCAAGAAGATAGTGGGAAGGCTGGCAATTTATTTTCACGCACATAAGAAAAGATTTGTTTGTCGAATTATGTGCTTTGAAACGCCAATATCACCATTTGAAACAAAAGAAGAGTAAAATGATAGGTTATGGGTAAGCAATCCCACCCGAAAGTAGCATGAAAAACCATTGTTTTAAAAACCAGACCAGATCGGCCGTTTCGGCTGTTTTAATCGGGAACTAGACACAGAATCAGTCCATTAAAAACCAAAAAACTTGTCAACAACCAGGAAAAAGAGAGTCGATCTCTTTTCCGGTTCTTTGATTGTTCCAATTTTTAAAACCATAAAAAGAACTATTAGATGATTGGGAAAAGACTATCATTTTTAGTCCAATTTGAGACATGACATTTATTTGATACAATGGGTTAGTAGAGGCTTAATGTCAATGTATAACTCTAGATCTCAAAGCATCCTATCCCTACCATGCCCTTTATACTCATGCATGGATTAATTCGTTTCTAATTTAATATAACTAGGAAGTTAGCATCTTAACACCTCTACCCACAAGAGAAAATATAAAAGGATTGCACAAAACTTAATTAAAAGCACATAAATTAAAGAATAAACCATGCATTTATTTTCTATGTACAATTAATCTAAAGGATGGTAATTCTATCTTCATACGATAATCTCTTTGATCTTGATAATTACAACCAAAATCCCTTATAGGACCACGACAATCTCTGAGGACCTCTTCTATATACTCTTCATCCTCACCCTTGTAATTGTCCTAGGCTAGCTTCCTATTTTGATTTTTTGGACTGCCATGGGGAGGGCCACACACTTGGTTGTCACATTACTCTTCATCATTATGATTAGGGTTTTGAGCAAGAAGGGCAGCAATTTCTTAGTGAATTTTGCACAGTTCTTGTTGATTCTCTTCAAGAAAATGTTGGCTCTTATAACGTAATTGTTGAATTTCCTCATGAAATTCATGGAACTTAGCCCTAGTGAGGGCTAGGTCATCAACTTCGTCATCATCGTTGTGGTGGTTACCGTCTCGCTGGTGACTAGGGCAAGGCAAGGCTCTAATACCAACTAATATTGTGGCAGCCTAAAGAAAGCACACATGATGCTCTCTTTGATAAAATAGAAACAAAACTTCTAGTTTCTGGTAGTAAAGCTCGAATCCATGAGGGGTCTTTTGAACCCACAATGTGATAAATCTAGAATCCACCTAAGAAAACAATAGACAAAAGTCCAAATTTTACTAATAATAATCTCCTTTGCCTCTGGATGCCACAAAACATATAAATAATAAAAAGATAAAACCCTAGGACGACTAAGAAACCGTTCAAAACCATAATTTACACTAATCATGAGATTATGTAGTAAAATATTGAATTTTACCAAAAAATAGAAAAATTGAGTTAAATGCAAAATCATAAACTACACACTTTAAGGGTTTCCCAAAAACAAATGGAACCTTATTTTGACTTTTGAGCAAAAAGTTATTAAAAAAACAAAAATGACTAAAAAGGGCAAAATCACTGTTTTCGGACCCCAAGCAGAGGAATTCGCCAAAATTAAGGCACACCACATGGCAAAGCCATGATATTTGATCAGAAGATCATTTTCCTTCAGCCAGCCAAATTTTATGCACTCCTAACACTGTCGCCATGATAATTTCTACTAGTGCTTTTTTGTCTTCTGTCGTGATTTCGGGTGCCCTTGTTGTTACAAGAAGGCCATGGTTATCTGTTTTATATTAGTTCCCCCCACTTGGAAAGAACTCAACCCTGAGTTCCCACTATCTGGTGCATTAATTAGGAGGATGATACTCAAGCAAATCAGCAGCATTAAAGGTAGAAGAAATATTCATGTCTAGAGAAAGAGTAACCATATAAGCATTGGCGTTGATCTTTTTAGAAATCTGAAACGACCCATACTTCCTGGCCTTCAATTTGTTGTAGGTACCAACAGGAAACCTCTCATTTCGATGGTAGTCCAACACTAAATCCCCAACACTAAAGATCTTTTCACACCACTTCTTATCAATAGCTTCCTTGCACTTGGCATTCGAAGCTTCAAGTTTCTGCTTCACCTTCTCTTAAATGGCTTAAATATGGTCAACCATATTCTCTACAGCTTGACTCACTCCTAGAAGCTTAAGTATAGGGACCAAGTCTAAAGTGTGTTTTGGGGGCACGCAATAGACAATGACAAAGGGGGATTTACTAGTGCTTCTGCTAACTATACTATTGTAGGCAAACTTTACTTGTGACAATGCAAGATCCCATTACGTGAGTTTCTCCCCTGAAATATATACTGGATAAGAATGCCCAAAGTGCGGTCAACCACTTCTGTTTGGCCATCTGTCTGAGGATAATTGTTGCTGCTATAATTCAAGGAAGTGTCGAAATATTCCCACAAGGTCCTCCAAAAGTGACTAAGGAACTTGGTATCTCAATTAGAGGTGATGGACTTTGGCACTCTATGCAAACACACAACTTTTTCAAAGAACAAATTAGCTACTCAAGTGGTATCTTAGGTTTTCCTGCATGCTATGAAATGGGATATCTTCGAATACCTGTCAACCACAACAAAAATAGAATCAATACCTCATTGGGTTTGAGAGAAACCAATTATGAAATCTATAAAGTGATCCTCCTATGGTGCTTGTGGAACCAGTAATGGCATTTAAAAACCTGTGTTCTAAGATTGGCCTTTCTTCCACATGTGCTATTATCTTGTCTCTACCCATATGTCCACCTAAACCTCCACCATGCAGCTCCCTAATAATCTGCTTTCTTAATGAACTTTTGGGGATACAAAGTTGATTACCCTAAAAGAGAGAACCATCCTAGATGTACATGCTATCCACATTAGTAAGAGTTTGTTAGCACTTACCCAAATTTCCAAATTCCTCATCTTCTTCATACAGTTCCTTGAGGTAGTCAAACCCTACAACTTCCACACGTAGTTTGACTAGCAAATATGCTTGTCTCCCGAGCGTGTTTGCCCCTTTATTAGCGACACTAGACTTGTGAATCACAAAGAGATCCCAATGCTTATTAATGATCACAATGCTTAAGAGTTCATAGTACAACAAAGAACTCCAGCTTATACATTGACCATTTTCTCTAAGCCTCACAAACTTTCTCATTAAAAAATTCTACTAGTTTGTTGTCTTATGAAAGAATAGCTCATATCCCAATCATAGAGGCTTCATATTTAATCTGAGATACCTTCTCAAAGTTGGGCAAGGCCAAAACTGGAGCAGTGCTCAACTTCTCCTTGATCAAAGCAAAACTTGGCTATGCCTCTTTTCCCCATGAGAAACTTTCCTTCTTCAGACATTTAGTAATGGGAGCCATTATGCTACTAAAATCTGGGATAAACTTCATGTAGAAGGCTACTAGGCCATGAAAGCTTCGTACATCACTCACTATCTTTGGAGTTGGCCACTCCTTGACTGAACAAACCTTGTCTTTTTCAACATGAATCCCATCAACACTAGTCACATACCCTAAAGACAACAACTTAGTAGTCAAGAAGTTGCACTTCTTCGAGTTGATGTACAACTTATTGGCCTACAACACCTTCAATACTGCATGCAAATAATTATAGTAGGCCAGTTACGTCTTATTGTAAATCATGATACCATCAAAATAACTACCACAAACTTCAAAATAAATGGTTTTAATACTTGATTCATAAGACTCATAAAAGTGCTGGGAGCATTGGACAATCCAAAAGGCATTAACATCCATTCATACAACTCCTCATTTGTCTTGAAGGTTGTCTTCCACTAATCCCCAGAATCTACTATTTAATTTTATTAATAAGAATCTCTCAAAAAACATTTACAGACTTATGGCTTGATTTAAGGGCTTCATAAAACTTAATAAACAAGAAAATATATTCTAAAATAAGTCTTAATTAATACCTAACCATAACATGAACCAAATTTGACCTTAAAAGCATTAAATGCACCTAAAAACATGGAATTAAATAACCTAAACCTTAAATAATAAAAATTACATAAAAATACCAAAATTATATAATTACAAAATTTAAATGGTAGATTTTGTCCTACATTAGACTCGTCCACTTGAAACAAACTCGTCTTCAAGTTGATAGTCGAGATCTGAAATCTTCCACTCCAAATAAACAAATACTTTGAATGCTGTAGTAGCTTGATCAAGTTTTGAAATACACCATAAAAGTTTCTCTCATTGGCCTTCATTTTAATTGCAACATCAATCAACAAAAAGAGTTGATAAGAAAATTAAAATTTTCTACTCCAAGAAAATCAACATTTTGTGTAGTCATCTTCAACAAATCAACCAAAACTTGGGGATTGTGAGTTGTGGACTCATCCTCATATTTGACTTCAATTGAATGTTCCACGATATTCTCAATAATTACCATCTCTTGATTTGTGTAATTATCCACAATCAACTCAACCTTCTTTTCTTTGACCTCTTCATCAAATTTTTTACAAGTGGTATCTTCAAGCTTCAATTCAACAACTTGTTGCAAATCTTGATCTTTTTTAACCACTTCAAAATTTTCTTTAGAAATTGGTTGCATCTTGTCAACTGTCAAACTCTTGTCTTTTCTTAACACATGGACTTGGCTATGATAATTTTGGTTTTGTGGTTGACCTTTCATGTTTTGAACATATTGTTTTTCATATGAATTTACAGATTTATAATAAACACTTGTGTAATCTAGTATATCATAATAGTCATTAGGAAACCATAAATCAATTAATACCCTTTTCATTCTTTGCCAATATCGAATTGGATGTTTATCTTGATGCTTTCTGTTGATTTGAATGTCTTCCCACCATTCCTCTACTTCATCGCTCAATATATTAGATGCAAGTCGTAGTTTTTCTTCATCACAAATCTTTCAAAAATTAAAATACTCTCTTGCAAATCAAGAAGGCAGTCAATAAAATCCAACTTACACATATCTCCATCAAAGAATGTATTTTTCCCGTAGTTAGGATCGTGTCTTTGAATATGTTGATCATTATTGTTGTGATATGATTTCTTAACAAGATGAGTAGATATCCCTTACTGAATTTTGTGCATATTTTGTTGTCTCTCTTCTTGAAAATGGTGGAACTCAGCCCTAGTGAGAGATGCATCTTCAACTTCTTTGTTGTTGTTGTAGTGGTTATTGTCATGCTAGTTAGCCATTAGACCAGGGTAAGTTATGGCTTTGATAACAATTGATGTCACGGAAGCTTGAATGGATCAGAAACTATACTATTAGTTTCTGGTAGTAAACCTTGAATCCACGAGGGATTTCTTGAATCCATAAGATGATAGGTCTGGAATCCACCAAAGAAAAGTTTGAGAAAAACTCTGAATTTTATTAATAATAATCTTTAAAAAAAACATTTACAGACTTAGGGACCTATTTAAGGGGCATTGTAAAACTTGACAAACAATAAAATATATTCTAAAATAAGTCTTAATTAATACCTAACCATAACAAGAACCAAATTTGACCTAAAAAACATTAAAAGTACCTAAAAACAAGGAAATAAATAATCTAAACCCAAAATAATGAAAATTACATAAAAATACCAAAATTATATAGTTATAAAAGTTAAATAGTAGATTCTGTCCTACATCAAATTTGAATATGAAGATAGCCACTCTTGTGATCCAGCTTAGTGTAGCATTTGGACCTACTCAACATATCAAACATATCATCTAATCAGGAAATAGGGAATCCATACCTAACTGTAATCTTGTTGATGGATTGACTATCCATACACATGTGCCAATTCCTATAATTCTTTGGGTTTAATAATGCTGGTATTGCACATGGACTCATGCTTTCCTTGACTTGTCCCTTACTCAGAAGCTCATCTACCTATCCCTGCAGAATTTGATCCTCTTGAGGATTCATTTGGTAGTGTGGCAGATTTGACGAGCTAGCTCCATGAACTAGATTAATGCAGTGTTGGATGTCACGTATTGGTGGTAAACTTGCAGGCAGCTTATCGGGTAAAAGCTCTTCAAACTCATTGATCAATGGTTGAATTACAACAAGTATCTCAGTAACTTTCTTTGGTTCTCCATCTGTCACCACTACGACATAAACCTGTTTAAACTCCCTAGCTTCCTTATCAAACTTATCCTCACTGTTGACAATGCGAAGAGACTTTCCTTCCTCTTTAGAAGCTTTGGGTACATTGGCTTCCTTAATATGACCAAGGATAATTTTTTTTTTTTTTTTTTGCCATTCTTGAGGAATATATTTACATTTTCCTTACAGATATAAGTAGCTTCATCATACTACCAAGGTCTACCTAATATTAAGTGACTTGCATCCATCTGAACGACATTAGAAACTACTTTATCTAGCCTGACTCCAACCAAGGACTGACCACTACTTTTGAAGGCTTGACCCACCAGAATTGACTATTCCTATTGGTCAGTGGTGGGTCCAAATCTTAGGGACTTGAAGTGATCGGGCTGGTTATGGGTTAGGCACAAACCCGACTTGTGGAAAAATTTAAGAAAGAGAGAATGATTATTCAAAAAGCATGGAAGACCCAAATCTTCTAGCAATTACTGATTTTAATGAAATGAGGGAGAAAAGAAAGGCTGGTTTCTTAAATGTAGAAAATATTTGAGAGATTACTTAACAACCTAGATAATGGTTTACACCCTAAATTCTAATTTTAGGGCTTAATCACTTTTATGTTATATCATCAATTTATTACAAAGCATATATAATTGGGTAGAGTGAATAAGCAAATCACAAGCTAACATCGGTTGTGTTATCGAAGAGCAAAACTCAAGAACCAGACAGAAAAACCTCTTTGTATCACCAACACTAAAACAATCCAGTTGATCGTTTCAAGTTTCAACTAGCAACTGACTATGTTGAGTCTTTTCTCCATCTAGTTGCCGGATCCACAAGTTGAGCTGCCAACCAGAAGCAACCAAGTCTCCTTAGATTTATGGTATTTTTCTAAAGATTTCCAACTCCAATCAACTCTCAACACTCAAGAATGGTGTATATAGTGATGGTTACAATATTCTCTTTCGTTGATATGGCAATAGTGAGAGGGAGAGTAAAGAGAAAGGATAAGTATTTGGCTATCTCAATGGGCATCGTTCTCTCACTTTCAAATGGGCAATCAGAATATTGCTATTTAATTCTCCGTAGGTTTTTTAAAAATATTTTTTAAATAAGAAGAAGATATATCGATTGGGATTGAGCTAGCATAGGATAGAGCATGCACTAATCTGTCTCAAGTTTGGGACTTTTGCGGGAGTAAAATTGGTGAAGAGTTTGTTCGCAAAATCTTTCAAGAAAGATGGAACCTTTTTGCCAACGTGTCCATTTCACGGGAGCATCCAGCAAAATGCATGCTCTTCTTAGCAACAACTTCCGCTCAAATACTTCTACCCAATTATACATTATCCCACAAATACAATAAATTGAAGATAATTACAAGCAAATTGGCACAGAATGGAATTAAGCCAACACAAAACATGACTTAACAATATCAAAGAAAAATCATATGTACCTTAACTGGTTTCAATGTATCCTTAGGAGCTTAGCATTAGCATCTTTGTTTAAATGATCAGGTACAAGCTGCAGAGAATCAGGAAAAAATCAGCTTATAAAAAAAGCATTTGAAGCCAAAACCGGAGAATCTACAATAGACAAGTTGATTAGTTTTTGGTGGCCAATTATCATAATCAGGTCAAATGAAACATTTAGTTCCATCATCCCTGCAAATGATGGAAGAGGCAATTGACAACTTTATTTAGTTGCATGCAAGCAAACTGAAAGACGAACGGTTCAGGCCATCTTCTCACTTGAATAATGCAAGAAGCAAAATTTTAGAGTAAAAAACAGATATTTGAAATCATAGACTTGTATAAGAAGATTTCACAGTGTGAAAAGAGTGGAGCCGAATTATATCAATAAAATTGACATAAATTATGGATAGTTTGACATAAATTGTGGATGCTTTGGCCTATTTTTTTAAACAATCCATAGCTAAAATAAAGTTCTTTTCAAAATAAAAAATAATGTTCCATAGAGTGTGTGTTGCTAATCAATGACACAATAGTGATAAAAATGACTATATATAAATAATTAAACAATAAAATTTTGATGTGTATTCCTAAATCAATATTATTATTATATATATAAAAGCAGAGACCTCATGCGAGAGTGCATGAGATCCTGCCATATGACACTCTAATTTTGCGTTTAGCCTTAATCATTAACTTTCTTCCTACTCTTCCTACCATACTTCAAAACATGGGCTGGCCTTTTAAACTTCATTAAAGGCAAGAAGTCCATTAAGATGACAAATTAGAGCAAATTACAGCCCAAGTGTAACTCTATTGATTATCCCCACGTTTAGATAATAGTAATTGATTGTTCCCACGTTTAGCTCATTTCAAAACTAGGATTTGTAGTCTCAATGTAGTGATCGGTTAGTCAATCAATTATGAAGATTAAAAGATTTCAACGTTTTTAGTCTTTTGGACTTCAGTACTGGACTCTTCCACTACTAATTTATTTATTTTGTCTGAAATCAAAGAGTTTCTCCCATTATTTGAATGTTATAAAAACCTGTTATAGTCCTATAGCTCATTGGACAAAGAAAAGTGAACCGGTGTATTGTTTTTTTTTAAGAATAACACAAATTCCATTATATTTATATACCTCTGATTTTATTCTCTCACTTTGCCTTTGCTTCCTCCATCGATACCAATCTGCTTTGAAGCTTACATCTTCCTCTGATAGTTGTATATCAGATTCAAACCTCATTCCTTCTTTGCTAAACTCAAGGTATTTTTTGCCTTCTATTTTCTTCTCTCCTTTTTATTATTTAAATAGTTCTGTTGTCTACTTGAATATCAAATGGGTATTTGCATGCAAAGTGTTTTGCTCTTTTTTTATTTATTTTTTATTTATTTATTTAAGAATTGGATTTTGATAACATACCTCTTATTTCATTTGGCCAGCCCCTAATAGAAATGAATAATAGGATGAAATTACCCTTTAACTTTAACTTTTGTGATTTTACTTTACTGTTATATAAATCTCCACATGGAACAAAGTCTCACCGAGGAAGAAGCTGAGTTGGTTCTAAGTAGTAATGGAAGCCATGAAAGTAGAATGCATGGATTTTTTTAAAGCTCTCTGATTTTTTTTTTTTTTTTTTGCTTACTGTGTTGATGTTAAGGAATTAATGTCAAACTTATTTTGTATAGGTACTATTGTTTTAGTTGTGGGCACAATTTGATGTGTTTTGATGTTTGTGTTTGCTGTTCACAAGTAGAAGGATATTGCTTCACTGGATGTGAATGGCGATGTTGGGGTTTCAGACAAAGATTGTGAGGTACATGTCTTTGATGTCAAGGTTTCTGATTTCCTTTTACATCAAGTTGTGATAGTTGTTTAGTGACATTTAGTGCTGCTCCTAATTAACTAAAAGTGAGTTGTTACTTCCTTTTTTTGTTTTATTCAAGTTATTTGTAATTTGTGGAGCCAAAGATAAATATTACGTTACAAACGCCGCTTAAACCCTTTTTTTTTTTTTTTTTTTGTAGTGGTTAATGGAAAATTGTTTTGATGTAGCATACAACTTCAATTTTTTTCGCACAAGGACAATTGGTGGTGCCCCTATTTAACTTCAAGTGAGTTTCGTTTTATTGAAGTCATCTACAATTCGTGGAGTCGTGGATAAATGCTATGTTAAATGAAAAATTCTATTGATGCAACATCTAACTAATTAGCAAATGTCATTGGTATAATTCTAATTGAAAATTTAACTGAATTTTTTTTTAGCAAATAAAAATATGTTTGTGTTATTACTTTAACAAATGTTTCATATTCTACATAACATTCTCATATAGCAGCTTACAATATTATCCGCGCATCGCGCGGGCCCTCCACTAGTTGAAACTAAATGAGAGTCAACCACCTTGCATCTAAAATTGAACACAACTATTAGATTATAATCCCCTTTAGGTACAAGAATAGTTGGGCCTATTGTAGCTTATATTCTTCTTCAAATTGTACTTGTTTTTACTACTAGCCCTAGACTATGCCTATATATTTAAGCCTCCTCTATACATGTAGTTGATACCCATTTTTACGACACATTTTTTCTTCAAGCTCAATTCATGTACTATATTCTTATTTTATTCTTTAAGTATGGCCCAAGCCCATGCGACTTATTGCGGAAATTGAGGAAGTATGGTTTAGAGAGTATGGGTCGATTTTCTTTTGGACCTTTTGCATGAGCCCAACCCTAGCTTGCTACCAAGTGAGCAAGGGATGTTGGTAGCACCTCAAGCTCATGGAGGAGGTCTTGTACCCAAAATTTCCACCTCAAAAGAGCTTTTATGCTCTAGCTGACTATAGCCCAAAGTTTCTGCCCTAACCCATTTTTAACTTTAAACATAGTTGGCTCTCATTGGCCAACTCCAGTTGCTAGCCCTCAGTTAGGTGAGCCCCCAATGGTTTGAAACAACTGAAAATGTGGAGCAAATGGGGGTTTAGTCAAGCATTTCCCTTAATGATGATAAAAGTAAGCCAACCCTTTTATCCAAACAAAAGGCAAACTAAACCAAACATCAATTTAGCAATTTGGAGGTCCCTAGCCTTATCTTTTATCCTAAAAACCAATCTCTAAGAGCACCCAAAACTCAATATAAAAGCTCACAATCAAATTCAAAACAAACCAACCATGTTTTACCCTTAGAGCTGAAACTTTCGAATAAAAGCACATTCAACCAGCAATGATTCTCACAATTCCAAAACTTGGGAGTGTAGATATGGATATAGGGGAACCTTTCCTCTCTTTCTCATGACCTCTCTCAATTTCCTTTTCTCACTAACTGTAGGTCGAAGTTTTGAACCCATGTTGTTTTTATGAATTTTTTAGCATTTTTGTTATTAGCATTTTGATTTCTCTCTTGCTAAAGCACCATTAGCCTCTATTCATCAAATATTGGAATTTTGGGTTTGATACTCTCAACAAATAATTAGTTCTAAAGAACCCAATGGGAGATTTGGGTCATTCTCGTATTTTTGGCCCATGTCGCAAAATATCCCCAACAAAGGACCTAGTATTAAATCATAAGTCTTACGAGTCTCTTTTCTTCTTTGTTAGGCATTTTTGTTGGTATTTCCGGTTGAGCACTATCCATATTAGATCGAGCCTTCTATGCATCATTTCAAGTCATCAACCACATCACTTGAAAGATAGGAAGGTCGATCTGCCCAAAAGCCTCTGCCTTATGCATCCAAGCTCCATATCAGCCAAACATGCATATATCATGTGCTAGCAACTCTCATCTCATCAGTCAATGACAAATCTCATCAGCAGAGAATCAACCTTGCCACAATTGCAACATTGATCGTTAACCAGCTCATTGACTATTATCGTTGACTTTTTCTAGAGCATTAAGTTTGGCAATTCGAGCACTTATCCACTTAAAAAATGAGTAATAATGTTTATTACATACATACTTTTTTTTATATAGCTTTACACATATTCTCAAAAGTAATTGAAATTTTTACTTCAAGTTGCGATTTCCAACTGTTTGTGATGTGTGCAATAAGTCCAACCCTAAAAAAAAATTGTATAAATTTTTTCTCATCCAAGACTCCCAAATTGTCCAACACAACATTGTTCTATTACAAACTACTAGATTCCTCCAGCTTCAATGACCAACACTAGCATCTATGGCATGTCTTCTAGTACGAATTTAACAATCATAGTAGTTGATATGATAGCCTTGATCAACAGCCTTGTCTTCGTCAATTTTACGTAATTATATTAACTGCTTGTGTAGGAATTTTAGAGGTTTCATCATTGAGGTTAGATTTTAGGCTTAGCTTGGTTTTGTATTCCAGCTATAAATTCTACAAGAATGATATACCATAAAATTAAGACCGTTATTGATGATTGAACTGCCCAAGTTGATGAGAGTATTATTCTTAAGGGATTTTTATTAAATAATTAAAATTTTAAGGTTAGGGTTTTATCATTTATGAACAAATTGGGGGATTTTTGTCTTCTAAACATTAAGCCGACAATTTGAATGCTTAAGAATGAAATTAAGTGAAAGTTCAAATAGTGTGAAATACACTATGAACGTTTAGACCCCCAAATTAAAAATTACCAATTCAAGCTATATGACAAACACATAGTGTGCAGAAAATGAACACAAACTTTAAACAAAATTGATAAACAATCTAAGCCAAATTAAAATCACATCCACAACAGAAAATAAAAGGCAAAGATAAGGGAAGAGAGATGCAAACACAAGGATAACACAACAATGTGTTATCGAAGAGGAAACCGAAGCCTTCGGCGTAAAACCTCTCCGCCGCCCTCCAAGCGGTAAGTAATCCACTAGAAAATGTAGTTGGGATACATGAACAGCAATAGACCCTCCAAGCCTAATCTACCCAATGTACCTAAGCCCTCCAAGCTTCTTGCTCCAACGAGGTTACGCCGAACTTATTTCTTTTCTAGCTTCCCGGATTCCGCTACTTGACCATAGCATCAACTAATGTGAAATTGGTTCCTTCCTAACTGCTTCCCAAAGCACCAAATAGCCCTCTCACAGAAATGGATATGGTGAGAAAAAGTTTTGGTAAAGAGCCTCTCAAGGATTTGACAATGGAGAGGAAGAGAGTAGAGGAATTTGAAGAGTCTCTTAGGTAAAGATTGTGGATGAGTCAATCTTATTTTCTCTAGGGTTTCTCTTTCAAAATTCTCTCTGGAAGCTCTCTTTGAATCGTGGGTATAAGGGTATATATATAGTAGGGTGAGAAGGAATGTGAAAAGTCATATTTTGCCAAACAGGGTGTTCTGGCGGCTTGACCTCGCAACTGGGTTAAGTCGTGAGTTCAAGCCGCGAGCAAACGGCCTGGCCAGCCTGGGACTTTTGTCATGTAGTGAACAGTTGGTGCGACGCTTCAGCTTCTGGCATGCTTGGCATGTGTGCTTCAATCTGGTGGCTTGTAGCCACGAGCCACCCGTGAAATCCAGCCGTGAGTCTCTGCTTCTTTGCACACACTTGAGCAATTCTTCACACTCTCTCACACACTACCCTTACATGATTCCCACCTAAATACAGGGTTTCTAATTGCTAAAATATAAGCAAATTTGGCATGGAATAAAGCCAACAAGATGGTTGATTAAATTCAACCTTACAATCTCCCCCTTTGGCTATTCCGTGACAAAACCCTAAAATAGACTCTAGACTTAACATGTGAGTTTGGAACAGTTGAACATAACTCACTCTCACCTATTTCTAGAAACTGTGAAGCTCTTGAATCATATGAACATGAATCTCCTGAAACACAACAATACACCATGATCATTGTATGCAAAAAAGCATGATATGCATACGAAGCAAGCATGAAGTGATCAATCAAAGATGGAGTTAAGAAACAAACCATGGCTTGATCAAACAAGCAATCACTGTAAGGAAGTGATCATAGTGCTCATTCACACTTGGAATGAACACTTGGACATACAGGCAAATAAGCTCAATGCAAATCACTTGCATGCCCAACACTCAACCAATGCATAATACACTATGTATATGCATCTAGGAACAATCCTACAAGGGCACAAGAGTGACAGTACTTAAAAGGAAAATGCATGGCATTTAGTTAGAAGTACTGATTAAAACAATGCATAAAGGCTGCATAAAAACATGGTACACACCATAAAGCCTATGAACATGCATAAAACATAACCCTAAAAGCTTACAAAAGTAATATGGGTACAAATACATAAAGATGAAAACTGAATAACATCATCAATATATAGAATATACCAAAGTTTCAAAAAGCATCCATGAGTTATAAGTTTAAAAACAAACATTAATGTATCAAAGCCCATCAACGATTATCCAAAACATCAACACAAATAACATTACATAAAAAAAACTTAAAAACAGTTTCTGAAACTTCTCCCCCTCAAACAAACACTCCCCCTCAGATGCTGCTGCAAAATTATTATCTCCCCCTTTTTGACCGGAATGGCCAAAGGGTTAGTGCTCTTGGTTGGTGTAGATGCTGTCAAATTTGGCTAAAAGTACATCCAGCTGATCTTGCATAGCTGTCATCCTTTTAGTATGCTGATTTTGAACCTCTTTGAGGCCATCAATCCTGTCTAAGATGATCTGGAATGCATCTGGAGGTGTAGCTGATGAGGTAGAGGCCCTGTTCCTCTTTGCTCTGCTTCTGGATTTCGAAGACTGTCCTATAGCCTCTGCTTCAGTATCCATTGGATCATCTTCTTCTTGTTCAGCTCCTTCTTCATCTACATCACCCGGAAGCCGTACTTGTATCTGTATGATGGTTTGCTTGTTGATAGCTAAGGGTGTAGGCATTAGGCTGAGGTCTTGAGGAATTGGAACACCTTTTGCTCTGAAAATCCGTATGAGAAGACTAGGAAAAACCAGTTTTCTTGGGAAGTTGTTCTGGTCTCATCCATTATTGTATCAAATATATGAGAGTTGATATCAATGAATGTTTTCTCCTTGAGTTCCATAAGAAAAATGGCTCTGGCATTGTTGATTGTAGTGAGTTTCTTCACAGGATACAAGTTATTCATCATGATGATGGTGAGACACCTCATGTCAACTGGAAAAGCTGTGGTATTGAGACATTTCCCTTCTCTCTGTCCACCAATGCGATTTTGGACAATTTCTAATGACAACATTCTGTCTTTGTAGTTGATAAACTCGTACTCCTCTAAACCCTCAAGACCAAGGACCTCATCAATATCATGGGCATCTAGAGTGAACTCATGCCCTCTCACCCAACAATCTAGTTCATCCTCTCTAATCTTCACATTAGAGTAAAACTCCCTTATCAGTGGCTCACACACTCCAGGTAAACCACTTAACAACTTTTCCCAACCTCTGCCCTCAAAACAGGTGGGAATAAATGTGTCTCTTAAGTCTACTAGATCTACAAATCTCTCCTAAATTATAGTTCCCTTCATGAAAGAATCTTTGTATCTCTTAAAGTGTTGAACGGACCTAAACAGATCATAGTCCATTTTCAATCTTTTGTCAGCCTTCTTTGCAGGAGTTTTCTTCTTCGGAGGTGAGGGAGCCATCTGTAATCAAGCAGAAGAGGCCACAACAAACAGAGAGCACAATAAATAGAATTATGAACATTAGTGAACATGTCATGGGCATTTAAAAAAATGAGCAATTTAGTGAAACAGATACCACATAACATAGACACGATCAGAGTATAATGGGGATTATATTATGCAACCACAATATTATGATACCTACCACACTAGTCCCACAAATAGTGTATACACCACATGAACAGACATAAGCACATGTCAATGAGACAGGGCTAAAGGCAACTAAGCATGAGCAGCTTAAATCACATAGCAGACAGAGACTTCAAAACAAATAAACCACAAATAAAAATTAGAGAGCACAAAAGACCCACACGAATTAGGATCAAGCAAAATGGGTAAAAGAAACCAACATGTGATTGTACATCAATCACAAATCAGGCAATCAGATTATCTCAAGAAAACAAACACTAGAAAATATATGAAACCATCAACCGAAACAAGTTTGCATGGGAACAATACCTTTAATAATCCAAACAAGAACAATCCAAAAACATCGAAACAAACCTATAACAAAAATCAAAACACCAACACAAATACTCACGAAAATGAAGCTCAAAATACAAGATATGAAGTGAGGGAATAAGAGCCCATACCTTTTTCTTGAAGATTTGGAGGTGAACAAGTGCAACAATGGAGGTTGTAGAGAGTGACACGGAGTGTTTGGGTGAGATTCAGTTGAGAGAAAGTGAATAGTCATAAAAAGTTTGAGGGAAAACTAAAAAGGTTAAAAAACTGACCCAGTTTTTGCCAAACACGTGATTTTCGCGACTGAAGTGAGTTGCCAACAAGTCGCCAGGTCTAGCCGCCAAAACACTTAAAGAAAAAATTGTGAAAATTTTTTTAAGTGTTTTTCGTGACTGGAAGGTCTACTCACGAGGGAGTCGCGAGCTGAGCCACGAAAATCTCTGTGTACCTCTTGCGACTGGACCCTTCACTCGCGAATAAGTCACCAAAATTAACACGCGAGCTCACGGCTGAAGCATGCGACTTGGATGACCCGCGACTGAGTCACCAAAACAGGGCAACACTGTTTTTGAAATTTTTTCAGTTTTTGTATAAACAAAATACTTTCCAAAACACCTAAAACACTCAAAAATCTTTTTGTATTTGAATCAACAAAGATTGAGCATGTGAAAACACATTTTAACAAGTACAATCACACAAATGAATATGGCATTCATTGAACATAAACTTGTGTGTTGTGTGTGGATATCAACAATGAGATAGTCCTTAGTCTATTATGAAGTTTCAATGATCAATTCAATCAAGGTATACACAATTAGCACTAGATCATGTGATCCGTCTCAATTATAGAAGTACGCATATATGACCTCCCACAAGACTGGATAACATAACTTGGAGCTTTACATTTGATTCCATCATTAAATCTTTTTGATCTTTTTGACACAATTACATCTCTTTGTGAGAATGCCTTTTGATATTTCTCTTTGATGGGATTGCCTTTGGCCTTTTGAACAATCATACACTTTATTTTTATTTTTTTTGTCGTTTTCCCTTTTTCCTAGTCGAATACTAGTATGTGCGACAGACTTTTGCAGCTCAATATCTCTTTTCATTTGGAGATTTACATTGGGAGAACTCTTTTTAGCAAAAACAAAAAAAATAAAGAGTGAGAAGATATATAGACACAAGTCTATGCATGTCTCAAGATCAACAAAAACCATTTACTAATCATTCATGACAAGTTTGAAGATCTATTTACAACAGTCACATAGATTTCAAGATTTCATCCACGGTGATAAGAGTGCAAAGGAACAAGCTACGCTCATAAATGCACAAAGCCATTAGCACAAAGGTACAAGTTTGAAGATCTATTTACAACAGTCACATAGATTTCAAGATTTCTTCCATAGTGATAAGAGTGCAAAGGAACAAGCTATGCTCGTAAATGCACAAAGTCATTAGCACAAAGGTACAAGGAAAAACAAGTTTTGAGACAAAACTCAACAATGTCAATCAAACTTTTGACTTTCTACTTTTTATGTGGTTTTTGGATTTTTGACACATAAGAATGAAAAGATTGATCAAAAGCAATATTGAAGACAATTTGTATGAAAGAGTGCAAAAACAAAAAAACAAATTTCAAATCACATAATCAATAAGCAAACAACTAAACAAAGTCACAAAGCATAGGAAGTATTGATGCATGGACATGTTGTAATGCTTATGCATGAGTACCCTTTTTCACCCACACATCACTTGCGTTTGGGGTGATATCCTTATAGGATTGGGTACGGGAGTTAGGGCTTTCAAACTTTTGTGTGAAGCTTTCCAAATAGTTGGTGAATGGCCCAATCATCTTCATCACGTCCATCACTTCGAGATCACCACTTCGACCTCTTGATAGTTCACCAGCCCAATTTCTCCTGTCATTTCTAGGTCCTCGAGACCTTGGAGCACTTGCATTATTCATTACTCTCAGCTTTTGACAATTTGGTCGAGTGTGCCCATGAAGTCCGTAGTGGTGACACACATAGTTTGATCTAGGACTTCTTTGTGATCGGGGACGAGACTTGGCTCGGGATTCAGACCTGCCCACAGATTGCTTATGAGAGTTGTTCAACATCCGTTTGTCATCCACATTCCTCTTTTCCTCCATCTTGGGCTTCTCAGTAGTAGGACTAACTTCAATTTGCTCTTTGGCCTATATAAACTTCACTTCTTTGGTGACACTACCTAATGAACTACTTCCTCTGGTATATCCCAAACCGAACTTGTCTGAGAATTGTTTTTGAGATGAAATGACATCATTTAGCTTCTTGGTGGAGACCCTCTTTATCTTGACATTGGCTTGCACAACCTCTTGCTCAAGAAATCTCACTTTTGTATAAGCTTCTGATAACTCACCATTCAGCTTTTCTATTTCACATTTAGCTTCCTTATGACACATTAGAAGACTTCTATAGTTCTCCTCGGCTTTCTTCATCTTCTTCACAGCTGCCTTGGCCACACGTGCATACTCTCTTGATTTTTCAAGAAGAGAATTATAATTCTCTTGAAGACAGGCTGCATTCTCACTTTCTTCAACATCCGACTCTTCCACAATTCCTATGGATTCTTCATCACTATGTTCCCCAAGTTCTTGCACAAGCAAATTCAAGTCCTCCGAAGACTCGACATGAGCAATAGCCATAAATGCGGAGTAATTTCCTTCTCCGTCACAGCTTTCATTAGAATCAGAATTTGAAGAGTTTGAGTCACTAAGTGTTGTGGCATACACCTTGCCTTTTGATTTCAAATAATTTGGACATTCTTTCTTAAAGTGTCCATGCCCGTTGCATTCAAAACAAGTGACATCTTGTGTAGATTGAGATTCTTTTCCATCTTTCCTTTTGAATTCCCTTTTCTCCCTTCCTGAACTTTGGAATTTCCCTTTATCACCAAATTTACCACTATTTTTGAACTTCAAAAATTTTCGGAAATTCTTTGCAAGATAGGCAACGTCTTTCTCGACTGCATCATCATCCGAAGAGTCATGAACATCCACCCTTTCATTTACAGTCTTAAGAGCAAGGGATTTGCTCTTTCTTTGATTGGGCAATGACAATTCGTAGGTCTGAAGAGAACTAATCAGCTCTTAGACTTTGATATCATCAAGGTCCTTGCTCTCTTCAATTGCTGTCACCTTGGCACTAAAGTTTTCCGGCAATGATCGAAGGATCTTCCTTACTATTTTAGAATCCTTCGTTTTCTCCCCCAAATTGAATTTGCTGACAACTACTTCATTCAGCTTGCTATAGAAAGAATCAAAGGACTCATCCTCACTCATTTTGAGCTCCTCGAACCGAGTGGTCAGCATTTGCAACTTAGTGTCTTTCACTTTCTTCGTTCCTTAGTAGGTGGTTTTCAATATCTCCCATGCTTCTTTAGTAATTGTAATGTGTGAAATCCTGTGAAATTCATCTGGAGAAACACCACAGAAAATTGCATTCAAGGCTTTACTGTTAGCATTAGCTGCCGCAAGGGCTGCTTTATCCCAAGTGGATTTAGCAGCCTCCGGCCTAGTCCAACCTGCTTCTACGGCATTCCAAACAGTATCATTAATTGAACACAAGAATGCCCTCATCCAGACTTTCCAAAAGGCATAATTGTTTCCATCAAAAAACGGTGGAACATTCAAAGATTGAGACTGGTCCATCTCAATACAGGGTCAAGGATCGCACTAAGGTGTTTAAACCACAAAGAGTGCACCCGCTCTGATACCAATTGAAAGTTCAAATAGTGTGAAATACACTACGAACGTTTAGAGCCCCAAATTAAAAATTACCAATTCAAGCTATATGACAAACACACAGTGTGCAGAAAATGAACACAGGCTATAAATAGAATTGATAAACAATCTAAACCAATTTAAAATCACATCCACAGCAGAAAATAAAAGGCAAAGATAAGGGAAGAGAGATGCAAACACAAGGACAGCACAACGATGTGTTATTGAAGAGGAAACCGAAGCCCTCAGCGTAAAACCTTTCCACCGCCCTCCAAGCGGTAAGTAATCCACTAGAAAATGTAGTTAGGATACATGAACGACAATAGACCCTCCAAGCCTAATCTACCTAAACCCTCCAAGCTTCTTACTCCAACGAGGTTACGTCGAACCTATTTCTTTTCTAACTTCTCGGATTCCGCTACTTGACCATAGCATCAACCAATGTGAAATTTGTTCCTTCCTAACTGCTTTCCAAAGCACCACATAGCCATCTCACAGAAATGGATATGGTGAGAAAAGGTTTTGGTAAAGAGCCTCTCAAGGATTTGACAATGGAGAGGAAGAGAGTAGAGGAATTTGAAGAGTCTCTTAGGTAAAGATTGTGGATGAGTCAATCTTATTTTCTCTAGGGTTTCTCTCTCAAAATTCTCTCTGAAGGCTCTCTTTGAATCGTGGGTATAAGGGTATATATATAGTAGTAGGGTGAGAAGGAATGTGAAAAGTCATATTTTGCCAAACAATGTGTTCTGGCGGCTTGACCTCGCGACTTTGTTGAGTCGCAAGTTCAAGCCGCGAGCAAACGGCTTGGCCAGCCTGGGACTTTTGTCCTGTAGTGAACAACTGGGGTGACGCTTCAGCTTTTGGCATGCTTGGCACATGTGCTTCAATCTGGCGGCTTCCAGCCACGAGCCACCCGCGAAATCCAGTTGCGAGTCCCTGCTTCTTTGCACACACTTGAGCAATTCTTCACACTCTCTCACACACTACCCTTACATGATTCCCACCTAAATACAGGGTTTCTAATTGCTAAAATACAAGCAAATTTGGCACGGAATAAAGCCAACAAGATGGTTGATTAAATTCAACCTTACATTAAGGATACTAATTAAAGTTTAGAACTCCTAATTATATTAGATGAGTAATGCTATAGTCACAAATTATTTTACAATCTTTTAATGTGGCATATTCTTACTAGTTTTAATTTGAGCCACCATTAACATCACATTTTTATTTACCAATAATTATTTGGTAAATGCTAAAGTTATATTAGTAGTTTGTAAAAATATTGTAAAATAGTTTGTGTTAGTAGCATTACTCATGTTAGATTATGGCAGAGTAGGTGATCTAACAAAAATGGCTCTTCAGGTATTACATATATTTTTTGGGTTAAATTAGTGATTTTCCATATAGTAATGGTTTAAACAAACTGGTTGAAACAACATATAATTGGAACATATAATTAGGATTTTGTACCCTTAAAAAAACAAGATTTAAAAAAATAATAATTTAATTGAGTGTAATTAGAATAGATTTGAGAATAATAAAAAATTCAAAATAATTCAAGTTAGGACTTAGGTGAAATTTAGGGCTTTAGTTTGATGATCTGTTTGCTTTGATCACAAATCAATGGTTCCTACATGAAATTAAGGTATCCAAGTTCAAGTGATGTTTAATTTGGTGAGGTAATCAATTATTATAACTAATTAAATTTAAGATTTGTAATAAAAATGAGATTTTTTTCCCTTTTAAATTGGGGGGGGGGGGGGGGGGGGGTTTAATTTTATACATTTAAGCATAAGAATGCAAAATAAGCATAACCATGTTGAATGTAAATCATTTGTACCAGTTTTTGTGTACCACTCTATATTCCACCAATCACTACTTACTATGTTTATGATTGTTTTCTATTTTAAACTTTAGTTATTTTAGAAGGAAAGTAAAATTTAAAACATGGCATGTAGTGATTGGTGGAATATATAGTGATAAAAAAAAAGTGGTACAGAGGATTTACGAGGTCCTAATTAATTTGAGGCATCTTCAATTATTGCTAGCTAAATTAATGATAGGTTTAATTAAATAATTTTAATAGTTACTAATTGATAAAATAGCAATTTGGGGATTTTAGAGTTGGAGATATTTTCATGTAAAGTGATGTTGTAAGTGTATAATAAAACATATTATTTGATGCTATTATGCTTATTTGTCTTAGACTCCAAGGATCATTGTGACAAATCTTATTACAAGTGATTTTGGTTAGTTAGTTAATTAGTTAGTTGTGTGCCCTTAAGCTAAGTAGCACTAAACAAGTAAACATCATGCATTATTCCTTCCTCCTTTTTTTTGATAATCTATTCTTTTCCTTCTTTATACATATCCTTTTGAAATATAATATTTTTGCAAAGACTCTTTAAATTTCTGATGTTGTACCTTGATACGTTTTGTTTCTCATATGTTTGTACATGCCTTGACAGATTCCATACACTTCACTTCATTATAACTTAAAATGAGTCACTTGTTCTTATACTTTATAATTGTGTATTTGAATCATTATTGGCCTGTCATATTTTTTTGTATCTTGTGTAATAGTAATGTAAATATGTTGTTGTCCTTCTTGAGTACGTCTAATCGTACTTATGATTTATATCTGCTGAATCGGAAATTTATGGTCGTTACTACGCAAAGATCGTCATTTATCCAGAGAAGACGTTACACATTTATTATGGTCATTGATGACAAAACGTAACAGACGGAGTAACGGTCACAAAATGAGCTATGAACTTCAGACGAAAATTTTGTAACGCACTAGCCGTTGAGCATAAATACAGTGATTCATTGACTATTGATTAGGCATTCAACTATAAAAGAGAAAGCACTAGAAACCCAAGGTATGCCTAATTACACACAAATACTCTACGAAATCACTCTCCATTCTTTTTCTCTCTGGAATCTTTCCCCCTTGCTAACTTAAGGTGGTTTGGCTAACGCCACACCGGCGTGTTACTCTTCTACCTAGTTCATTTTGCAAGTTTTTCCATCTATAGAGATGACCCCAATCACAGTTTCGTCCATCCACTACAACGAGGAGTTCAACTGTTGATTTTCTACATCATCAATATCCATGAATTGTGAAAGTTGTACTCGTCCCATTGGCCAAGATATGGATTGTGATCCGAATCACATTATTCTTATATGTGGTGTTGTCGAAGAAGTAATGGTTGTGATCTAAAAAGTTGTATGTGACCGTCTCTCGTGAGGGCAATACATGTGGACATTGCTCGTATTTGTGAGGCCCAATACACAAGACATGGTTCTATGAAGTATGTACCATATCCTGAACTTAGTTATATGAAGTATGAACCATATCTTGAACCTAATTCTTATCAGGACGAAATTGGCAAATACCATTTTTTGGCAAAAAAAGCAGCATTTTGCATTTTTTTCCAAACTAATTAGGGAAATACCTCTCTTTTGAAACTCGATTTTCTCAAAATCAAGTTAAAAAAAAAAAATTCTAGAGCCTTATAGTAGCATTTTAAGGAGCTTATAGTGATGTTTTAAGGACCTATAGTGGCATTTTGGAACTCGAGCTCCATGAACTCGAGTTACATGCAAATTTTTTTATTTATTTTTAATACCTATAACTCAAGTTCATGAAGCTCAAGTTCCAAAACACCACTATAGGTCCTTAAAACGTCACTATAGGCTCCTAAAAAATGCCACTATAGGGTTTAACTCGATTTTGAGAAAATCGAGTTTCAAAAGAAGGGCATTTCCTTAATTAGTTTGAAAAATGGGGCATAATGCTACTTTTTTTGCCCGAAAAGGGCATTTACCAATTTTGTCCATTCTTATCATGATTCATTGTGTTATTCCTTTTTGAATAACCTTTGATAACCTCTTTCTTTTTTTTCTTTTTTTTTTCTTTGTTGTTGTTGTTGATGATAATGCTTTATATCCATTTAACCTTACTTATATTCGTCACCTCACTCAATGGTGTGTGTGGCTTTTGACGTACTGGACCATACAAATCATTATATACTAGCTATTTCGATAATTTTCAGATTAATTGCTGAAGCTCTTAGTTTTAAGAGATCGTTAGACACAATTATTCTTGCTTTCAAGTGTACTATGATTGAGATTTCAAGCACACAATTACTTTGGGAAATTTATGTATTAGAAGTTCAATAATATCTAGTAGGTATGTTTTATCAGGAGTTATTTTTTGTTTATGCTTAATTTTGAAGAGTTTATATGACTTTGTTATTTAGTTATATATCTTTTTATTGAACGGTATTGTTAGGCACTTTTGTTTTTTAATATTTACTGTGTGGATGATTTAAGTAAGAAATATATCTTTTAGTTCATAAAGGTTATAATTTAGGATTGACATTTCGACGTGTTCACGTAAAAAATTATCACGGGTGTCACAGGTCATATATGTGTATAGTTGAGTAGAAAAATGTATAAATGAATCTTATGAAAGATTATGAATGAGGAAACCAATGAGTTCAATAGTGAAAACCTACTGTTCTGTGACTAAACATAATAAAAACAAGAATTGCAATGTTCAATTTTATGTCGAAAAAAGCATCTGCGTGGCGCTTTACAATTACGTACATTGAATGGCTAATATATATATATATATATATATATATATATATATATATATATATATATATATATATTTTTTTTGATGAACCGTTGAATGGCTAATAGTGCATGGATGGAAGTAGAAAGTATAAAATTATAAGGGAAAAATGACATAAAACGGTATAAAGTTTATGACTTGAGTTTTTTAAGAGCAACACAACCAGAGATACTACTTGTAATCGTACCCAACTATTGTTTTTTACGAAGAGTTTTATTGCAAAATGACGATTTTAAAAACAGGTTTTTAAGCTACCAAATCGTCTAACTAAAATAGACTTTGGGTCTGTTTGGATAGAGCTTATTTTACTGAAAACTGAAAATACTGTAGCAAATAAGCGAAAAACGCGGATGATTATTTTTTGATACGGGTATTGTAGCTTAGCTGAAAGTATAAAGGGTTGCATTTTATTCCCTTTTTTTTTTCTTTCTCTCTATTCACTCCTCACCCACCCTAGCTAATGCCTGTGCCTTTAGAGAGTTCCACGCCCACCAGAAAAATCCCCAAGGAAGACCTACATCGGTCCGACGCCGGTGAAGAGCTCAAATGAGAAATCCACGAGGAAGACAACCCCAGTCCGACGCCGGCGTGTACTCTTCCTTCCATAAACCCATTTCACCCTCTTCCCCAATTTCACTCCTCTCCCACCCATGACACCTCTCTTCCCATAAACTCATTTCACCCTCTTCCAATTTCACTCATCTCCCAGCCTAACACCTCTCTTCCCATAAACCCATTTCATACCTCTTCCAATTTCAATTGCTGACCCATTTGTTTAATTTCTAGGTAAATGGGTTTTTGGATTTGTGAATTGTGGATCTTTCATGTTCTAAATCACAATATTCTCATTACTGTGATTTGTGTGTGTGTGTGTGTGTGTGTTTTCTCTTTGTTTCTTTCTATTTTGAGAATTGGATTTCAATACTTTGATCGTTGTTTGGAACGCGTGATGATCAAAGCTATAAACGGAGATGTGGATCTGTTGGATTTTTTTTTTTTTTTTGTTCTTTTTGCTTAAGATTCAGACTTAGCTTTATGATCAGCTCTGTTTTTTGTTTAGCAATGAGATTGGTTAATGTATTTACATATTTATGGACCTGCATTGTGTAGATTGAGATTGGAAAATATCTGATTCTCTCTCTATAAAAACAGGGCAGAGAGTGAGCTTGTTAGTTCTAGACCCACCATGTGACTTAGCAATAAAAAAGAAAAACACCTTGGATCCAAAGCTACCAGCGACCAACCTACCACCATCTTTGCTAGTAGGTGGATAAGTTTTGAAAATGTGGATAATTTGCTATTTAATTGCCTATGGCTATGGAATTATGGGATTTCATTGTAGTTTTTGGGTGTGAGTGGATAATGCCTTAGACAGTGAAAGGAGGGCTTAAGTGTTGGTGACGGAGTTCAAAGGCATTTGAGAGTGGAGTTTGGAGTGCTATTCCTCTTTGCTTATTGTGGAGTGTTTAGTGGGAGAGAAATAGGATGATGCTTGAAGACTATGAATTATCTACGTTGAGACTTAAAATGTTAGTTTGCCAGATCTTTGTTTTATTGGCTGTCTTTGGATGCAAGTAGACCTCAAACAATGTTGTGATTTTATTGACTCATTACATTTGTAACTTGATCTAAAAATCCTTTTGGGTATACGAACAGTATACTCTATTGGTTTCTTTTATGTAATTCTTTTTTGGTTTAATGCAATCATTTATAATTTATAAGAAAAAAATTGTATAAATTTCTTTCCTTGAATATGCTCATACTATAAGGTATATAGTCTACTTTAATTTTCTCTTTTGATGTTTGTGCAACTATGCTTGATATTTTAATTTCTACAAGCATTTTGAGTCTAGTTATGTTTATAAAAACTCTGGTGGGAATTTTGACAAGTTTCCTTGTTTGCACTATCTTTTTGGAGTTTCCACTTTGCAAGTTTAAGCGCATTTGGATTACTTGCATACGTTGGCTACGTTGGATATGCCTTCCCTTCCTTATTCCGTTTGCACTGGTTGAATGGGCTGCTTCTTGTCTTCATTCTCTTGTGGGCTGTTAGCACATACATTTTCATAGTAGCATTTTCTTTCTTGAATTGGAAACTTGGAAAGGTAATGACCTTTTGGCTGTGTGATTAACTTACCAATTAAAAAAATGATTAAATTACAAATTCTGCTCTTACGACTCTCGTCTAGTTTTTCAATTCATAGCAATTGATGAGTATTCTAGATTTTCTTGCTTTAACTGCAAAATTATGGTAGTAAAAAGTCTCTGCATGCAAGAACATAATTTATTACTATCTGTGTATGTAAACATATGGTCTAAAACAAAGCTCTTTCACACATTATACATAGAAAGGGACTGTCCCAGCTCCTGAAGAGGACAAAGAATGAGAGACTTTTTTTTAATCCCCTTTATGGATCTTTATCCAATCTTTTATCCAATTGATTTCTTCAAGCTCTCTCACTTTGAATAAATTTGAAAATGGGAATAGTGCAATAGTAAGCTCCAAAACTCTTCGAGTCCAACAATTGCATCATTACATGTTAGGGGAAGAAATCAAAAGCAAAAACCTCTAGAATTACATATAAGCTAAAGTGCATTGAGTAATCCACAAGAAGGGGTAAGGAACAAATGAGTAAACCTTCAAAAAGGTTTTTATGAGAAATGACTAAAAATCTTGGTAAATTAAACTAGTTTGTGATTTGGATTGGTACTTACTCTTGGGCTTGATTTGGTCTACTTGATTGTTCCTTTTGTAGTTGTGGCAATTGCTGCTAGTTAAGCAACAAACTAGCAGTTCAACTTGTTGCCGATGAGATTGCTTATTAGGTTGATGTTATTTAGCTATTTTATTTATTCCGTTATATTGATTACTTACATATGCACCTTATCCTCTATTTTTCTTTTTCAAGCCCAAGATATGCCAATGTTGAAAACGAGTAACTATCTCTCCAGTTATGATGACCATTTTTGTGACGTTGACAACTGCATCATTAGGACTTCTCTAAAACTTCATACATTTGGTAGGAGGTTTTATAATTGTCGCTATTGGTCGCCAGTAAGTATCATATTTAAGTATTGGCAAAATATTTGTGTTGTGCATTAAAGAACCAATTCGTTGTATTCTTGTTTATGTGTTGTATTGTATTGTGCAGGATGGTGACCATGCATGCAAGTTCTTCAAGTGGTTAGACACCAGAATTTGTTGTACGCGTGGTGCAGCAACAACACCTATTGTTATCGCCAAATTCAAGCGATTGGAGCATGCAGTGGAAGTTGCCAATAAAGAGTCAAAGCAAGTACACACCCTGATAGCCGTAGCATTGGAAAGGAAGCGAGTTACAAAATGAAAGGCTGAAAGAGCCAAGGCTGCACGCATGATTTCTGAAGAGAAAGCAAAGAAGTTGACATAGCTCTAGTAGTATCTTGGGTCATGTTTCTAGTATTGTTTATCTTGTTTACTAGGTTTGGGGAAGTGAAAATCAGGCAAATGTGTTTGCCATAATGGGATGTGTATGTATGAAATAATACAGACTTGTATTATTACGTTTGTTTTGTATGTTAATCGTACTATTGCAAGTAACAGTTTATGATATGTATGTAGTTGTACCTCTTAAAATAATGTGGAGACATTTGAATTTGCTCTATGATGTTAATGGCCAAGTTGATGGAGATTGTAAGTTCTGTTGTTGTATATGTGTGTCTATATATACATACATATATTATATTTATTTATATATATACACTTTGCAAGCAATTGATAGTTAGGGTTCTTGGTGTCTTTAAAACAAATTCAGGGTAGATATTGTTTTCTTTATTATTATTATTTTTTAAAATCCTGATAGATTACTGTTGCAATCTTAAAATCCATTGAGTTTATCTCTTGTTCAGATAAGGTTGGAGTCTATTCAGAAGTCCCCTGTAAGTTTGAAATCTACTGTTGCAATACCCATGAGTTTCACATGTAACGATATATACAAATGCATAAATCAAAGGTATTACAATAAAGTTTTGTGAGCCATCAATTCTACTTAGAAACAATAAAACAAAAAATAGTATTACATTGAAGTTTGTGAACCCTTAGTTATGGTCTCCACAAAAAAATTACCATAATGTTAATGGTATTTTCAACCACACTAATTTCTATTGTGACAAAAATAATAATCACCATAATCAATTAAGGGGAATATAACTTCTGTAACAACTGAAGTCCTACGATGGACGCATCCTACATATCGATGCTATGATATTGTCACAAACCTCTTTCATCTTAGCTTCGTCCAAGATTGAGATCATATGTGTCATGACATCGTAATGACCTTCCTCACTACGTCCATATGTGCCCTGTGTAAATCTGGAGTGTTCAACGTCATTGTTCTCATGTGCTTTAATGAAATTGTGAAGAACCATTGTAGCAACAATGATATGACCTTGAGTGCGTATATGAAAGGGTGGCATACTTCTCAAAATTTTTCATTTATTCTTCCAAACTCCAAAAGTTCGTTCTATGACCGAATGAAGTGATGAATGGAGATAATTAAATCTCTCCTCTGGACGATGCAGCAGTTCACCTTGCTCAAATTCGGGGATGTGGTACCTCTCCCCCTTATATGGTACAAGGAACCCTCTCTTCATAGGGTACCCTGAATCAACAAGATAATACTTCCCTACAAATGAACACATTTATTACATTAACATTTTCACTACATAATACATACTTTAATACTATAATTAAACTACATATTTACAAACCAGCTGGAAGTTTTGGGAAGTTGTCACTCTCATTATTAAGGCAGCTTAAAAAAATCATTATGTCATGTGCTGACCCTTCCCATCCAACACATGCGAATGTGAATTTCATGTCAAAGTCATATGTGCACATGCAATTTGTTGTTGTGATCCCCTTCTTGCCATAGTACAAGTATTGCTCATCAACTGGTATGACCATAGGGACGTGGACCCCATCAATCGCACCAATGCAACCTTAACCATTGCTACAAAAATACCATGTGAAATGAAATACGTGGTATGACCATAAAGTTAATTTGAATAAAATCAAGTTAGGATACCAAATTCACAAAGTACCTTGAAATGTGGCCAATATTGATCTGAATGCTGAATATGTTCTAGCACGTTACGAAATGTACAATCAACAAGCTTGATAATGTCTGTTGCCATAACGGTGGTTAACAATGTAACTACTGTGGCCACATGTTGATGCACTGTCTCACCTGAGAGCTAAGATCTATCTTGCACTATTCTGTTACCAGAGGCATGACCAAGAATCACCAATGTCATTGCCACAGACTCTTCTAAGCAAACTCTTCTGGTACCATTATATCTATACTGAGTGCGTAATGTATTACACAATTGTCGAAACACATGGCTTGACATTGTAAAAGTTCTTAGACATTTATGCTTATTTCCAATTAATGTATACTATACCCATTCATACCCTGTTTGTATATTTGTTTGCATTGGTACTTTGGTCATATAGGTCTCCATGTAAGCTACACATGCACACCTGGCTATATATGCTGCGAGTACAATGTCGTTGCGCAAGTCGAAGTCTGCATCCCTGCATATGTTACTAACTTTAATTGAATGTACAAATACTAATGTGATACTATAATATGTAGGCTAAAAACAAGTTGTTAAACTTTATTGAACATTTATTAGTACTAGGCTCGAACTATGGTGGTATCAATAAATTAACAATCCTAAGCATATGCTTTCACGCTTTCATCCAAGATTTCTAAAAATTTGTATATTCACATCTAGAGGGGAAAGTATAGAAACTCACTGGTGCTGGGAATCAGATGAGTTGTTTAGCAAATCCATCCTTTTGTATACCTTAAGACTTCTTTCTTTTTCTATCTATGGAAAGCCAAGGACACTGGAAAATATGGCCTACTTTATAGAAAGCTTTTTATTTGGTTGGGGACTTGGTGTTAGGATCATGTACTTGATGTTAGTAGGGAAAACTGAGATCAGTAAGTTGAATATGCAAGTGGATGAGAATTAATAAGACTCTTCAATCTATCAATTGATCTTAGAAACTGGATGATATGTTTCTGGTTGATTTCAAGGACAACTAGGCCTTCACAAGAAAAGGGGCGAAGATTAGGAATGATTAAGAGCAAAGAAACATTACATTTCACATAATCCCCTACCACACCTTACAATCTTCTCTTATACCCTCATGCCCATCTCTAACTGACAAGTAACTAACTAACTGCCTACTACCTACTGCCAATGCATCAGCACATGCTTATTACAATCAAGTACCCTTCCAATCAATCACATGTCTAAATACAATCTCAGCACATGTCAGCTATACAACCTGATACGGCCTTGATGCAGCCCCTGATGCAACCCTAATGCAGCACTTGATGCAGACCTGATGTAGCTAGCTTCTAAACAATGAGACTACAAAAGTTGTTCAGGAATTAAAAACTAAGCTTTTTACAAAAGAGGTTTAACACACATAATGTTGACCCCAATGATGGTGAATATGCAAGTAGTGTTCTTACTGAAGAGCCAAAAACAAGGCTACTTGAAATGGATGAATTGGAGTTGAGTTTAAGTTTGAACTGCAAAATAGATTTCCGACCACCATGTTAAAATCATGCCTTGAAAAGGAAGTTTAGAAATCAACGTTCAATGTTACTGCCAATATGGTTTATTATATTAACTTGGGTGACCTTATAAAAGTCATATGGGTGCTAGAATCTAGTAAGATATTTATCTATACATTAGGGGAAAACAAATTCAAATCCACATCTCAGATGGATGTCCAAATTTGAGGGAGCCTCATAGCAGTTACCTAAACTCAGACCATATGTCAAAGGCAGAACCTGGTGGGAAGAATCTCCGGCAGGATTGAACAAGAGAAGTAATAGTCTCAAAATGTCGAAGTTTTAATCTTAGCCCTTTTGGACCTAGATTTCTATTACATGTATGTAACTCTAAGTTAATAGTATACAAAGTTTTCAAATGCAAGAAGTATAAGACAGTATCATGTTATATTTATAATTACTATTACCTTCATTACCATGAATCATTGGTTACAAATTTAAAACCAGTGCACATTTCAAGAGCAAAAAAGGAAGCATTAAATAGTAATCGTATCAATCTATGTCCACATAGGCAATACTAATCAGAGTATCATAGAAAGGCCACCACTAAACTTTCAATGACAATATCTTGTGATACTTATTAAATAATTTGACTAATATATTTCCCCATTTGACCTATCAAAACAAATTAAACCATAACAAAAAACGGACCAAAAACAACTGCAAACATATACAAGAACTTCTGTTTGTTTTTTTAATACAATGTATTACCTGGGCATGAAGGTTGTTTTGTGATACATGAAACAATTCTAACCCAATTTTGACTAGTGTGTCAATATCTTCTAAAGCCACTTCACTTTCAGCATCTATGAAACTGCATCACAAAGAAATAAGTTAGATTGCATTCCTATGATCAGCCCCATATGGTTGTGATAAGGTCTGAACCTACAGAGCATCCACTTCATCACAGTGTTCTATCATTAATAGCTATTAGTGATAGAAGACCAACATAAATAGATGAGGACAAAGCATGACCATGTAAAAAACATAAACAAAACTTTACAACTATTTTTGAAATTGGCTTGTTCAATTGAAAGGTGAGATATATCCATTTGTGTTGCATCCTTCAACAAATATGGACTGTGACAAACCATGACATGCTATGTATGCCTATAAGCAGGTTTATATTATCATAAATTGTATCATTCAAGCATCATCTGAATATCCATTCCCTCCATGGAAGGTTAATATATTGAAACACACTAACAAAATAAAAGGCTAGCTATGACTAGAACTGAGAATAAAAGTTTAAGAGCTATTAAGTGATAGAGACATATAGGTACAATGCCACATCTAGATGTGTTCATGCATGAGATCTTACACTGATTAACAAAAACCTCCTAGTTCCAAATGTTCACAAAGAAATACTAACAATAAATAGATTGTTTTAACATGATAAGGTTTCTAAGTAGGTATATGGGTAGAGCTTCAACATGGAGTTTAAAGTTTTACACGAAGCTTCTTTCTTTATGTGTGATGATATATTGATGCTGTGATCATAAGATTATATTAGTCTTTACTCTTTCAGTTCAAATAGCCCCCAAGGACAAGAATTTACAAAAGGGTCATCTAACAACCTATTGTATTACTGCCAGACATGCCACTTTGATATTTTATTATCCAAATTTCTACTAACAAACTTCTCAACTCTCACTCCTTTTTTGTCCTAATGGGTAACTATACCCCATCTTTGTAAGCATACATCAATTGATAATATGATTCAATAAATTGATAATATGATTCAATATAGTCTACTAGTCATGACCCTTGGGAAATGATAGATCCTTCATCATAAAACTAGTAAGAACTTATGTTTTATAGACAAAAATGACATTTTTGTCATTGAAAGTCTAAATTTTTGTCAATTTGGTAATTGACTTTGTGAGAATCGTGACAATGAAGAGTCAACTTCAAATCAGCTGCATGGCATTTCCTCAAATGTCTTGGAGTAAACCAAATCAAGCAGGGAGTCCTAGAAACATGAAAGCCACAAAATTCCCTATTTGATCACAATGCAAGGCCCTGCACTTAACCAAAAGCTAGGGTGTCCCACCTGCATGCCATCCTATGAAGATAGAACACCATAATGCTCTAATGCTTAGTTGTAAAGAAGCAATGCCAAGCATGGATGTTTGCCATCTCTTACTTGGGTGTGAAAGATTATGTCCATATCAAACCAATTCGGGTGGAAGGCGCAACACATCCAACTTATACATGAAAGGAGATCGTTACATTGCAGCCAAAGAAGGGGAAAGCTAGTCCAAATCTACATCTCAGCCTTTATGATTTGATATATATATATATACTAAAGGCAAATAAAGAACAACCCATCAAAGTAAAGTCTGATATATACTAGAAGCAAAGCCTCTATACAAACTTCACTAATCTTTACAAAGAATTCTTCCTATTTTTCATTTCCTGCTTATCAACAAACTCAATGATAAAGAGTGGGACATACATAAGGACAACAGATTAAACCATGTGAAACAATTGCAAATTACTGTGATTGAAGATGAACATGTCGGTTCATTTTAAACAATGGAAATCAAAAACAATGGAAAAAAAAGAAATGAATTCTCACCACCAAGTCTAGCTTTGACGTGAGCTTCGAAAGTTCATTAAAAATAATCTTGTCAACATAAACACTATAGATTTTCAATAACTGATGAGAACAATAGAAAAGTGCCCAATGATGTGCCATTACAAATTTATAGAATTTAGTTATTAGCCATACATAATTTGGAATGATAAAATTAATGCGCAGATAACAATCAGCACAAGTAAGGGGAAGCATCTGTGCGTGTAACTTGTATAATTTTGACTGCAAGTTAAGCAGATTAGGTCACAGCATAATCAACCAATCGGCTGATTAAGCTGACTCCTCCACAGGGAAAAAGGAAAGAATGTTCACTAAAAAACATAATGACAATTATAAACACTAGCAGAAGAAAAAGGAACAGGTAAGCATACACTACATGACAATTAATTAGTATCCATTGTCTTACATACACACCTATGGTAAGCATAGTTTCTGCCAATTAAAAAAAAAAAGTGCAACAAGTACAAAACTGAAAATCTGATTACTACGACACCAAGCCTAAGCAACCCTATCGAGACAATCCCATTTCCTAAAGGAAAAATGAAATTGAGGGTTCCTTTGGTATTGCATCTCTAGCCACTTCAGCTGAACGTCCTTCTTATCGCCAAGTGTTGCAAACATATGCCTACCCTCTATTTTTTCCATGAAGAAGAGGGTGCTGAATAGATGAAGGCGATCACCTGATTGCACCCCAGAAAGACTCAACATCATGTCCAGAATTGCTTTAACCTCAGTAGCTGCTGTGAAAGCAAATGGTGTATGAGTACTTACACTTCTACTTTCAACAATAACATCTGAGATGCTCTTCAAAGAGTCGGACATCTCTTGCACAATTGAACACTTTTTTCTTGGTTTCTTGCAAATTGGCTTGAAAAGGTGCACATCTTGCCAAGCCTTTCCCCTTATTCACCGCTAGTCCTGCCCTCGACAATGATGGGCCTTCAACCTCCATTGGGTCAACATTCACAGAGGGTTGACATTGGGGGTCAACAAATTCTTTGCTATTAGCAGAGTCCCCAGACCCTTCAATGCTTTCCTTTGGTATTTGACCACTCGTGTAGGATGCATTTTTCCTTGTTGCAACCGTGTCTCCAAACATGATGTCCATGAAGTCACGATTCGGCATACCTTTTTTTTTAAAGGTTCCTGCCTTAGGACATGCCTACATGTGGACAACTAGTAGTTAGAACACAATATAGTTGTAGACAGTGAAGTTTTTCACAATTATATAAAGTGAACTTACTGCAATCTTTCAAGTCCATCACTCAAAACTAGCATCAAGCTTCCCAATTCCAGCATCAATACCTAACCTAGTCTCATTGTCAAAACACTCCTTATACAGCTTCCACTGTTTTCTCAAATGATCCCATTTGTTTTTAACTTGCATATGAGTCACCACTTTTCCCATTTCACCAAATTGCTTAATCACTGCATCAACCCCTTCATTTTTCAAATATCCTCCACATCTCTTGCCCTCTAGGACTTGAATAGCACACAAATCACAAAAAGCTTTTAGTTCCTTAAGTTCTTTCCACCCAGTTCTCGCATCATTACCACCGTCCTTCAATTTCCCCTTACCTATTTTTGTTACAACTTCCTTCTATACTCATTGAGGCATTTCAACAAACAGTTCGTGTGCATATCATAATCGATTAGGCATGCCCACCTGAAAAATGCAAAGTAAACTCACATAGTCCAAATACAACAGAGGTAGGAAGAGAAACACACAAAATTACACGAAGGAGAGAGAAACCCACATACTAGTGTCATGGAAAACACAAAAAAACCACGCACAAACGTTGAATAGAAAAAATCACAAATTGAAGCCTCATGGAAAACAATATAACCACACACCAATAGATTAGAGAGTATGAGAAGTTAGACACAACTTACCCGTGAATGCAGAAACCCATAGTGGTGGCAACGATATCCCAAGCGGAGAGAAGGTGAGCTCGAGCAAAGGAAGAATAGAGGGGATTGGGTGAGTTTGTATTTGGTAATGGGTTTGCAATTATAGTGTGTGCTCTGTTTTGATGGTTTTGTGGTTGGTAGGTAGGTACAATTCATTGAAGAGGATTTGGACGGAGCATTGAAGAGCTTTGAAGATATTCTGTCACGGTAGTTGAGAGAAAAGAAGAAAGTTGAAGAGAATGCAAAAATAGCCGTTGTTAGGGTACTTTTTTTTACACCTAACTTTATTTGAGTACTATCTATTTATACCACTATAAGTTATTGGTTTTTCCCAATTTTTTTTTTTTTTTTTGGCTCTATTATTATATTAATCACAAATATTTCATATCTCATTATCTAAATTGGGTTATGATATAAACTATCACAAAAAACCCAAAAAACTCCTATTTTATCCAATTTTATTATCATTATTTAGCTAAGCCCAAAACCGGCCCTATGAATCCAATATACACATCTTATTCTATTTAAAGCTCAAGAATACCTATGCTTGACAATATTTGAAAAGCCCATGACTCAAATCCATGGCAAAACAATTTTATCAATGGAATTCAAATCCATAATCAAAGCCCATGGTTTGAAATCGTGGCGATTTATTTATCCAAAGTCCAATTCACATTGGCAATATCAAAGCCCAATTCTCATTGGCAACATCAAAACCCAATTCTCATTGGCAACATCAAAAGCCTAACTTACGTTGACACTATTAAAAGCCCAAGCTAACTACTTGACACTATTTATCGAAAGACCAAGGTTATCAATACTTAGCAAAATACTATATCATAATTATTTCACCTAAAAGTCCAATAACGAACAATACTTTAGATCTTTAGATTCTTAAACCTATTACTATAATATTACAAGCTCATGGAATTTATGAATTATCTACTCTCAAAACCCATGGCGATCATCTTATAAAAGCCCATGGAAAGATATGATTATTAGACCCATGACATTTATTTATTTCATATTATAAAATCATGTTCACTATCCATCTTACATCACAACATTCATAATATTTATTATCAAAACTCATGGTAATTATTCATCCTACATGTCCATTATGATTATCTATAGAGAAACTCATGAAAAACATCACATTATTTCATTATAGTGGTTGTTACCATATTTATTTAAAACCCATGATAAATATTATTCTCAAGAAAAATATTGGAGGCCATTATTTAAAAAGGCCTCAAGGAAAATATCATTTACAAAGTAGTCCATAGTAAAAATTATGAGAAGTTATTTAAAGCCCATGAGGAGTAAAAAACCCATGGCAAAGCATGTCTTTAATGCCCATTTTGTAGGCCCAAGAATCTTGTGGAGAAGGGAGCAAGCCTAAGCAAAAAAAGGGCCCTGTGGTCCAACTAAAGGTGCTGAAATGAAGCAAAGTTCCAGCCCAAAAAGGTCCCAGCAAGAGGCTTGAAAGTGGGCAACCAACCCTTGTTCATCCCTAACCAAAGAAACAACTAGAGCCCCCTACAAGAGGACCAAGCCTTTGAGGATGAACTAGGGACTGTCCCATAAGTTTTCTGCCACCCTCTACCTGACGTGAATAGTGCCCAAGGGCTGTCATATCAGCTGAAGTCAAAAGGAAGAAGGGACTCCATCATCTTCCTCAAGACTGCACTTCTAGCGGAAGGGGAGCTAAAACCAAATTATCCAAACTTCAACATATTGATACTATAAATATTAAAAAACATTCAAGACGTGATTCATGTGCTATGTCCATGAATCCTAAAGGGGAAAAAATTGGGAGCATATGGTTTGGAGGGCATAAAGGGATCTCCAGAGGATGAACTAGGGACTGTCCCATAAGTTTTCTACCATTCTCTACTTGACGTGAACAGTGCCCAAGGGCTGTCATATCAGCTGAAGTCAAAAGGATGAGGGGACTCCGTCATCTTCCTCAAGACTGCACCTCCAGCGGAAGGGGAGCTAAAACCAAATTATCCGAATTTCAACAAATTGATGCTATAAATGTTAAAAAACGTTCAAGACGTGATTCATGTGCTATGTCCATGAATCCTAAATGGGGAAAAATTGGGAACATATGGTTTGGAGGGTATAAAGGGATCTCCAGTGGAACCCTCTGAAGTGGGCTTAAACTTTGACACTTGGCTTGGGGTGTTGAATCCTACTTCCTAGGGTCCAAATTTCAGTTGCAGCACTAGGATTCTTCCTTAATACTTGCCTTAATCCCATTGGCTAAACACAATCTTGACAATCTTAGCATTTAAAGCAAGATTACTCCGAATACTACCTTGCCCAAAGAAGCAAAACAGCCCCAAAAGCAAATCTCTCATTTTAAGGCCAAATCTAGGTTATTAATTTAGCTGACTTGCTCCCTTGAATTAGACCTACGTTTTTTTGGATGCTTGTTAATTAATGCTTCTCTAAACTCCATTATAAAAGCATAAGCACCTCAGCCCACAAGGGGACAGCCACCCCCCTCTAAGACTTTAGGGTTCGTTTGCCATTTTTGCTGGTGGTTTAGCTCTCCTTAAACTTACCACTCATCATCTTTAGCCTACGCTCATCTAATCCCAAATATTCATTTCCCCCCTTTACATAATCACAGCTAAAAAATGTTCTCAAACTAGTCACAAACAGCCCATTACTCACAAAAAGCTTTAATCTCAGTATTAATCATATCCCACTCACTCAAAACAGCCCACATTTACCTCATTCATGCCTTATGCACACATACTCACCAAAATCTTAGTTTCATACTTGCTGCACTAAGTTGAGGATCTTTCTCTCCCTTTATTCCATCATATTTTTCCTCTTTTATTTGTAACAATGAAACCTTTAATCCTTATTTATTATTATTATTATTATGAAGGCCATAATGTTTTGGAAACTATGGAAGTTCTCCCTCATGTTGACTTAATAATAATAAGGAAAAAATATAATTTTTACCATGTAAACACACTTATTTACCTGAAATTACTTTACTACTAGAGATAATACCATACCACTAGAGGATTGATTTGAACTATTGGATCAGGACCATTAATGTACTAATTAAGTATTGTAACGTGTTTTTCATTGGGCTTTTGTTGCTGTTTTTTCATGTGCAACCCTTATTTCTTGCTTGGATAGGCTTTGTCATCACACCGAAAGCCTTTGGGTACAATCAGCCCATAGTCGAGTTTCGACTTGGCTTCCTAACATCTTAGATAAAGGTATCAATTTCTCCCTCAACAACCGTTGAACAAAGCGCATCGTTTTGATCAGAGTACTATGCTTGTGCAATGAATTTTGCTGGCTTGTGTCCATGAACAGTACACGCACACGCACACGCACAACGTTTTAATGAAATGGTGCGTCTCTTATTTCATTCTTGCGTTTTAGCTCTTTTCATCTCAGCATTTATTTTGCTCTACTGTAGTGTGGATCCCAACGTTAATAAAACGCAAATGCTGAACGCAGGAGAAAAACGTGAATCCAAACGGTCACTTTATGTGTCTGTTTGGCTAACTTATTTTTTGCTAATTTATTTTACTATATATTCCGCTTATTTTTGCTACTATTTATAGGTATCACTATATTTTTTGATACTATTCATAAGTTCCTCTATACTATTTCAACTAATATTTACCTTTATCTACAGTACTTTCAATAAAAAGTTTTCAGTTTCAACAAAATAAATAGATCACAAACAAACCTTGTGTTTAATCAAAATTACTAGTCATATTTTTTTTTGCATTTCCATTTCAAATATCTAAAGGATGCCTCACAATTTCATAACAAAAGATAATCACATCTTAAAAGAAAATAAAATGCCAGCACACTGCATTCATGGATAGAGAATCCGAGATTCGTGTTGCAGTCAACTCGTTCTGCTCACTGCATGCGGTGCACGATTTGACACCACCTACAAGACACAAAGATAAAATGTCACATTTTTTGTTCGCTAAAGTTGCAAAAGTATGCAAAATTTTCTTCCAATGAGAAATAATCTCTGATTTTAAGTCGGTACCTCACTATCCTAGGAAGCTTGTTCCTGCAACTGCAAGCAATATACATCCACTGCACGAGGACTGTACTCTCACCACCGTCCATGACTCAGTTTCTTCGGAATACCACAGCAATTCTCGTTGTTTAGATTAAAATTCCCACAGCTCACCATATATTGTTGTTTAGTTGTGCAAAACAATCCCACCGCAATCCATTTATCATTTTGCAAGAAGAAGCCAATTTTGTTCGTACTTTTCGTCTTCATAGTTCACTGTTTAGCATTATTAACATGAAAAAAAAAAAAAAAATCCATTTAGGATATGTTTGGATACAGCTTATTTTGCTGAAAACTAAAAACACTGTAGCAAAATAATTTTTAAATATGTGAATAGTACCGTGGAACCCATTTTTATTTTTATTTTTATTTTCCTGAATATAGTGATTGTGAGTCCTGTGAATAATGCGTAAACAGTGTATGAACAGTACATAAACAGTGCACTTTGTCTCTAAAAAGCTGAAACGCGTGCATCAAAAAAAAAAAAAAAAAAAAAGGAAAACGCAAAACGCCAAACATAGGAAAATTCATCTGGATCCAAACATATACTCAATAAAGGGAGTAAAAAACATCATCTATATTAAATTTTCAAATTTTAAAACATAATTCTAAAAATTCAGCATTATGACACAAAGATTTACGTAATTCGACAATTTGTTCATGTCCACGAGTTGTAGCAATTTTCACTATGTTTGAGAGAATAGTCCAAAGATGACTTATTGGTTACAGTACATTAAACCCTGATTTTGAAGCAAAAATACATATAACCCCAAAACAGGTCTGGCAATAGGCCCAAGCCTTTGGTCCATGAACTAAGCCTCACAACAACAACAACAGCAAAAACCATTTAAAACCCTAAAGTTTCTAAGTCAGGTCCAAAAAACTAGGCTCTACATAAGCCAACAGACCCAACACACAATCCAAACCCAACTAGGTAATGAGAAATTGGGCAATTGAGCAATTGAAGATTTTTTCTTAATATAATAGAGGTTGTAGATATTTGGATTTATATTCAATTTTTATAACATTTGTTCAAAGAAGGATTTCCAAAAAAATCAAAAGATAATTATGATTTAGAATAATTTTATCAGTGTTTAGTCGACCTAAATTTAATTTATGAGAATTTAAGATTCTTGCGAGTTTAAATTCCTGGCTGTTTTTCTTTTTCTGTTTCTTTTTTTATTTATAAAAATCATGGCTAATTGAATTGTTGAGAAAATCTTAGTGTCCGATAAGTACTGAGAATTGATTTTAGAAATCCGTAGATTGTTTGGTTACTCATATTCGATTAAAAGGGATCAGTTTTAGCATGTTTCACATACATACATACAAATTAACACATATACATGCATGGGAAAATTTAAAAATATATATATATTAATGTGTCAAGTGAAAATTGTGAGTTGAAACCACAACCAATATCTTCATACAAACTCATAGGCAGAGTTTACCCTTGAAAACTAGATTGCAAGAGTACCTAAGAACTTATATACATATGGTTGAACTTGCACTTAATTAAGTCATGTCAAACACTTGATCGTAACATATCTATTGGATACACAAGTTAAAACAATTCTCACTTCTAAAAAGAAAAAAAGTTAAATCAAAACTCTACTATCAGCCATTTATATTTTTTAGAAACAAAGACACTCACATGAAAAGGAGAGGGAATTAGGTTCTCACACCAAACAATACAACAAACTTTACTCAAAAGCCATAATAACTTTTAAAGGAGTGTGGAGTAAGTTATACTGCACACAACACACTATTTTAAGCAATATGGAATAATCACAAATTTTTTTTAGAAACAAACACATACTATAAGGTAAGGCTATCCAAGCCACCTGCCCACTCAACCCAACCGGTCAAACCCGATCTGCCCGATCCCACAACTCTAACAGTCGACAATGGGTCTCCACCTTCAAAAACCGATGTTAGCAGGCTGAGTGATGGGTCTTATCCTCCAATATCCACCTTGGCTTGATTTGACCATGAAAACCTTCAAATCTAATGAAATTCAACAGAGATCCACCCATTATGGAAAAGAATCAAGTCAAATTTTGGCAGATTTCTCACCAGATTTAGCAAGATCTCATTGGATATGATGAGATTCAATCAATGGGAATCAGATCTGTCCAATTCAACCCCCCTTATCGGTTGACAACAAGTTTGGTTCTCCACCACCAAATGGGATCGAATCAGGTGCGAGTTGAACTCAAACCTAACCCAAATTGACCTGTGGACACCCCTATTATTAGTCAATTCGATACCAATAAACAATTATCTTGATAAGAAAAATGCATATTAAGTCATTTTTTGGAGGAAAAAATATATGTTAACATATCTATTTTCCTTAAAAAAGAAAAATACAAATACAAATTTCCATGCCCAATTTTAATGATTCTTGCTTAAGTACAATATGTGGAGAACAAAACTCCTAAGTTTTAAGTGAGAATTTAGAATGTTATAAATTGTGAGAATTATGATATCTCATGATTTTCTAATTTTCATGATTAGGGGTCAAAATAACACTTACAATTTAGGAGACCTCCTAAGAATTTTGAATTCTCTCCTTAAATTCCTATCAACAAAACACTATAGGGCGAAATTTGAATTTTTTATTAGAGCCAAATTTTTTGTTGATGGATGGTTGATTAGCGAATACTTCGGAAATATAATAAATGTGTACTGCTTCTACTCCGTTTACCATTTCCTCAACAACCTCCATAGCTCTTTACAAAATGGATGCAATATGGATCCTGTGTGATGCTAGATCATGGGAGAAAAATCATCTAATGACCATATTATCAAGGACTTTAACTGAATGATTTGAATCAAAGCTCTATATAACATGAGGATAAAAATTCAAAATTTTAAACTTAAAAGTAAAATATCCTCATACTTAAAAATATATAATTTAGTTTTTAAAAACGTAGAGATATTTCTCAAACTCTAAACAAAACACACCAATCAGTACCATGGTAGTTTATACAAATGGCAATTTTTTTCATATGGGTCCATGATTGCCTCACTCTCCAATACCTACACTCAATATACTCACCCATTAAGAAAGTGTGGAAATTAGTTGAAAATTTGTAAATACTTGATGTCCACATTTTGTGAGTGACGTGTATCAAGTATGGATACTGAAATGTGCAAACAAATTTTTTTGATTTATTATATTCCTATAAAAAAATGACTAAGGAGATTCTTTTTGGGGGGAGGGAGAGAAGGAAACAAAAGGGAAATGACTAGGAAAACACTTGGCATCAAAACCAAGATCAATGTTTGAACCACATGCTCCTTGCCCAAGTGTATCGTTGTTAGCCAATGGGCAGAGATAGCAACCAATATCAATGTATGTGAAATGTGAAGTTCACATTCTTTCACGCGGTTTAATATCGAGCTGGCTGGCGCAAGGCATGGTTTGTTGCATGCAATTTCGGGGAAACTGGTCCCGACCCAGAAGAGCCCACACGACATAATTATTTACCTCCTGCTATCGACATAATTTTGACCATTTTTTTTTCTTTTAATTTTCATTTTCGTACTTCCTAGGTTTTTTTTTTAAAATTTTTTTTTTTTGGGGGATAAAACCACTTCTTCCTAGGTTTTATCAATAAATATTGTAAATTTGTAAGGATGGTCGGTCTTTAAAAATATTTATTTATTTATAAGTAAATGTAATTTATTAAGGAAAGAGAAGGAAAAAGAGACCCTAGTCCATTTCGAAAGAGTCATTTTATTCTTTTTATATAAGCATATTTAAAGTAATTGTTTTTGTTAGAAATTGAGAGTGGGCATGTCCCTTTATATTCCTCACCAAGAATAATATTCAGGAGTTATAGAATAATGTCTTGAACAATCACTCTACCCCATTATGCACACTATCACACTCAATATTAATGGAGTGATGTATATATAAACACTATGAGTGGTACCCATCGTATAATGAACAAAATTTGTATTTCCCATGGTGTTTGTAGAGTATTGTGAGGTTCTTAGGTTGTGGGTTGTTTTGCATCACTCTAGAGCATGTAACACCGTTGGAGAAATGTTTTTTTTCGTGGGATAAACAATCTAGAATATAGAACAAGTTTGAATTGCTGGTCTGTGTGGATCCTGGGTCTAGACAACGTAGAACAATCTCAAAACTTTTGTGTGATCATTGGTTTAGGCCAAGAGCAGTATGCTGAAAATCGATTGTTAAAATTCCACTGCGAACTGTAGATTCAAGATTGTTTAAATTCCATTGCTTTGAATCCTCTTCTTTTGCTGAAACTGAAAACTTTTTACTGAAAGTACTGTAATTAAAAGTAAAAGTTAGCTGAAATACTACAGCGAGACCCATAAATAGTACCAAAAAGTGCAGTAAGACTCATGAATAGTAGCAAAAAAAAGCTGACTTTTCAAGCAGGTGCTAAGCGCACCCTCAGTCTCTGTTTCTTAAAGTTTTAAACTTATAATTTGCTACCAAGACCTTCTTACTCAATTTTATCACTTCATAGAAATAAAAATAAAAATAAAAAACCTAAAAGGGATTGAACATCTTGGACATGCTGCTTAAGTCCATGTCCATGTGCATGATATTATATAATAGTGATGTTAAAAATATTACAAAATTTAATATATCATTTTTATAAATTATTGTGTCAAATTTTAAATATAACACAATTGATTTTATTAATGATGCTTGTGATGTCACATTGATTGCAATATCAGATTATTATAAACCTTTTATAACAAATTGGTTAATTAGTAAATTTATATAAAATGATGATAATATAGTTGAGGGAAATATAATTAGCTAGCCATTCAATCATGGTTTTAATTTCTTGTGGGGGAGGTCTTAACATTTCCATTGCCTTTTACAATGGTAGATAATGATGGTAATCTTGTAACAGGTTTGGAATAAAAAAGAAACTAGAGTATTATTAACAAGAAAGGAGGTTACAAGAAGTTTGTAGCTGAAACAGGAGGCAAACCAAGCAAAGCAACAAAGAAAATACAAAGTGAAAGTATTCCAACTATTGGAAATTTGTTCTACTACCCTCTTTTTTTTTTTTGGTTTTTGAGTAATTCGGTCGACTATTTCAAACCTATTTTTTAAGTACTATTAAGCCACCATGCATTTTTTTTTTTTTTTCCCCAAAAGGGTGAGACTTATGTAACATTACGAGGCTACAATTCTCTCAAAGTGCCCAAGCCTATTATCAGCCAATTTTGTATTATAAGCTGATGTTTTATACTCAAGCCATGTAAACTCTTTGTACAGGCTTGTTTCTCCTTTCATAAGTGCAGGTAATGGAGCTATTTTCTCACTCAAAGGTGGTCCACCAAAATATATCATTGAAACTCTTGATTTCAAGCTGTTTGTCAGAACCCTGTGCCTCACACTTTGGAACCTTCCATTGGTCATAACCTGCACACATCCACCAACCAACCAAAAAAAAAAAAACCCATTAAACAAAAATTCAATATTAAAGATAAGATAAACGAAGCAAAACCCATACTAGATAAAACTACTTATTCTTATAATTAGTTTTTGTTGTACACGTATTGAAGGAATAATCAGAAATTCGAAGATCTCTTGTTATTTACGTCAGTAAAAAAATAAATACAGGGTAAAAAATATTTTTTCTTATGGGACACGGACAGGGCAAAATAGTTCAAATAGTAGCTTAGGTACATGAAAAATTATTGGGGGTGACTATGAGAGTGATGAGTGATGACACAAATAGAATACTAACAAACTATAAAAACCTCTGTTTTCTATATTTAGAAAGAGAGCCCAAAATGAAAATAAATCAATCAATCAAAGAAAACATGAACAACCCGCTAGCTTGTAAAAGCTAAAGTTGAGTTTGACAAATAATTAGACTCCTATGTAATCCATAGGAATAGGGAATTGGATATTAGAATTAAACTCTGTTTTGGGCTATTAGAACTGTAGCTTTACCTGTAAAGAATCACCCACAAGAAAGAAGAATGAGTCCTGATCAGGTGGGACTGAAATCCAATTCCCATTTCTGAGAGAAATTTGGAGGCCAGATGCGTTGTTGGACCTCAGCACAGAAATGATTTGTGGGTCAGTGTGCTCTCCAAATCCAACCATATTGCTATCTTCCAAAGCCTGAAAGTCTGGGCATGGAGGGTAGTGATTGAGCCTGAAAACAGAGTCACTCTTTTCATCCTTCAAAAGCTTACTGAACACATTACTTGTTGGAATCTTCAATCCATCAGCCATTAATTCAAGAACCTCACAGGTCATCTTCTTCACAACTAATATATAGTCATTCAAAGCAGAACTGCAATAACAATAAAACACAAACATGTTATTTCCCTGTAATAATTACTAGGTGTTTGATAGAAAAAAAAAAAAAAAAAGTCGAGTTCTAGACATGCAAGTTAACCAAAAAGAAAAAGCTTAAACTAAGTGAATCAAATTCAACTTGTGGTTGTTCGTGTGTGTATTTCATACCGGAACATTTCTGGGTTTTCTCCAAGAACTGAGAGAAATTTGTGAGAGCATGAATCTGGATTGGTTGTTAAAAGAAGGTATTCGACCCAACCAATATCACCGTTGGGGCCAATACTCTTGTTACCATACCCCATTGGAGTAGGAGGCCCTGCTTTTTCTTTTTCTGAGAGTGGTAAGGAGAAGAATTTAATAGCTTCAGATTCCAAGTTGGTAATAAACTCAAGTGGGACTCCATGATTGATGACCTTGAAGAATCCAAACTCTTCACAGGCCTTGACTATGAGGTTCTTGGAGTCAGGTTTTGAGAGGTCGATTATGGGAATTCCAGTATAAAATGTGGTGGTGGGTATGCAATTTCTAATAAAAGAGTACTGTTCAATTGCTGGTTTGGACAGGACTACCATTGTTGTTGTTGGTGTTGGTGTTGTCTACTATTTGTTGTGTGTTATGAAGAGAGATTTGGTTGGAAAGATAAGGAGCTTAGATAGAGATATGTACTTGGACTAGGGAGAGTTGATAATATGAGACTTGATGGTGGGTGTGAAGTGTAGTTAAGGTGAACAAATTTGATTCTACTTTCTAGCTCGTAGGCATAGTTTGAACTATGGGGTTCGATGCTTTGCCTATTTATACTAGAGGGGGGAGAGAGAAAGCACGTTGAGTGTCCTTTTTTTCTTTTTCTTCTTTTTTTTCTTTTTTTTTTATTTTTTTTTCCCAATAGAGTGTCCATTTTTAAAAAAAGACTATGAATAGTTGAGAATAGTTTATTTGCAGTTCTTTACTTTTTGGATAAATTTCAAAAATTATTGCCGAGATTCGGCCTAATGTCAGGCGGTACCACTCTTTTTTAACAAACACACACACTCCCCTATGAAAATACTAGGACCTTGTAGCCAAACTCTCTACCTACTCTTTTTGAGTATGCGTTTGGAAAGCATTCCGTGTTTGCGTATATGCATTTTGCTGAAAAAATATGAGTCTTATGGTACTGTTTTTGAATCCAAGCAAATCATCTAAATACGGATTTCAATATAAATTTGGGTCTCATAATACTATTCACACATTTAAAAATTATTTTACTACAGTATTTTCAGTAATAAATTTTCAGTTTTCAGCAAATAAATGATATCTAAGCACACTCTAACTCTCATGGCCAAGGACTCGTTGTGAATGCTATCCTTTCACACTACTACCACTAGAGCATTTATGTTGAAAAAATTCATGTTTATTTTAGGAAAAGGGCGTCTTTTTTTTTTTTTTTACACAACCACTTTTCAAAGTATCCCACATCAAGTTATCTATTCTACGCTATATTTTATTAAAATATCAACTTTTCTTGATTTTTTTTAATTGTTTCTTTTTCTTCACACACATCATCCACTCTTTTCTTTCATCCTCGAAATACGTAAAGAAATAATAAATAACTAAATGCAAAATAAATAGTGACAGTGTACATGGTTACTATAGTAAACTTGTAAATCTACACAATTATACACGAAATGATGTGAGTTATTTTTAAGCAAAACAATGTAAATTTTACACATTTTTCTATTATATATGGGATGATATGTATGCTCTAACATTTGCCTTGAGAAGACTATCCTTTCACACTAAACCGACATTACGACCACCCTAACATTTGCCACAATTTATTAAAGTGATTCATGATAAGTATGAATAATTATTTGTACATTAGTACATGGAATTTTTTTTTTCTTTCTATGCTTACATTCAACCACTTTTGAATTGTCACAATTGATAGTCGTAATGCAAAAATTATGTCCCTATACTCTCCCTAACACTGGCCTTCTTAAAGAATTCACAACAGATGTAAAATTGCATAAGGGCGAAATTTTACACAATCAACCCAAAAAAATGCAATTCAACTTATACATTCATTGTGCAAAATGCATTTTTGTTTGCAAATATACATAAGTGATGTTGTGTATTTCAATTTTTTATTCTTATTTTGTGTTTCTTGAGAATAAAAGAAAAAAGTGGAGGATGGTTGTGGGGATTGAAGAAAGATATGCAATTAAATTCAAGAAAAAAAGTGATATTTTAATTAAAATAGAATGTAGAATATGTAATATGTAAGTATTTTGAAAAGTTATTAGGTAAAATAAAAAAAATAAATTTTTTATACTAAAATAGACAAAAAGAAAGAAAAAATTGTACAAATTTATGTGAATAATCTAATAATAAAATGATCTAGTTAATGTCTGCCCTTAAAACATACACCAATCATCCATTTTAGGAAATTTTTTATAAAAAATTGAAAAACTTGTCAAAAAACTTGGTCATTATTTTATTTTTCAATTAAAATTTTCTCATATGATTTATTTATATATCATACATGCACATAGGTTGGTAAAACTCTAAAAGGGAGAAGATTTTACCCTCTCTAACCACCTTTCTTTTGGGGGAAGGTAAGTTCTAAACTGTACCAACCAGCTGTGTCAAGTAGTATATTGGCATCAGAGTCTTGATAAATAGCTGTCCAGTCATCCTCATCAGCATCCTTTGGTACAATAACTCAGATTTTCTTCCACTAAAATGGACATGACAAGTTTATCACATCAGAAAAAGGATTTGGTCACGTCAAGAAGATTCCTTGGATAACTAGTTTCTTTTTTCTTTCTTTCTTTTTTTTGAAATTTTTTTTGAAATTTTGCTAGTGGGAATTAGGGGTAATGAAAAGAAAGATTATTGCATTGAATCACATGAGAAGAATGTCATAAACTTCTTTTGTTAAAATGGAAGAACATAAGTTTGTCAAAAATGAAAAGGAAAGAACACATAAGAGTGAAATTTCATTAATTATTTTGGTTATCTTTCTGTTAATATAACATCATCATCATTTATTTATGTGAAAAGTGTGATACTGATATTCAATTTGGAGTTTAGACGGCAAGCATATACCAACCCTTTAAAAAAGCATATTCAGGATTCAAACTCTTCGTCGGTCTACCCATCCTTGTGAGTAAATTGGAATAAAAATGGGATTGTGGAGAACTTCATTGAGCTTTTAAAACCAAAAATTTGAGTACCTCAGTGATTATCTCTTAATAACCCTTTTAAAAGAAGCTAAATGGTACAAATTCTAAGGCAAATAACACACCGAGCATCAACAACAAGCTGGTACAAAATACATGAATGAGAAGATGTGTATAATACAAAAATATTACTAGAAAAGTTTCATTCCTTTACCAAAACATCCACACATTAAAATCTTTTGCGGTGGATATGGTGGAGGTGGGTTTCTTAAAAAGTTGAATATCCGTACAATAGAGATTAGGACACTACAAGGGTAATAAGAATGTGTCATGGTATAGTGTGTAGTGAGGATGTTAACAACAACTTTTGCATCTGTCTTGATGTAGAGTTTATGGATATCCTTTGGGAGGCCAAGGTCATCATGGAGTCTCCAAAGTTCGGTTGCCATAGAATGAGGGATCCCAATTCATAGAGTTGGCAACTAAATAGTGAAGGCATATTATCCAACATGATCAAATAAATTATAACATATTTGTTGCTAACATATTATCTAAGGTATAACTTCATCATTAATTAAGTTCTTAAAACTCTATTTATCCAATTGATTTATCCAATTGACAATGAGGGGATTGAATTTTTTTTTTCAATATTTTTAAAAATTGGGGTAAATTACAACTTACTCACTTGTGGTTTAGCTGAAATTTAAGTTGCCTACCTGTGGTTTGAAATTTGACATTTTGCTCATCTAAAGTTAGCTCAGATACATTTCCTTAACCCACTTTGTTAAAAACATGGCTAAATATATAATTTTGCTCTACCTTTATGTCTCCTTCCTCCAAAAACACAAAAAACATAAAAATACAAGATGAAATAAGATAAAAAATAATCCAACGGAACACTTGCATCATGAGATTTCAAACCACAAGTAAGCAATTTAAATTTCGGTCAAATCTTAAGTAGGTAAAGTGTCAAATTTTAAACCACAGGTAGGCAACTTAAATTTTGGTCAAATCATAGGTGGGTAAATTGTAATTTGCCCAAAAAATTGAGTACCATAATTTTGTGTTGTGGGTTCTAAGGGCTAGTTGGGTTGGAATGAAAAATATTACCATAGTCGTGGGGACGTCAAGTGTTTGATCCACCTTCCCATCTACAAATAAATATTATTCCTTTTTTTTTTTTAATTGTTGGTTATTAAAAAAATAATCCACTCATTTTAAAATACATAAACACAATTTTAAAAATTTCATAATAGAGTTACTTTAAAAACTCTAAGAGTATGTTTGGATGGAGAGAGAGGGAGAGAGAGTAGAAGCCCTCTCCCTCCATCCAAACATGGGATAAATGATGTCTTTATGTTGCATGATATTAGTGATTCGAGTTACCTTTTTGTCCACATTATACATATGTACAATGTGGAGGGAGAGGTAACATTATTGTTGAACTATAGATGATATCAATATGTAATCCAAGACTTTAAAGAACATTACTATTGGACTTCTTTTAGAAGATTATTATTGAAAATGCTCGCACAAATCTTTCCATAAGATATTCCTTTTAGTATAAGATTTTAAGAGCATAAATTCATAGATATACCTTTTTTATAATCAAATAAGAATTATTAGATTAATTAATAGGCAAATATTAGTAAGAAAAAATAATAAACAAAAAAATTAAATGTATTTGTATACTTTGATCAAAGTGATTGAGTTCAACGATTATTTCTTAATGTTTTTAAGTGACATATATAAGGTTCAAATATTTTGTTCTCAATTATTGAATTATTATAAAAATAAAAAGATTGAGTACCATGGATTAAAGACATCCCGAAAATAGAAAAATGAACTTTAGGCAATGGGTTTATAATTCAATTTCATTTTACAGTTTTTTATTTTTATTTTTATTTTATTTTAATCATTATCAAACTTCAGCTGCAAGAGATCATAACTTTATTTTAAATTTATAAATACTTAGAGAGTTCACAAGAGTGAGGACCTCATCATAAAAGGTAATTCATGAAAATGACATTTCTGAGTTAACAGAAAAAGAATAAATCAGTTTTCATGGAACATACTGGCATTGTACCTTCCTTGATTCCCTTCAAATGGTTGTAAAAGAGAGAAAAAAAAAAATTTAAACAAAATGTAAGTAATAAAGTGTAAACAGAGTCAAGGATAAATAGTCAATATTCTTTTTTCTTTTTTTTTGTTGAATGGGATAAATAGTCATATTCATTCACGCCACTGAAGATCTATAAGACGTTGATATACCTAGATATTTTGTATAAAAAAAAGAAAAAAAAAGAAAAAAAAATTTAAATATTAAATAAGCAATGAACATAGATGACTAGGAACATATACATGGGAATGAAAAGTTGACTAAAATTTCAAGGTTACCTAACTTTAAATAGTAGCAAAGATATTAACTGTCGAAAAAGGGTCCAGTTGGATTGGACTGAAAAAGATTGCCATCAACAACAGTATGATATATACCTTCTAATTACAAAAAGATTCTCTCTATGTGGGGGACCATTTTTTTTTACTCAACATTTTTTTTTTCATGCAGTTAAGTTCTGATTCACAAAAGTATGTATAAAATAAAGACAAATAAAACATTATAAGAAGCTTTTGAAGGAATGCGACGCATCCATAGCAGCATTGATAGGGGTCCATTTGATGATCTCCCCTTAATTGTGCACGGATTGATTGAATTGTGGAATATTTCATCATGACCCTCTCGCACATGAGGGCTATAAGATATATGTTGATATAGTCATAAAATCATCATTAGATGCTTTTCTTCATAGGGTGAATAAAAAATTGTTAATGAGTATAATAGGTAATAAACATATACACCATGATGTAGCTTTCAGATAAATTAACCGGTAAAATATAGGTTCGAGTTAGTTTAACTAGTAAAATATTTTGTCAACAAATAAGAGATTTAAGGTTATATTTCTGCTTATACAAAAATCTAATTTGTGTCTTAGTCTAATGATAAAAGACAATCAATTAGAGTACGTCTCATATACTACCTCAAAAAAAAAAAAAAAAAAAAAAACCACTTAGTAAAATATTTTAAATAATTTAGAGATTGATATACAACATATGTGAATATAGAAGGTACAACAGTTTTATACTTAACACTGATGGTAGTGCGCTAAGTAATCCAGGGGTTGTAGGTGTAGGGGGGATATTGAGAGATCATTTGGGCTGTTGGATAGCCGGCTTCTCTCTTCATTTGGGTACCGCAACAAATAATATGGCTGAATTGGTCGCTGTCCGGCAGGGCTTGGCGATGGCATGGCAACTGGGTTTTAAGTTTATCCGGCTTGAACTTGACTCTAACGTGGTACTAACTTGACTGACTAAGACAACCGTTAGCTACTGTAATAATATGATGCCTTTAATTTGTGATTGTAGGAGCCTTATGGACCGGGAATGGGTGGTGTAGGTTCAGCACATTTACCGTGAAACTAATGCCTGTGCGGACACTCTAGCGAAATGGGGAACTCACCAACAAGAACTTTTGTCTATGTATAATGGATGTCCTAGTTTTGTTTATATGTATTATGTAAAGGATTTGGCCGGCCTTGGGAGTACTCGTCTATGTGACTAAGAACGTGTTGTTGGTGCTGTATAAACTCTCTATTAGCTAAATAAGACCCCCCCGTTTCCACCCAAAAAAAAAAGTACAACAGTTTGATGACATCATGAATTTTGTAGCTTAATGGAATTGTTAAGTTTTCTTTCTAATATAGTTTTCTTTATAATATAGAGTGCTCACTTCAAATGTCTATCCACTTATTTGTAACTTGTAAGCAAAACATGAAACTTTTTAGACTTTTGTGACTATTGGATTAAACTAAAATATTATATTAAAAATAAAAATAGTTTATGATTCCAAAATAGAATTAATTTTTTTTTTTATTATTATTATAAAGAAAATGGACAACTAGTAGTGGAAACTCTATTCTGATATGACCCTAATAACCATTATTAATTACAAAACATTTTTTTTTTCCAAAGATAATACAGTTTTAAACTATAACGTTTATTCCATGATAATTTCTCTCTATTGTTAGGCACTAATTAGTTTTTTGTATAGAGATTTAAATCCCAAATATCTTATTTAATAACAAAAGACTTTATTAGTTGAATTAAATGGAACTCACATTAAGAAATCAAATTTAAAAAATCTACCATACAGAGAATTACAGACACTCTCTAAATAAATTCAATTATAGTATAATCTCAATCCCATTAGGATCATAATAAGCATATAAATGAACCAAAATCAACCACACAAATATTTAAATTCAGAACATAAACTCCAATCAAATTGTGTAAGAGTGTGAGGCATTGTCACCAAACCACCAAAAAGTCCATCCAGCTTTGATGGTGAAAATGAAGTTACAATCTTTTGGGGTTATAAAAGCCGTATCATAATTTTTCTCATTATCAAAAAGTAATACTGCTATCGTTATAGTCAAGACTGTCATTATAATGTGGTCAATATTTCTGACCAACTTCAAAAAGTTGAAAATCCAAGGTGGGGGCACCCACCCCATCAGGGGAGTGTGATAGAATTGACCCCTCCAAAGATCCTTTTGTATCCCCAAAAAATATATAATAATAATAATAAAAAGGAAAAGCAAAGCAGCCTTTTCCCAATAATTCTACCGAAACACCTGTTTTCATATCCAATTCCACAAGGAGTTATTTGGGCATTTATTAATATTTCATTTAAAAATAGTTTCAATGTTATTTAAAAAAAAAAAAACTATTCGATTCTTAAAAAAAAAAAAAAAAATCAGTTTCTTTCTTATCACATAAATTTTTTTTTTAAAAAATATAATTTAAACCAATACCTTAGATCATTTGTTAATGAACCAATTTATAAAAGTATTGATAACGTTTTCATAAGAAATATAAAAAAATATATATATATATTAAATAAACCAATTATATTTTTCTTTTTCTATAAAAAGTTTTTAAAAATATTTTATAAACCAATACTTATATAAAAACATTTATTAACATTTTTTAAATCAATTTGCATGATGGGGTTAGTAACAAACTAAAAGTCATCGGTTAGAAAATATCAATCACTCACAATCATTCAAGTCAACTCATCGAGTTATGAAATTGAATAAACACAGCTTTTAAGAAGTAAACAGAACTACTGACAAGCTGGTCAGGATAGGAGCTGCCCAAGAAAATCAGTTTAATCTTTTTGATTGTCGGCCTGTGGACGTTGTTGATATTTTCTTAGTTGAGTCAAATGGTTTGTATCTAAATAGGAACTGTCCTGAGACTATGCTTGTTCCTTAGTTTTCTTTAGTACAATCCTCTTTTACCAAAAAAAATAAATAAATAAACAATACAAATAGAATAACAAAACTCATCACTTTAATTATCGAACTATAAACTTATATAAACTCACAATTTTTACTCCATCAGTCACGAAATTTGTGAGGTTATTTTTAGTGATGTTATTTTGAGACTTATTGGCTTTACTTCTCCTAAAAGATCTTAGAGCTATGGGTAGAGAGGGGATGATGAAAGAACATACGTGTTAAAACGGCAGAGTCCACTCGCTATCGGGATTACGCGTGCATGGGTGACCAGGGACAACCAGGTCCTTGTACCCATGACGTGGTCTCTTACAATTCGTAGCTTTCCATGTCGGTCGTACTACTATTATCATTAGTGTTTTTTTATTTATTTTATTTATTTTTTAGGGTTTAGAGGGGAAGTATTATTGTTGGAGGTAGCAGTAAGATATGTCAGTGCCAGGTTGGACAACGGTATCCACAGTTTCCTTTCCATTCCTCAAGTTTCTAATTAATCTCTATCTCCCTCTCTGTGTTGTTCTTGTCAATCTGTTGCCCTCTTAGCTCTCTCTCTCTCTCTCTCTCTCTCTCTGATTCTCTTTTCTATTCCAAACTTTTCCATCATTGATTGTATGGGTCAGTTATGCCTTAACCACCACCCCCATCACCCCAAAGATTATTTTAAATTATCAAAAATAAAAATTTATATATTTTTTTAAAAGATAATATTAGAATGACCCAAATTGTTTAGTCAATTAGAGACATGTTGGTAGCAATTTTAAATAAAATAATAAATAATCACTCATTCATATTATTGCATCGAATTTGTGGTTTCAAAGCTTTCAATTCTCATTCTTTATTCTGAGGAGCAGAGGTAATTTTATTGGCAGACAATGTTGGTATTTTAAAAATATATAAAAAATAAAATAAAATAAAATAAAAACATTTGCTTTTGAGTGCCTAGACTTTTATCCAAAACTTAAAAAGACTTTGATCGGTTATCATTTCTTTAGGCTACAAGAAAGAATATTTTTTTTTTTTTTTGATTATTGGAGGTCCCATTTATATGTTATGTCAACTTGTAGTATTGTGGTGCATGCATGGAATCAGTGAAAGGTCAAGTTTTAATCTTTATAATTAACTAACACAAGAAATGAAATTGGTTCGTCATTAACCAACCTTTCTGTTTATTACTTATTATATTGTGCTCTAGGACCAAATAGAAAGGCATTGACAATTTTGGTTTGGTACCATTTAAATATTTATTTTATACTCTTATTCTAAAATGGTTGTTCAAAAATATATATGAAATATATAGACCGCAATGTCAAAGTTGTAGTACAGCAACAAATGCATTAATGTTTGAATAGTCTATTTCTCATTATTTTAAACGGGAAAAACGTCATTGAAAGTAACAATAAACACATTTAATTTATTTATTTATTTATTATGATAGGGTTTTGGGAATCTTAAATATCTTATTATTAACTTATTACCATATCAATATATCAATGGGCCAGCCAATTATTTCAATTTCTTGTATCAACGACACTTGTCTTTTATCCAGATAAAGTTCACCAAATTTGCACAATTATATGAGACACATTGTGATGCACATTTTTTCACTGTTTTTCATCATTTGTTTAGGCATATATTTTCAGTGTGGGGAAGCTTTTTTCTGTTTGCAAATTAATGTGCATGAATCTGGGCTATGAGGCATTGGGTACCTCTATTTTAAAAGGTGATAGGCCTTAGGTCTTAGGTATGGAGATGGACCGTAATATCCACACCAAACTCATCCATAACCTCACAATTTTGGTCACCCTGTTTGAATCTATTATATGCCTCTGTTTTTTTCATTTATAATAAGGTATAATTACGTAGTTAATCAATCATTTTTTTTTTTTTTTTTTGATGAATCAATTAGGTAGACTTTCAAAGTCCTAAAACAAAAAAGAAAGAAAGAAAGATAATCACATTCAAGTTCAAGGAATTAAATTATGTTTTTGTTCTTATTTCTTTGTTTATTATCGAAAAGGCATATATCGATCTTGTCCTTACCAAACAGTTTGTGAGGAACAACAACTGTGTTTGTTGTTCAGGTACACAACTTTGTGTAATATGGTATTAATTAGATAGTGTTAATTAAACAAGGAAATTGTAGTATCTACTTTTATTTTTAAAAAAAATTGTACAATAAAAACAATTTTTTAGGCATGTACTTTCTGAAAAACAAAAAGATGTTGTACTCTCCCAAGAAATTTCTGTTTCTGACAGAAAATTTAATTATGTATATTTATTTTTCTTACGCCCTCGTGTTGATTTTCTAGATCTTACGTACTAGGCCCTCTCAATAAATGAGAGAACTGGTGACTGGTGTATTAAAATATGTGGAGCATCCCCAAAATTAAGTATGAACTTGACGTTCCATTCTTGTGTTCAGAACTGCATAGTAGTACATAACAAAAAGATTAGACGCATGGTACACCATTTCAATAATTTGGGCACACAACAGCTCATCAATTGGTTCCTTGCGTCACTGGCTTCAATTTTGATGTGACCCATGTTCAAGGAATTTTTAGTTTTACCTTTGACCTATGGCGCTATAAATGAGCTTCAAAAACCCTTATTTTATTCATCACAAGTCCCATTTATTTATTTTTATTTTTACTCACTTACCGTATGTTTGGTCAGAGTTATTTTTGTTAATTTATTTTATTATTTAATTTATTTTTATTATTATTTATAAGTATTACCGTATGTTTTGATATTATTTATGGATTTTATTATACTATTTTAATTAATTTTTATTTTTATTTATAATATTTTTAATAAAATAAATAATTTCCAAATCAAAATAAACTTTTTAACGGAATTTTTAAAAGCTAAATAAGGAAAGTGACTCATTGAATGACATCAAGTCTCTGCAGTCCACACAAGTACTTCTATTATTATTTGCTCTCTCTCTCTCTCTCTCTAAAAAAATGGTATGCGAAGATGAAATCTCTGTATGGTTACAGCTTCAATAATTAAGAAGTCATTATATATATTTCGTACACGCAGGTGCACCTGCCTTCATAGACACATGCTTTCGGAACAGTAACATATTATTCCATGTCAATGTGATCGTTTGATGCGGACAGAAAGTCCACTCAGAACTAGAAGTTAATAAGTGCTATCAGAATTAGGTGATTTTTCTACCTCTAGGGTAAGGTAGCTTTTTTTTCAAAGCGTCGGGAGGTTTAAATTTTATATCTCTTATTTGATATCAATATATTTTAGATTTACGAGATTAAGACGTGACATTATATTCACTTTCGTATCAAAACTCGACCTTAATGCAAGACAAGTCAGAACTCAACAAAGAAAAATTAAACAACACAAAAATATAAAGATAAAACCAATGCGTTAGCAATTAGGTTTCTTTGCCGACTTTCAGCAAAACAAAAAAGGGCTTCTTTATCTTTGCCATCATCACCACGCGAAGAAAAGCAAAGGCTTTCATTCAACAAAATAATCTCCTTAGGATAGAAATTGTCAGAGGAAGCTCTAATGACTTATTAAAAAAATTACTCTAAAATGTAAATAAAAATACTAATAACCTAATTAACTATTAGACTTTGTTTCCAAAAAAAAAAAAAAAAAAAACTATTAGACTTAAAAATAAATAAATAAATGCAACCGACTAATTAAAATATAAAATATATAATAGACTTGTAAAATAAAATAAAAATAATTTTCTCTTTCAACCTTCTATATCAAACCTCTGGTATGTCAAACCTTCTCTTTCAACCCTCTATATCAATCCTCTGGTATTAGGGTCCTACAAAAGAAGAAAATAGGATAAAGAAAAGGAAATGTTTAGGAAATGTCATACATCAATCAAGAATTGTCATCATTATGGTGAGACCTAAGTTGCCTTAAGTCTTGTTAATTACTAATTAGAAAGATCGTTGAGGACGGACCAGTATCAAATATCAATATCGTGGGCACAGAGATACATATATTTGATATGAAAGATCGATCCTACCAAAAACTGCATTGGCAAGTGTGTCTTTCCAACATGTGATCCAAGCTAACTTGGAGGTCCCTAGTTCAGATGTGGTCAACGTTCATGAAAGCTTGGTCGATAATGGACTCTGAATCTGTGAGTTATGCTAAGGACACGTTGTGTAATTAGCAATGTAGTAGTGAAACTTGGTAGGCAAGGATAGAGATTGAGATCGAGTTTTCTGAGGTAGAATTGACGATGGCTCTAGAAAAGAGATAATAAATTTCACCTGTTTTATCTTTAGGATAAAGTTGTGCTCGTACCAATTTCTTCCACAATATTATAGAGTTTTTTTTTTTTTTTTTTTGGATGGGAAAGATTATAGATCAATCACGTGATTTTTATATGAATTATTTAAATAAGTTACGAGAAATCACGTGATTTATTTAAAAAATGCACATAAATAATCTTATAGATTATTTTATAGTGAGTTAGAGAAGATAATTCCAAAATCAGTTTAGAGCTTAACTTTGTTATATCTTTTATAGGTAATGTTAACGGATACTCTTAAGACAATAGTTAATAAATTATGGGAAATGTTAATGAGTGTTGTACGGCATTGGTTAAGAATCTAATTAAAGAAAGTTTTTATGGAAAAAGAAAAAAAAAAAGCAATTAATGTTTTGATAGCTTTTTTTATTTCCCATAAAAGTGATATAAAAACTTTCCTGAAATGAATTCTTAACCAATGCCGTACGGCACTCGTTAACATGACCCATAAATTATAATAGAAAAGTTTTAATATCGTTTTTATGGAAAATATAAAAAGCTATCAACATCATTTATTATTTTATCATTTTTTCAATAAAATATTTCTAAAAATAGTTCTTAAATCAATACCCAAAGGACATTAGTTAATATTTCTCATCTTTTATAATATCTAGTTCACTTTATATAGTCATATTTTCTTTCTATGCATTTTTCATCAAAGAGAGGCAACTCCTCTTTCTTTTTTTCTTTTTTTCAAAAGTTAAATAAATAGTGGCAACTTTTTAATAGTGATGTGCTATGTGTCTCTATTTTATTTTATTTTATCATTTTCATATTATACTTTTGTTATTTGGGGCTCCATAAATAAATAAGGATAGGATGAATAAATCTTATTTACTTGTAGTAACTATAAATTAGTTTTCTTTCGAATTTAAATGTTAGTTTTATCTTGTAAAGCCATCTATTTATATGTCTTGATTTTAAATAATAAAGTATATATGGTGAACAATATTATTATTGAGTGAAATTTCACTTTGGAGGTTTGCACTCTCTAGAAGTAGTCCATTTATTAACTTGGAGGTTTTGGTTCCCTTGAACTGGCTTGAAGTAACCAATTAAAAAATTAGGCACATATCAATTGGTATTAGAGCCATGTTTGGACAATTCATGTTTTGAGCTAAGCTTGGAGTTGTTAGATTCTAGCAACAATACATGCATACGGAGATGCGAGAGATGTTTTCTACATTGAACACTTGCCTTAATCAACTTACGACGTAAATTGTAATCAAATTAAAGATTCAGTCAATCAAAATGAATAAAGATGTCACAATGGCCAAACAGGTCTTAATTAACTTGCAGGAGGTTAAGATTCTGATCAAATTGAAGATTTGTATAATCTAATTAACGAATCAAGATATCTCAAAGGACAAACTAGTCAGCACCCAAGTGGTTCATTGAAAACAAATACCCAAAAACTAGATCAGGAAAAAATTCCTTTGACTAGTTTTCATTTTGGAGGAAAAGCATTCTTTATAGTACAGGTTATTCACGAAGAAGGTAAGTGGTAACCAAGGAATAATAGTTATGACTTACGATTGAAGATGGTTTTAAAAATAATAAATAAATAAAAAGGAGGGATGGGGGGGGAGGGGGGGGGGGGGGGGGGGAGAGAGAGAGAGAGAGAGAGGAGAAAGAGCAACATTCCAAAGGATGCATTTAAGGGTAATGATAAAATTAAGGAGGGAATTTTATGTTCCTCTCTTTTATTAAATTTTATCATTTTAAGCTTGTATTTCTTGTTATTTGTGGATTGGTAAATAGATAAGTTTAAGATGAATTGTTATATTAGTCTTTAAATAAATCTTATTGTAAGTATATAAAGATTAGGGTTCTTTTGAATTTAAACTTTTTTTCTATCTTGTAAAACCATCTATTTATATGGCTTGATGTTGAATAATAAAACATGTGATGAAGTTTTTTTTGTTTTTTTTTTTGTTTTGTTTATTTGATACTTTAATAATTTTTTATTTTATAATATCCGATCCCCTTAAACTCGCAATTTAGCAAATAAATATTGAATTTTTTTCTTAAATTACTTGAAACTGTTGGTAATAGAATTTTTTTCAAAGCGTTGGTAATAGAATTTAAGTTGAAGTAGAATTTGATATTTCTAGAAAGTTAGATGATAGAGTTTTACATACAATAAATTATTGGTGATACAATTTAATTTGGGATAAAATATCTTAATATTATCAGTGAAAAATACTATCTTAATGATTAATGAGAGTGTAGACACTTGTCACGGAGAGAAATTAGGTTTTTTTTTTTTTTTTAAAAGAAGTAGACTATAGCCTTTATTAAGATAATTCATCCAAGTTGACTAAGACTACAACACTAAAGTGTGGAGGAATATCCTCTATTCACATCGATAAACCACTAACATGTCTAAAAAGGTTATGAGTAACCTTATCTCCTAATAATGAAAATTTTAACCTAAATAAAGGTACCTACTAGAAGTTTAGCCTCATCTACAAGATGACCGTATGAAGCAAAATAGATCTCCTCACTTAACAATGATTTGATGATTACTTCAGAATCACCCTCAAGAATGACAGAAGAGAGGTTGAGTTCCTAAGAAAAGAGTAAAACACTCACTATTGTGATAGCTTCAACTTCATCCACTATTAATTTGAAGCAACTATGGCTTCTAGGACCAAACTTCTATTATATAATGTATGATTTATAATAGCTAATTTATAAAAATATAGGCAAGAATCATATAATTCAATTGGTTGGTACCTCATGATTTGTGCATGACATGTAGAGTTCAAATCTCTCCTTTCTCTCTATAACTAAACTTCTAATGAATATATTTTTATATTTTTTGAGACAAAAAATTTATCCCCTTTTGGTTTGACCAAATCATAATTTATTCCCACAAACATTTTCAATTGTTACATTTTGAATCCCTAATGTTTGGCTTTTGAAGCTAAATGTGGCAAGTCTCTCGTTTAAGCTTGATCTAGGTGGAGGTATTGGATCTCTAATTCAGAATGGTTAGGGTCATTTGTTTGCTGCAATGTGTGAAAGAATTAGTACCCTTTCCTGCTACACAGATTGAGTACAGGAGATTAGTTTATTGGGAATGATTGTGGAGTGAGAAGATTGTGGTTGGTATTTTTGATCAACAGAGAGATTGATTGCTTTGCTGAGGATTTTCTACTAATTGATGATCTCAGGATGCATTTAGTTAGCTTTGAATGCATTTATTTTTCCTGTGTCCAAAAAGTTGTAATGATGCTGTCTCGTGAGTTGGCAAAGTTTTCAAAGCAGAAGGAAGGCTTTGTTTGTGGCTTGAGGAATACCTTCCTTCGTCCAACCCATAGTTTAGCCCCATTGTAAACAATGATTATCAGACCAAAATATATTACGGAAACAGATGCCCTAAAGGTATTAGTTTAAGGGTCTAACAAGTGTTTTTAGAGCATTAGTTAACAATCTATTTTATGAGGGTTTTTATACCACTTTTATGAAAAATAAAAAAATCTGTCGAAATATTAATTGTTTTTTTTTTTTTCTCATAAAAATATTCTTTAAATAGATTATTAACTAATGTCCTAAAAGGATTTGTTAGCATTTCCTTAGTTTAATAAATATTTTTAGAAAATTTTTACTGAAAAATAAAAAGTAATCAATTTTTTGACTATTTTTATTTTTATATTTTCCATAAAAGTAGTGTAAAATTTTTTCTAAAATGGTTTATTAACAATCCTCCCAAGAACACCTGTTAAAATGACTCATATATCACTTCTAAAAAAATAAATAATAAAAAGGAAAAAAAAAAATTTTGGTCAAATGTAGCTATCAAAAGTTTGTGATCAAAATTATGATAGTGTCAAATCACTTTTTTTTTTTTTTTTTGAGAAACAGTGTCAAATCACTTAGAGGTGAATTATAATTTTCATATGAATTATAGAATAAACCTGTATCTTGTTTACTCCATCTAGAGTGTATGATTATTGATGTTTACTTTTGTGGTTCGTTTCGTACTCCTTATCCTTAGACCTTCACTCAAGGGGAAAAGAGAAGGAAAAACCCGATTGGAAAAACAATTTACATGGGCATCCATTGATTTATCCTTGCAATATTAGGAGAGAATGAAATCTAAAATACAAAAATTATAAGCAAATTGAAGGGGAGAGAGACATAATTAGACAGTAGCTAGACACTATAGTTTTATCCCATGGCCTGTGTGGATGAAGTCATATATGATATATGTATGAAACTCGTGTATCTCCGAGGTTGTCAATTTCATAGATATTCCTTATTGTTACGTTGTCAAAGAAGATTTCCTTTGAACTTGACTAACGTACCAAATTTTTTTAGAAGAAAAACATTATCCGCTGCAAAACGTGATAAATATTTCAAAGATTATCACATACTATTTGACATCAATTCATATCTCAAATCAAAGCAAAAGCATGTACCAGTGCACAGTTATATTATCCGGCGAGCACATGATTCTACAATAAATGAATTGTAAAGAAAATAGTAGTAATAGATATGCTTTGAAAATGACCGAAGCATAGGAAGTCAAAAAGAAGTTTGATGGCCGCGTGAGCCGACATGTACAAGTTAAGCCCCTTGAGCAACCCTACCAATATCCATCTTATCTTCTTGGGATAAACTCTCCTAAAGTCTTATCTAACACATTTAAAATGATGCCTAGGATGTGGCTAACTTACCATCCCAAGAAGATTCTTCTCCCCCCTCCCAGGTAAATGAACCTAATTAAAAAGCGAACAATTGTTCTTTATTATACCATTCATTTTTTATAATGGTGTCCCAATTATTTGCCACTTCATAGTGTTAGAAATAACGAAAAGATTTTTTTTTTTTTGAAATAATGAAAAGATTGTATTGTATTCCTCACAAACAAATTGTACAGAGGTACCTTTAAATAGAGGCACAAGAGTGTAATACAAGAATATATAATTGTACTGCAAGTATTGTACAAGTATGTGTAGTACAAGAAAACATAAATGGGCCTAAAGCCTAATGAACCTAACACTAATATACATTACTATTCCCCCTCAAACTCATCAAGGAGCGTGAGGGATTAACTTGAGTTTGTCAACTAAAGCACAAAGGCATCTTGTAAGGTGTAACATGGTGAAGATATTTGCTAATTGATCTTGAGAGGAGACATATAACAACTTGAGAGAGCCCTAGAGTAGTTGATGACAGATAAAATGACAGTGAATCTTGATATGTTTGGTCTATTCATGGAAGATATCATTGTGAACAATTTAAATGGCACCTTGGTTATTATTAAGAGTGACAAACGATGTGAACACACCTAAATCCTTGGGAAGCCAACAAAGCCAAAAGAATTCAAATGTTTTTTCAACAAGGGCACAATTTTTAGCTTTAGTGCTAGAGTGTGCCACAACAAATAGTTTCTTGCTTTGCCAAGATATTAGAGATGAGCCAAGAAAAAGAAAGTAATAACCAATGGTGAACTGTCAATTAGTGGGTCTCCTACCCAATCAACATTAGAGTATGCATGGAGAACAAGAGGAGCCTATGCATAGAAGTGTAGGAATACACATGTTCCAAAACCAACTAAGAATCATATGATTGTGGCTATCTCATTCAAATATGTATGTCACAAAGGCTTGATCATCTTTAGAGTCCCCCTTAACAAGGGCAATGATTCCACCAACATAATACATCCAAAGCATGTGACCTTTGAAAAAATTGTGCATAGCTCATGATCAAAATAAGTAATTCTTGCTCCTTTCCAAGGTAAAATGGATAAGGCGAGAAAGAATAATCTCCATATGAGAGAGAATAATTTCTCAAATGTCACAAAGGCTTAATCATCTTTAGAGCCCCCCTTAGCAAGGACAATAATTCCACCAACATAACACATCCAAAGCATGTGACCTTTGAGAAAGCTGCGCATAGTTCATGACCAAAATAAGTACTTCTTGCTCCCTTCCAAGGTAACATGGATAGGGCGAGAAGGAATAATCTCCTTTTTTTGTTTATCTCAAAGCAAAATATACAAAACAAACAAAATTGAAATTTACATAATATAAAAAAAAAAAAAAAAAGGGTAAGGAGCACTTGAAATGCAAAAAGTCAACTCTATTAGGGTCATATTTTCTATATAATTGAATAATCCTTTAATAAAACGCACTTTACTTGTAATTAGGTAGATTTAAGTTGGGTTTAATGTATCAAGAAGTATGTTATTCAAACATATCAAGTGGTATCATTAAAGAAATGAAGTTTGATCTAAGAAACAAGTGAAAAAAAAAGTTGTTTCATTAAAGCTCTACACAAGCTTGACACAAGCTGCTATCGAGGACTAATGGAGAAGCTCAACACAAGATCGATCTGTCAAGAACTACAAATTTAGAATTCTCAAATCTGAATTTCGGCCTATGATGACTTGAATGATTTGGGTTTCTCTCTCTACAACCCTAGTCATATATAAGGCTTATTTTAAAAGTCATCAAGTACAGAAACAAAGACCTTGAACTCTTATACTCTGTGTGAAGCTATTGCATTTGTACGCCTTAGGGTTTTGTAACCAAGTGCTTCCTGATATTCATCGTCTATGAAGTGAAGAACTTTGCAACCAACAACAATTTATCAAGTTGCTGAAGTTAGTCATATACTGGGATCCATGCAAAGGAGTTAGTCACATATTGGAGATTTGTGCAAAACAAAGAACTCTACTATAAGATCAAGTTTAATTAGGTATTGAAGTGAAGGTTTAACTGTAGGTTGGTATTTTTAGATAGTCTAGGATAGTGGTAAGATTTTTATATTTGTAACTGCTTGATTATTGATTAGTGGATTCTTAAGAGTGGTGACCTTAAATTCACCCAGTGAGGTTTTTACCTTGCAAGAGGTTTTCCTCATTCATCAACAAATCACCGAGTTATTTACTTTCTACTGCATATTAGTTATTGGTGATTTATTGGTTCATTCACGATTTGCATGTAATTTGACTTAATTAATCAATTTTGATAATTGAATTAATTAACCGGGGTCAATCTATTTTAACCCGACAAGTGGTATAAGCGCAGGCACACTTTGATTAGGTTTTAATTTATGTTGTGTAATCCATTGACCCCTATTGGCATGTGTTGAGGGCCATTTGTGGAAGCCCAGTAGACAGAAGAGCCCAATGATGAGGGCCACAAAGAATTGACAGGATAAATAGCGAAAAAACCCATTAAGCCCAAGCGGCAGGAATAATGGGTCACTGGCCCAACAAATATATACATGCGTCTTGAAAAGGCAAGCGGGCTCAAAGAAGCCAGGAAAGAAAGAAATAGCATTCCATGGGTAGAATATGAGTTAGAAAAGTGAGAAATGGTCGCCGCAGGCCCAAGGCAGTGTAAACTAAGAGAGTAAGGGGTTTATGGCAGGCTCATGAACCCCAAAAATAAGGATAAGGTTATTGGGCCGGAGAAGCCCAATGAAGTTAGTAAAAAGCCCATGAGAGTGTGGAATTAGCAAACAGGCCAAGGAAGCCCAAAGAAAGCAATCGGGTCGTGGATGCCCAAAGGGACATAGGAGCTCATGAGTAAAAGCAAAACAGTGCCCGTGACAGGCCACTGAAAAAAGGGATAAACGGCTGGCCCAAAAAGGGGTCCAGTAGGATTAAGTCATTATGGCAGGAATAATAATTCAACGTAGCAGGCAGTGAAGAAAACCAAAAGTGGGTCAAAGAAATGTAAAGCCCATTATCATACGAGGCCCGACTCCTGAATGGAGCAAATAAACCAAAAGAAAGCCCGCATGAAAGGCTAGGAAACGCAGACGGAGAGTCTCCAGGTTGCGGCAGGCACATGAGCAACAGGCAGACTTTTGGACAAATTTGAAAGGGAAGCATGCACAAGGCCCAGGCGCCACCAGCCTGTACCCAGCCAATATAGGACATGGTGGGGCCATGGGCCAGAGGTAAGAGGTAAAGGGGGGTGTGGTTTGGTGGTGGGGAGAGGGGAAAAGATCTATTCATGGCTCCTGCCCAAGCCTCTTTTGGGAGGTACGTCCTGCTGGGATGATAGACCACCCAAAAGAGGCAATTTGAGAGGGAACCGTTGGGTGCATGCTCTGAGAGTGGAGAGAGAAGGCATTAATGTCATGGCAGGAAGAAATGCTACGACATACAGAGGAATAAAACAAGTCTGTCTCTGTCTGGCGAGGGTGGGTGTCGTACAGTGTGGTCGGCAAGTACACCCAGACCAGACAAAGGCGGTTAAGGGGCAAGACCGTAAAACACTAGCCACGGTAGGTGCTATAAAAAGGCCCTTGCCGTGCCCTGTAGAAGGGGGGATCGAAAAACAGAGTATATTTTACGAAGTGAAAAGAAAAAACAGAGCAAGAAGAAAAGAAAAAAGATAAGAAAGAAAACAGAGAAGAAAAGAAAGGAAACTAAGAAAAAAAGAGAGTTAGTTCAATGGGCATGCACCAATAGATCGGTTTCCCTCTCTCCCCCTTCAAATCTTACCTTTTTCCAAAACGCAAACAAGGACTCTTTCTTTTAGGGCAATAACCATTCAGGTCCGACTCCCTCAAAGCCATTAATCCCCACGGCAGGATCTTTTTCCTGGGGGATTATTTGCATTGAGAAGAGGCGTTCTCTCCTCTTTGGCTTTGCTACGGCAGACTAAGCTTAAAACTTAATTTATGACCATTTAAATTAGCTAGTATTATTCTCTTCATTTTTTCTGTGATTGATATCATTATGACTGTAATCATGCTTTATTAGCAGGGAATACATAGCAATTTATTTAAATAGGCAGAATACTCTGTTTTAGTTATTATTATATCTGCCTGCCATAACTTGTCTGCAATAGTTCAGCCTGTCATAACTTGTCTGCTACAGTTCTGCTTGCTGTAAATTTGCTCCTGGCAGACATGGCATAAGTTTGTGCACAAACCGGCCCAAGTTGAGTTACAATTGGACCGACCCCAACTCCCTTACTCAGGAATACTAGGGCCTATCATCGCAGGAGGCAGCCCAGCCCATTACTGCAGGAGGCAGCCCAATCCTACCAAAAAAGGCCCCTACAGCATGTATACAAATTACATGAATGAATATTTTTCTAATAATATCTCTCATGATTCTAACATTAATGTTCTTCAATTTCTCAAGACATGTAAGTCTGACAATTATTTGAAATTGATGTTTTTGTTGGTTGAAAAAGATTTGTATATGGATCATTTGATGGAATCAGTCAGGTGAAAGAAATTTGATTCTTGAAAAATGCAAAAGAAGTCTAGATTGCCTCAAACGGTGCATACATAAGGTTGTTGGTAAAAGAAAGACGGAAGCTCAGTTAAAGTTATCCAGCAAAGGTCACAAAGAAAGAACCATACCATATGACTTCGCTAATAAACATGAAGTGTGTTTCATGATGCATACTTCCCTTAAAGTAATGGATACATGTCTATGGTATCTTGATAGTGGTTGTTCAAGACATGTAACTGGAGACCATTCTCTCTTCAAAACATTTGAATTGAAAAAGGGTGGTAATGTTACATTTGGTAATGGAAGCAAATCCCTAATAAAAGGAAATGAATTATCTCCTTGCTAGGACTGCCTGTTTAACAAGTTTGAGAATTCCTAACACAACTTCCTTCTTAGATAAGATTGTTAGTTGCTTATAGCTTGCATGTCCAATCCTTTGGTACCATAGATCTTCATTGGGCATTTGAATACTATTACAAACTATTTCAGCATCTGGAACTAGACTGTAGCAATTATCCAGAGTACGAATTCCACTAATAAATTGCTCTCCTAGTTCATTAAGTACTAGACACTTTCCTTTAGAGAACAATGCCATAAAGTCTTGATCACAGATTTGACTTATGCGCAACAGATTTACCTTTAGCTCTTCTACATATAAAACATTTGCAGACTTAGTCCTTCCATATAAGGGTGCTATGTAAATGGTTCCTAGACCCAAACTAGGTGGCGACTCCATCTTTTCTCCGCCCCGATCCACTCGGCCAAGGCATACTCCCCCTTTCCTCCTCCCTAAGGAGGGGAACAAGTGGTCATGGTGCCCACAAAGAGGAGTGGTTGGTACTGGAGTATCCTCAACAGAGTTGCTATCAAATGATTAAGCAATACATGGTGTGGAAGAAGGAAAAGGATCTTCCTCAACTTTGTCGCTTTCAGGTGCTAAAGGAAGAGTAGATTTCGACAATTGATCAACCTCCTTTTTTGTGGCGGAAGTTGAGGTTTCATCAATTACAACATTCACAATCTCCACGACTTTACTTGTCCTCTTGTTGAAAACTCTATAAGCCTTGCTGGAGGACGAGTAACCAAGAAAAATCCCTTCATTGCTTCGTGTGTCAAACTTTCCCACATTTTCTCTATCTTTCAAGATGAAGAAAGTGCTACCAAATATTTTGAAATACTTTACATTTGGTTTTCTTCCTTTCCATAGCTCATATAGAGTTTTCTTTGTTCCTGTTTTAAAGTACACTTTGTTCACAATATGACATGTAGTGTTCATAGTTTCACCCCACAAATTTTTATCAGCATCCTTGTTGTGCATCATAGCTCTAGTCATCTCTTGAGTAACTTTATTCTTACTCTCAACTACTCCATTTTGTTGAGGAGTAATAGGAGTAGAAAATTCTTGACCCATTTCAACTTTAGTGTAGATTGCTGCAATTGAGAGTTTTCAAACTCTCTTCCTTGATCACTCCGAAGGCGATTTACACTTACTCCTTTCTCATTTTGCAATCTTTTACACAAGGTTTCTATTTGGTGAGGTGCTTCAAACTTAAACCTTAGCAAAATTGCCCATGTGAATTTGGTAAAGTCATTTACCACAACCATTATGTATCTCTTGTCTCCTAAAGATTCTATTCTAGTACGACCTAAGAGATCAATATGGAGTAGCTCAAGTGGTCTTGATGTTGTTGTGGTTAAGTTTGCATGATGATGAGCTCTTATTTGTTTTCCAAGTTGACATGATCCACATACAACATTATTGACTTTAACCAGCTTGGGAATGCCTAACACAGCTTCCTTCTTAAACACTATTGATAGTTGCATGTAACTTGCATGTCTCATCCTTTGGTGCCATAAATCTTCATTTGGCATCCGAATGCTATTACAAACTATTTCAGCATCTAGAACAAGACCATAGCAATTATACAGAGTACAAATCCAACCTATAAGTTATTTGCAAATTCATTAAGTACTAGATATTTCCCTTTGGAGAACAACACCATAAATTCTTGATCACAAATTTCACTTATGCTCAGCAGATTCACTCTTAGCCCTTCTACATATAAAACATTTGCAATGTCAGGTAATCCAGGCAAGAAAATGATTCATTTTCCTTTTATCTGGGATTTGCTTTCATCACCAAAAGTGACATTGCCCCCCTTTTTCGGTTCAAACATTTTAAAGAGAGAACAATCTCTAGTCATATGTCTTGAACAACCATTATCAAAATACCACAAACAGGTGTCCATTATTTTTAGAGCAGTACGCATCATAAAACATACTTCATGTTTAGCCTGATCATACGACAGGGTTCTTTCTTTGTACCCTATTTTGAATAACTTTAATCGAGCTCTTGCCTTTCTTTTACCAACAACCCTGCACAAGAACCTTTTGAGACAGTCTAGTCTTCTTTGAATTTTGCATTTTTCCAAAATTAACCATTCTATCACCAAATCTGATTTCAATAAATCATCCCTATACAAATCTTTTTCAACTAGCAAAAACATCAATTTCAAATAAGGATCAGACTTACGTGTCTTGAGAAACTAAAGAGCATCAATGTTAGTGTCACGAGAGAGACTATTATAAAAAGAATTGTTCATGTAATTTCTATCCATGACAATAGGGGTCAATGAATCACACAGTATAGATTAAAACCTAATTAGAGTGTGCCTGCTCTAATACCACTTGTTGGGCTAAAAAAGTTTAACCCTGGTCAATTAATTCAATTACCCAAGTTGATTAATTAAGTCAAATTACATGTAAACCATAAAGGCACCAAAAATCACCAACTAACTAATATGTAGTAGAAAATAAATAACTCGTTGATATATTGATGAATGGGGAAAACATCTCACAAGGCAAAAACCCCACCGGATGAATTTAAGGTCACCACTCTTAAAAATCCACTAATCAATAATCAAGCGGTTACAAGTATGAGAAATCTTACCACTACCCTGTCCTATCCTAAAATACCAACCTACAATTGAACCTCTATTTCAATACCCAATTGAACTTGATCTTGTAGCAGACTTTTTTGCTATGTACAAATCTCTAATCTGTGACTAGCTCCTTTACACAGATCCCAGTATGTGACTAACTCCAGTAACTTAATTGATTATTGTTGGTTAAAAAGTTATTCACTTCATAAACGATGAAGATCATGAAACACTTGGTTACAAAACCCTAAGACGTACAAAATGTAGTAGTTTCACACAGAGCATATGAGTGTTAGGTCTCTGTTTTTGTACTTTATAAATTTTAAAATAAGCCTTATATATGACCAGGGTTGTAGAGAGAGAAACCCTAATCATTCAAGTCATCATGGGTCCAAATTCATATCTGAGAATTCCAAATTCTTAGTTTTCGACAGATCAAGCTTGTGTCGAACTTCTCCATTAATCCTTGATAGTAGCTAGTGTCAAGATTATGTTGAACTTGTGTCAAGACTTAATGAAACAACTTTTCTTCACTTGTTTCATGGATCGATCTTCATATCTTTAATGATACCACTTGATGTCTCTGAGCAACATGCTTCTTAATACATTAAACACAACTTAGATCTAACCAATTAAAAGTAAAGTGTGTTTTGTCACAATATAAGCCAATACATAGAAAATATGACCCTAACAATCTTTTTTGTTGCCAATTTGTCACAAAACCACAAGTATAATTATAAGAGAAGTGTAAATCAACAATTTCATAACTATTACACAAGAAGTACATAAGTCTAACTAATACAATGAACTCTTATAATAACTTTGAATACTGGAATTAGAGACAGAATTCCAAATCCATACGTGACGTCGAATGTAGATACAACATTTTGTACCCCTTACGACTCGGGCCCCCGTTCCCTAATGATGTTGAAATTCTAAGACCCAAGATTGGTTTAGGGTCTAATCAAATTACAAATTTACTTGAGAGATATTAAAATGGAAAATATAACTTTTTAATGAGCTAAGAATCTATTTTTGGAAAATAAAGGCCAAAAGAAACCCTAAGCTTGTGTATGCGGCCTAGAAGCCTATGTATGCAGGTATGAAGCCTGTGCATGCAGGTAGGGTTTTAGAAGCACTAGAAAGACAAGTTTTCTGCATTAAAGATTGAGGTTTGGAACGAATCTCAGATCGTTTGGGAGTCTTTCCAAACCCCTATTTTCACAATATAAATAGCCATACATGGTACCTTTCAAAAACATACAGAAATCTCATAGGGAAAACACTAAGATTCACAAGAAATAGTGAATCAAAGACGGAGTTTTCTACAAAACATCATCAAGTCAATTTTATTTGATTAGGGCTTTTTTCTGGCCTTGATCTTTGAGTTTTAATATTGCTAATCACTTTCTTATTGATTTGTGATAGATTTGACTGAGGGAAACGATCAAAATCAAGCCTATGAGCTTTCATTTTGAGGTGTTTCTTTTTTAAACTTTTCTTTTTTATTTTTCCTTTTAATTTTGTCTCTACCTTGTTTTCTTATGCTTATAACATATTTGCTTAGACTAGGTTTATGTTTTCTGTATGATTTAAGCAAGTTAGGTTGCTAGAATTTGTGATTTGATCTGGCTCTATTTTCTGCATTTCTAGGTTTTTTGGGTAGAAACCCACATGCATGTGATCAAGGTTGCATACGCAGGCTTGATCATGTGCACATATGGTTGTTCATGTGTACGCATGAATTAGACCAAAAACCCTAATTTTGTTTTTAGCTATTTTTGCTTTTGTTTTCACATGTATACTTCTGTTTTGGTTCCTTTATATGTTCTTGTGTTTTTTAAAGCTTCTGTTTCACATGTTTAATTAGTTGTTTGCTTTTCACATGTTAGAAATAGGGTTTGTTTTGAGTTGCTTTTATTTCAATACCATGATCATGCATTCATATGCTCATGCATAATGCCATTGGTGCTAAGTTGCTGCAAGGTAAGTCAAGTATTCACATGAACATGCATCTTTGAGTAAGGTTTTGTTTAGATGTAAATATGCTTGTTTGATGAAGTTATGTTTTCTCACATGTTTGTTTGGATCTCTTTATGCTCACATGTTTTGCCTTGGATGGATATGATGATATGATGGTAGGGTTTGTGATGAAGCATGATTACATGCATGATTAGGGTTTGTGATGTGATGAAGCATGATTAGATGTATGATTAGGGTTTATGTTGTGATGAATTCCTTGAATGCTAGGATATGCCATGATAGATGTATGGTTAGGGATGTTTGATGCCATGTTAATTATTAGATGTATGTTTGTGTGTGTGTGTGTGTGTGTGTGTGTGTGTGTGTGTGTGTGAATTAGATACAAGTATTGAGTTTGCCTTTAATAGGGTTAAGATATAAGACACAATGATGGGAAGCCAACCTTAGGGTTGGGCGGTTATGGGTGTCTAACACATTCCCAAGACCATACCTTTACTTCGAACTCATATCTCTAGCAGTAAGATCAAAAGGTCATTCCTTGAGATGATGCTATATATATATGGTTCTTAAACCATTGCAAAATTTAGGTGGTGACTCCAAAACCTCTTGTGTCTACACCGAACATGCACATCAATATACCCCTCATATTAGCTGTTGCAAATTCTAATACGTAAAGTAGACAAGAAATGATTGATAATCCCATGTCGAATCCAAAAGGTGTTCTACCTAAGGTTATCATTCGTAAGTTAGACGTCGATGAAACTTATAGAACGCCACAAATCTGACAGCAATCGGAATACAAAGGGTCACCATTCATCCAAAATTTTCATTTAGATATATACCACCAATGTAAATAAGAATACTTTTAGTCATAATAAAAAAATGGACATTAAACAGATGAGATTTCTACACTCATATATTACGTTGTATACCTCTTTGTTTTCTCTTGATCGAAACCTCTCTTTTTCACCAAAGTCCTTCCATTCAAGATTTCGACCTATTCCAAGCTTCAATTCATTGGTACGTGCTCTAAATCTCTTCCTTCTCTTCTCTTCATTGGTATGTTCTTCATTTTCTTCTTATCTTCCCATTTAAGATAGGTTCTGTGATTTAGAATCCCAAAAGGATTTTGAGAATAACTTTTATGATCAAGCGATTCATTTGGAACACCAAGTTATTCTATCTAATTTTTCAGACACACCTCTACTCGGTGCGTTTAGCTCTTAGGGTTGGTAATCTCTTTGCAAAAAACCCTCTAGATGTCCTCACATTTTAATACAGGAGTTTTACTCCAAAATACATGCAATCAATACCTCTATTCCTCAGTTTACTATCGTATTTTGAGGAACACATATCGTAGTGACACCAAACCTCATTACCAATGTACTACATGTCCCTAAGGTAGCTTGTCCAAACTATCCTAGTCATCCTTGTCTCCTTTCCATCTTTTGGTATGAGCTGGCCTCACACTTTTGTGAGTGGCCTATGTTGTGGGATGATGCTCTTAACTTCACCACCCATGAATTTGCTAAAGATCTAAGGATCCTTAATATGGTAATGACCTTTGTACTCAATACACGGTCTCACTATAACATCATCACTGCCATATGTTCATTTTCTTTATTCTCTCTTGGAGGGTCTTTCTATAGACTTTCTATCTCACATAATAGTATCTATGATAGATCTCTATCAAGACACTGCTACACGTGATAAGCAAGGACGAACCCAGGATTTCAAGCCAGGAGGGGGGGGGGGGGGGGGCGGAGATAAGCGAAAAAAAAATACTTCAAATACGCATCCATATAGTATTAATAAATTATCAACCAAGACAAATACCCAAAAATCATTGTTTCTTAATATATTAAGATACAATCATCTACCAACAAAAACAAAAGACATGAAGCACTATTGTTTCTTAATACAATCATCTATGAAAAGAGAACTCGACGCTCTTTCAAATCTTCAAAATCATCTACGATTGAATCCAAACTAAATGTCGAAGCTATATCCTTTTCAATGTATAACATCAAAGAGTCCGTCAAAAAATCATTTTCCATTTTGTTTCGAAGGTTAGTTCTAACAACTTTCATAGCTGAAAATGCTTGCTTTGTAGTAGCAGTAGAAATTGAAAGAGTAAGCACAAGTCTCACCATTCTATAAGCAAGTTTGTAGTGTTCTGAATTTCCAGTTCTCTCTAACCATTGACACAACTTAGATAAACTTTTCAATTTTTTGAACTCTGGATCCTAGACTACATTATGCTCAAAATGATAAAGCTCCTTCTCCAACACTTGTTTGTCATAATCTGTGAAATCTTGTGGATAGAAATTCTTTACCAACAAACAAAGATCACTACTTCTGAAAGATTTTAATGCCTCTGAAGGTTCTAAAGCTGAGCTAAGCCTAAGTAACTCCATTACATCTTCATTAAACCGATGATTTAGTTCCTGTAGTTGAGAATCTATTGTAGTATAAAAAAATATTTAATCGATAATGATGCTCAACTATAACGTTATCTTGCTGATTACGAGCTCGACCTCGTCTCGCAACATAACAAGCATCCGTATCTAGGACATCAATGCAATGCTTCTCACAAAATGATATCACAATGGTGAGTATGTCATCCCATCCATCATCTCTAAATTTTTGGATAAGTGCTTTAGTAGATGAAACTAAATGCATGGAATTTAAAATGTCTTGAGATTGGCTTTGCAAAGCTCAACAAAGTTTATCAGTGATTTCCATAGTTTCTTTCTCAAGATGCAAGATGAAGACAAATTCAAATGAAGTTAAACCATCATAAGCTAACTCTGCTTCTGTCTGATGTTCTCCATCAATTGCATCATCAATTATATTTAGTAAAACTTCAACAGTTGAAGTAAACATCCTTAATAAGCTAAAAACTGATCTAAAATGTGAACTCCAATGTATTTCTACAGGTCGTTGTAAAGTGCCAAATGTGTTATTTCATTAGTATTGACAACTTTCAATTGCTCAATATGCTTGCATGAAGCATTAACAATTTTGATCAGAAAAAGCAATTTAAGAAAAAACCCGCTAATGGGGACAACTTGTTTTAATGCTTTTACTAATGTCAATTGTAAGCGATGTGCAAAACAATAGATGTAGTAAGCATATGGGCAATCATTCAAAATCAAAGCTTGTAATCCATTCCACATACCTCGCATGTTGCTTGCTCCATCATATCCTTGCCGTCGAATATTTTGTATATCTAAGCCATGTTGAGATAACAAAGAATATATCCCCTTCTTTAGAGTCAAAGCCGCAGTGTCAACAACATAAACAAGCCCAAAAAAAAACGTTCTTTCACAAAGCCTTCTGCATCAACATATCTAAAAACCATAGCCATTTTCTCTTTCATGGACTCATCATGAGCTTCATCAACCATTATGCAAAACTTTGCATCACCAATTTCTTCCTGAATGGCCTTTTTCACTTTGACTGAGAAAACATGTAGAATTTCCTTTTGAATCCTAGGTGATGTGTAGGTTGCATTTTTGGAAGCTTTTTCTATTATTTCAGTAACCTTCTCATTCCAAAAATTCACAATACCCAATGATTCATGAAAGTTCCCATGATTTAATGAACTAAAACTTTTATTTCGACCTCTAAAAGCTATAGCTTGAAAGGCAAGATATTGGACAATAAAAATTGAGGCCCTCAGTTGCAACCGATTATTTGCAATTTGTTCAAAAGTGAAATGATCAACTACCCTTTGTAAATGCTGTCATTGGTTCATCAAATCCTTACACATTTGTTCGGCAACTCTATGAGCTGAGTTAGGATCTTTTCCTATATACCCTTGAAAATAACAATTTTTGCCCCTAACTTTTTTCCAATTTCTAAATCCACAAACAGTGGATGTATTTTGTCCTACAACCCCATTTGGATTATGAAAGACAAAGCAGGGTAAACAATAAGCTGCATCTGTTGTAAGAGAATATTCAAGCCATGTTGAATTATATTCAAACCAAGAAGCTTGAAAGCTACGATTGTGCTTTCCACTTTTTTTGTATGTCTTTAGAGGAGGTTGGTGTGGACCATTTTTAATGTAAGCCCATCGAATTTCATCATGTTGATTAACATGATATTTCCATATTTGTTTGCGTATTCCGGGATCATAATCCAAAGAATCAAGATCAACTTTTTGAAATTGTGTTTGAGAGATATGGTTATTTTCCGGAATTGGGATATCGGCATTTTCTGGAATTGGGGAATGAATATTTCTTGAGATTGAAACATCAACATTTTTCAGAATTGGGGAATGAATATTTTCTGGAATTAGAATAGCAACATTAGTTGTTGGCAATTTCACATTGACTTTGGAAGAATTTGAACATTTTCTTTTGAAAAAATCAAGCATTGTAGTCGATTTTTTCATGATCTACAAATAAAATACGAATCATATAAGAATCACTGTTATTTTCTTAAATTTGTGTGACTATTTTCTATATTATATGATTTTCTTTTTTCTTTTTGTCGTTGGCCTGCCTTTATTTATGTCTTTGTATTGTCTCCATCTTTCTGCCACCGACCCACAAACCAAATCCCACTACCGACACTAAAAATTTATTCCTCTTTCTACACTACTAACAAAAACTTTTCTTAATTTTACCCTTTTTTTTGTCACTTGTCAGTTGTCCCTATTATGCCCAACTACCAGTCAACAAAGAAAAAACTAATCTCTACTACAAACTCTCTCTCTCTCTCTCTCTCTTATTTATATAATACAAGAGAAAGAGTCACAAACACAAAGTGACAGAGAGTCACAAAGCCAAAAAGCCCAAAAAAGAAAAAAACAACCCACAAGCAACACAAATTCAATTCACAATCACCGTTCACCAACATCAATTCATCACTCATCAGTAAAAACACAAACATAAAACACCACAAGTCTACAAGCATAGTTTCTGTGAATCTCAGATCATAAACATTTTATTAGGTTTTGAAGGAAATGATAGATTAAATACCTATGAACTGTGAAGGCTGGAGCAACGAAGTTGGGCTGGGCAGATCAAGCAATTGGTGGCGACGACAAGATGGATCTCGCATGGGCGGTAGCAATAGCTGACAGGGAGACTCTTGTGTGATGGCGTGGCAGCGTGGGTATTGGGTAGCAAGATGGATCTTGCAAGCGTGGGCATGGGCGGCGGTGTCACGACGAGGGTCTCTCTAAGTACTCTCTATCTCTTTGTCTCGCTCTCACCTCTCTATCTCTCCGTCTTGCCTCTCACTTTCATTTCTTCTTTTTTTTCCTTCGTTCTTTGCTTTCTCCATTTGGTTTTGGACTATTGAGAGCTGAGTTTTCTTTCTTTCTTTCTTTCTTTCTTTCTTTCTTTCTTTTTTTCTATTTTTTTTTAAGATTTACATGGGTCATGGGCTCTTGCCTCCTAGGTTGGCCAAATGGGTTAGGGATTCATGATTTTTGGGAGGGGGGACCGAGCTAAAAACTAAGGGAGGCCCAAGCTTTTTTTTTTTTTTTTTTTTTTTTTTTTTTTTTTTTTAAATTTTACCTGCTAATTTTTTTTTTTTTGGGGCCTGGGGGGGGGGGGGGGGGGGGGGCTTGGGACCCTGAGGCCCCCACCTGGGTCCGTCCCTGGTGATAAGCTAATCTTTTTTCTACTATCATACGCATTCTCTCACACATGCACATCCCTATTCCTTCTGCCCTTCTCTTTCCTATCATGGGTGCTATCAGTCAGGAATCTATGCGAAGGAGCGCTGCACAGTTGACAGCAAAGGCCAAGCGACCTCATCAGGAGGCTACTTTTCGAGTTGCAGAGGATGCTGCTTATGCTTTGCTACCCCTTTCTTCGTCTATTCCATCTTCTACTTCTAGAGTAGAAGCATTTCTTTCTGCCATCTTGGATCAGCTTCTACACATGTGAGTTGATTTTGGTGGTCGCCTTCACTATCTTTCTGATGAGATGTGTCAGATGAACACAAGGATTGGTTGTATTGCTTGCCGACAGTCTCGCCTTGGTGGCTTCCTCCCTTCTCTCGATCATGATCCTTCTGAGGAATCCTCTAATGGTGGAGATGATGATGGTGATGATGCTTCTAGCTCTAACTATGATGATGATGAGATGACTGTCTCTCAGTGATTCACCCTTTGTCACTCGTGATAAAAAAGATGGAGTAGTTTTGGTTATGAGAAAGTAGTCTTATTGTTAGGGGGAGAGTGTTTTGAGATATGTAGTGGGGTTTTTGTTGTATAGTTCTCATTATATGTACCTTGGTCTTGTGACCTTTTACATACATTGTTCTTATCTTGATATATATGATGATGATGTATGTTTTTCACCTTTATCTCACATGTGTTGTTTCTTTTCTTTCTTTATACGCATGTTTCTTATTTTAAATAGCTTGTCTATATTTCACACTTGATGCCTTGACGGATCTTATTTAAGTGTTTTAGCTAAGACATGTTGCAAGTTTTCATACCATGATCTCTCTTCTTGCAAAGTTTTTCAAGAGTTCATTGTGTTAGTTAGACTTATGTAGTTTTTTGTGTAAAAATTAGGTAGTTTGTTGTTTATGTACCCGTTTGGATTGTGATGAAAGCTGCAGTGCATTTGTTCTTTCGAGTTTTGCCTTTTTTTTTTTTTTTTTTTTTTTTATTCAGCCACAACATTTGACTAAGTCTTCCGTGAACAGTGCATTTGTGCACTGTTCATGGACCCACAAATTCCACTTTTCAGCAACTTTTTCATTAAAAATAGGTTACACGACACTATTCACACATTTAAAAATTATTTTGCTATAGTGTTTTTAGTTTCAGTTTCAGCAACAATAAGTTCAATCCAAATGGACCCTATACTTCTCTCATAATCATACTTGTGGTTTTGTCACAAATTGTTAAAGAGGGAGATTGTTAAGGTCATATTTTTTATGTAATTGGCTAATCTTTCAACTAAATACACTTTACTTATAATTAGGTAGATCTAAATTAGGTTTAATGTATCTAGAAGTATGTTGTTCAAACATATCAAGTGATATCATTCAAGATATGAAATTTGATCCAAGAAACAAGTGAAGAAAAGTTGTTTCATTAAAGCCCGCACAATTTGCTATCAACAATTAATGGAAAAGCTCAACACATGATCGATCTGTTGAGAACTACAAATTCAAAATTCTCAGATCTGAATTTCGACCCATGATGACTTGAATGATTTGAGTTTCTCTCTCTACAACCCTAATCATATATAAGGTTTATTTTAAAATTCATCAAATACGGAAACAAAGACCTAGAACTCATATACTTTGTGTGAAGCTAATGTGTTTATACGCCTTAGGGTTTTGTAACCAGGCGCTTCCTGATCTTCATTGTCTATGAAGTGAAGACCTTTATAGCCAACAACAATCAATCAAGTTGTTGGAGTTAGTCACGGTTTGGAATCCATGCAAAGGAGTCGTTAGAGGTCAACAATAACTAGTGGCAGACGATTGCCAGTGCTGACGACGGCTAAAATGGTGCTATTGACGTGGTAGTAAGGTGCTACATAGATGTTGATGTCAGCAAGTAGGACTAACTTGGCACAACAAGGATGAACACGTGGTAGAGTGCATGTGGTAAGTGCATAAGGATACATGCAGAGGTAGTATGTGGTGCATGGGTCGAGATGTCGGAGCTTGAAGCGGCGCGTGGGCACTCTAATGGCGGCAAATCTTTCACAATTAAGCAGATTGAAGCATAATCATTTCAGAGGTTCTAATGGCTGCAACGGCGATTGCAGCAATATGACAGCTACAGTAAAGAGTAACATTGAGAAGGATAATATGCTTGTAATACCAAAAGATCAAAATAGTGACTCTGATACTATATTAAATGTTAAGTCTTGTATAGTGCTAGTATATTTTGTGTCAAATTTGCTTGTAATAAATATTTAAATACCTTAAAATTTTCATTTTGTAGGTCTATTTGAAGACAAGTGGGGATGAAACATTTGATGAGTTTTATACCAAGTTGAATGACATTGTGAATTCCAAGTTCAACATCGGAGAGAGAGTTGATTGGCCAAAGATTGTGAGAAAAGTTCTTCGTTCCTTACTGGAGAGTTTCAGTCCCAAAGTTGTAGCTAGGGGGAATTCGTTCAAAGTTATAGCTGCTGGAACAAATAAATTAGATTTTTGGTGGAACGATATTTGTACGTATTCCCCATAGAAAATGAATTATACAAACCCCATGTAATATTAGGCCCAATCATCATCGAAAGTCGAACCACACCATTTTTAACCAAATAATGAGACCTAGACAATAAATAGGTTAAAATCAATGTGCAACCACATTAAGGTACATTATAATTCAAAGTACATTCACAATAACTATGGAAATTGTTTCTGGAACTAGACGAGTCTTTCTTCTCTTGAGATATCTAGTGATGTTTGGCTCTAATGGCTTTGGTACCATGTTAGACAAGATAAAACATAGCTATGGTACCATGTGAAAATAGAAAGAAGAAAACAAGATAATATAGAGAGACAAAGTGGAGGCAAGAGAAATAATGAAACAAAATAGGAAATTTACTTGGTTTGACCTACTATGTCCCAGGCAGAAAGACAGTAATAACTATATCCGTACTATTAAGTACTGTGTTTTACAATAAACACATAGGAGGTTATATCTTTAATAATTGTTAATAGACATTATCTCCAACTCAAGAGGGAAATTGAATGCCTTTCTGCAAAAGAGTTCAATAGCATTAATTTCAGGTAAGGGATGCATGTCATGAATATGAACAAATGAAAGTTCCTTGCAGGAAGTAGCTGACATCAGAATTATCCTACTGCCTTTGTGACCATGAGGAAAAGCATTAATTCTTTATAGATCCCCAAAGCATCTTCAGAATTTATCCTAATGCCTTTGAGGCTAGATCCTGTTGAAACCACTTACATCTTATTGCAATGAATTGAGAATAAAATATCTTAATACAATTATCGCAACTTGAATGTTATGCATGACATTTCAAGGAAAGAGATACAAAGTTCTTGTTTGCAATATCTAATAACATTAAACAAGAAGTAATGGCCCAAACCAAAGAGCCTGTACAGAATTTTCTCCAAAAAGAATCAAGAATTAATTAGGTACGTAGTACAGCTGATATTTAGAGAGGAGAGGACATCCATTAATAATGCTAGGTAAATCCTCATCATTCATGTCATGATCAATTTAATAATGCCTGCGTTTTCTTCTGCTTCCATATTTGAAGCTGCGCTAGTAAGGATGAATTGCATAAAAACCATATCTGTATCTCAAAAATCATCTCTACAAATTATGCCCAAAGCTGCATCAGAACTTCAGGGACGACATTTACATAATCCCTCTACAAATAGTCAATCTTGATGGCTCCACAACCACAACTGGTCTTCGCAAAAGGGCAGCTCTCTATATATATTAACGTTGAATCAATGATATGAAATAATGATAAACTTGGTATTGAGAGATTATCATCTTCCACAACTAATGGCATGAGATTCTCCATACACAAAAAACTACTAGTGGCATGTGATTAATGCTCGAGTATTGTTGCAGAAAGAGTACAAAGATTTAACCTTAAAGATCAATCACATACTTCTACTCAAAACCATAAAGTTAGCAATCACTACTTCTTAAATAAGCTTTAAGAATGGGTCCATTCAACTGGGGGTATTAGGAAAGGTGGCTTGGATACAGACATACAGTTCTACCTTTACAGCATTTTTTGCAAGAAATCCCTACTTCTAACAATAAATTATATCATGCATCAAATATATGCATCCGTCCTGTCATAGAGCATAAGCTTCAAAGCCTTGTGAAACTCACAAACTGTGAGAGGGACAATGCGTATATCCAATACATGAACTTTTAACCATTGCACTAGGCAATGGTCCTTTCCTATAGGAATACAAATTAAAAATTAAAAATAATTGATTTCATTTCAAGGAAATATTCCTTTCATCACCATAAATTCAGAACATTTTCCTGTTGTAACATTCACAGAATATTTTCAAGCAAATATCTGAGCATTATCAATTACTACATCAGGAATGAGGCAAACACCAACAAATTGCTCTACATGATCCCTACTATCACAGTCACACCCCTCCATTGACAATTTACTTTCCCTCCTGATCATTTGAATCCAGTTCACTCTGATGAGCCACATCATAGGTAGCATGGACGCCAACTAACAAATAGTAGATGAACATTACTGCACTGCAAATGAAGAACCTGTAGAATGCTACAGTACCAAGTGACCCAATGAGAAAAATGTTCATCCCAATAGATAATGAAGGCAACCATGGAACAAGTGGAACCCCCCAAACCTTTGGAACTCGGTGCTTTGAAAGCAAGGCCATAGCCAGAGTCCCCAAAAACCAAACTAAAGCGGCCACTGCATACCCAATCCACCCTCCACCATTCAAATTCCAAACTATCGTTCCTCCAACACATGAAGCAACAACAACAAATAAGCACCCAAGAAATTTAAACAAATCATTCTTTGGTGTCACATCCTTAACATAATATCTCCTCACAAGCAATGCAACAGCAATGAGCATAAAAATGAAGAGCGTACTGAATGAGAAAACACTCGACAACACATCCAAACTTGAGAAAAACGCTACAATTGCACTAGTTATCGTAACCAATAGAGTAGCATTAATAGGAGTTCCAGTCTTCGGATAAACCAGAGCGAACCAAGGCGGAATCATATGCGCCCTGGAAATCTGAGTCGTGTATCGAGCTTGCCCAAGAGATCCAACCAACAAGCTAGTAGTCATCCCCTTCAATGCACATATACCCACCAAATACTTAGCCCAATTCATCCCAATTTTACTAAAAGCAACCGAATAGGGCGCGTTCACATCAATGTCAGTGTATTTCTGCATCATGGTCAATACCAAAGCCATCAAGCAATAAACCACAGTGATGATAGCCATTGAACCAACCAACCCCACAGGTATATCCCTCGATGGCTTCTTAGTCTCTTCGGCCATAGTGGCCACCATATCAAAACCAGTATAAGACCAGTACACAACTGCAGCAGCCTCAAAAACACCCTTTGCTCCCTCTGGAAAAAATGGGTCCAAATTTGAAGTCTTGCCACGAATAAACCCAACCACTATGATAAACACAATAATAAAAGAACTAATTATAGAACTAATCCAATTCAACACAGATGTCATCTTAGTCCCACTCATAGCTATCCCATTAGCAACTAAAAGCACCAAAACAGCAACTGGGTCTAAAAGATTAAAACCTTCAGCCAAAAAACTTACCTTAAACCGCAAGAAATCCGCGTTATTCGTGATCAAACTCGCCAAATACGACGACCAAGACCGGCCAAGCCCGGCGGCGCCCACCACCGCCTCGAGGAGGATATTCGAGGCGGCGATGAATGCAATGAAGTCACCCAATTCGACACGGAGGTACGAGAAGGAGCCGCCGGCGACGGGGATTTCAACTGCGAATTCAGTGTAGCAGAAGCTAGATAGCAACGCCGAGAGGCCGGCGACGGCGTAAGCGACGACGATGGAGGGTCCGACTTTTTGGGCTTCGAGACCTGTGATCGTGAAGATCCCTGAACCGACTACAGAGCCGAAACTGAGCCAGAGAAGGTCCCACCATGTGAGGCACTTGCGCATGCTGTTTTCGCTGGCTTTTCGAAGCTCGACGAGCTCGAATGCGTCGGTCGAGCGGTCGAGGAGACGGTCTTTGAGACGTGGGCAGGTTTGGGAGAGTGAGGCTCTGTAGGATGTAAGGTTTGAGAAGGAGGGTTCTGGGAAGAAGTCTTGCTTGCTCCATCGCCAGTAGCTTCGAGCTCGATTTGGTTCTTGTTCTTCTTGTTCTTGGATTGTTTGTATGGCCATGGTGGTTGTGATGGGAAATGGGATTTGTGAGATTTGAGAGATGAAGATAATGGAGAGAAGATGAATGTTAGGTTGGTAATAAGGATTTGATGCTGAGGACGAGGACTTGGAAATGGGATTCGGGTCGGATTATGGGGAAGATGCATTTTGAGTTGAATGGGAGTGTATTATTTTGGCTGTGTACGATACAGATCAAGATCTTTTACTATAGTCTTCTTGAAGTAAACTAGATTTGACGGCGAAATTTGCCAGCAAAATTTTAGGGGAAACTGTTCTAACAAGGTTATTTAATATTTTTGGAACTTGAGTTTGAATGTGTTTTTTTTTTTTTTTTTTTTTAAACTAAAATTGTGCAATTTTGCAAATTTGGCCAGATTTTGACGCATTCATTTTTTTATTTTTTATTATTACTTTTATATTTAAGAAAATTAAAATTTTAGATCCTATATTTTAGGATTTGAACAGATCATAGGTTGAGGAAGATGTGGCAGAGTGCAAAGAAATGGACTTGAGGTCGAATTATGAGGAAGGTGCATTTGAGTTGGAGTTTCCCGGTTTGAATGGGAGTGAATTTAGCTTTGTGGGATACGGGCATTTCGTAATATATTATTTTAAGAAAATTTTAATATATTTTTCATGAAAAATATAAATTAAAAAATTAAAAAATGTCATTTACTTCACTGTTTATATGTGGACGCCCCCAAAAATCGGGTCTTTTATGTGTCTGGCATCGCACGTTGGGTAACTCTTTGTGTGCTTGTTTCCTAGGACGAGATGTGTGTTTGTGGGATTAGGATCCTCTCCATTTCCTTTGAAATGGAGAGGCCTCCGGTTCACGGTGGAGATTGACTCCACAATTATCCACGCTCAAAAATTGGACACATCATTTGAAATGTGTCCACCACACTTAACTGGGTTTAACTTAACCGGACACCACACTTAACCTCAGTTAAACACTTAAACTAGAGGATTTGTTTAACTCAACCAGACAAAAAAAAACTTTTTGGAGGGAAAAGTGAAACAGAGTTAGAGCTATATTTGTGCACTGGAAAACAAAAAAAAAACGTTTTAGGAGGGAAAAGCTTCATAGAAGGTTAGAGATATATCCCACATTCAATGCTTCACAAACTTTAACCAAAAAAAAAAAGCTTCACGAAAGGTTCTCTACATCTCTGTTTCTATCTTGCCATCCCACGTTCAAAGCTTCACAAATTTTAACCAAAAAAAAAAAAAAAAAAGCTTCAAAGAACAAGTTCAGCTTCAAAGCATCTCTGTTTCTATCTTGCCAAAACAAAGGTATATCCGAAAACTTCTTGAATCTTATCTTATTTGATGTTTGATCATTTTTCTGCATTTATATTATTGTCTTAGTGAGTTTGTATTGTTGTTTTGGTGGCTAGATGCAAAATAGAGTCTATTTGAATTTTTCTTTTTAATTTTTCTTTATAATGGCTGGATGATTCTTGGAGTCCATCTCATTTTTTCTGCATTTATATTGCTGTCAAGGAGCAATGGCCTAATACAGAAGAGTGATAATCACCAGACAAAGATCTTTCAATAATAAACATAGGGACAACACATGGGCAATTATTGTTCAATCTCACCACCATTGCCCCCAGACATTGACGTTGATGAATCAATCAAAGTTTTGAAAACCCAAATAAGCAAAAAAAATTAAAGGAAATCATTTTACCTTCTGCTCAATTCTAGGGACTTTAAGCACTTTCTTTTTCATTTGAACCCCCAAATATGAACCCCTAAAATGTATGTGCAACCGCCTCTGATTACCGAACATAAGAAAACGAGTTTTACTCACAAAATAAGAAAACGAGTTTTACTCACAAAATAAGAAAACAAGTTAATTTTTGAACGTTTTCCCTAAAAACAAAAGGATGGTATAGCAAGTGTACTCTAGTCATGGCCCTTATGACCAATGAATATGCCTTTTTTAGTAGCTTTTTTGAAAAAAAAAAAAAAAAAAAAAAAAAAAAAAAAAAAAAAAAAAAAAAAAAAAAAAAAACCACCTGCCATTAACACGTGCATGAAAAAAGAGGCACCTTTACAGTGAAGTCAGCTTATGGTTCACGAGCTCCTGTTTAATGAATCTCATATGAACATTTGGAAAGCTGTAATAAGCATAAACAACTCTCTATAAGGCAGACTAAGGTATGTACTATGAAGGTTTTAAACAGATGATCACGTTCACAGTTCACCCATAAAGTGGGTCTCAATGCTTCCATTAAGTATGTTATAACTTATAAACACGCATGTCCATGCCATCCTCAGTAAAGTATATGCAATTGACCTTGAAACTGAGAAAGCTAGAGGACTTGTTAATGGAGAGCGAAGTATTGCACCCCAAGAACAAGGCTCTATCCCCTAAATTCTTCACCTCTAACATAATTTAACACATGCTATTTTCTTATATATAGCCATATATAATATTTACATCAAATTAGTCTTTAATTTATATTAGAAAAATTTTGTATCTAGTCATTTCTAAAATATGAACTATCTTTTAATTATTACGGATTAGGATTAATATTCTTTAAACAGTTTAGTTCAATAATTTTCATTAAATAAATTAGATATAGTTAGAGTATATTAATAGTTTTAAAAGTCATGAAATATATAATAAATTAAATATTTTAAATGAGCAAAATTAATATTTAGGGGTGCAATACTTCACCTCTAACAAAATTAGCCATATATAATATTTTCTTAGACCCCAATGTGAATTAATGAGCAAAATTATCAAATTATATTGGTGAAGTGATCCACTCAGACAATTAATTTTTCACTATAGTTAAGCAATTAACAAATCAATAAGTAATATAAAAAGCACATTAAGCATGACATAACATTTGGTGATGAAGTGGAAAATCAAAGAAGAATATCTTTAATGGAGAAACCACTTCGGAAAGTAGATTAGGAAAGTCTATTTTTACGACCTCACTCAAGCGAGAGACATGCAAAATCTTGGACCTTTAATGTTCCACTTAAGCAAGTTTACCATCTTGCTTGAGCACACCTCACATCCCTTTAACGTTCCACTCAAGCAAACCTCTTTAGTAAGCATTTCTTTGAGTAGCTCTAAATATAAACTAAAAAACTAACTAGATTTTCAAATGGATAAAATTACATCAATAAATTTGAATTTATTACCATAAAATGTTATGGAATGGATCAACACTAAAATCCTTACACACATGATCCTAATTCATAGTGTAATCAATAAGTTTAGTGGCACAATTTAAAAAAAAAAATATATATATATATATATATTTATATATATTTCCACAGCTGTTAATATAGTGAGTGTTTGGATTGTGCTTAAACTTGCGTTTTCATTTCCACGTTTTGCCTTTTTTTTTTTTTTTCTTCTTCTGCTCATGAACAGTAACCTCACATGGGTTCACTGTTCATGTACTGTTCATCACTATTCACGTACTATTCACGCATTAAAAAATATTAAAAATGGGTCCCACAATACTACTCACACAATTAAAAATTATTTTGCTACAATGCTTTCAATTTTCAATTTTCAGTTTCAGCAACAATAAACTTAATCCAAACGGACCCATAGTCTATTATAATCGGTTCATAAGAAAATAGTATCAATGATGAGTTTATGTGAAATTAAAAAATGATTACTTGTACGCTTAATGTGGATTATGGACATATATAGAGAGGTGATCAAAAAGATACTATTGTAGTGTTGATCACAAGATTTAGATATTTCAATTAATAAATTTCTCTTTTGAAAAAAAAAAACTCATAATAAATAAGTTCTTTAATCATAATAAGAAGATTCATTTATAATGATTCTTGATGGCATATTATGGATGCAAGATTTTAAAGAACATGTTTATTACTGTCAATCCAAACGGACCCATAGTCTATTATAATCGGTTCATAAGAAAATAGTATCAATGATGAGTTTATGTGAAATTAAAAAATGATTACTTGTACGCTTAATGTGGATTATGGACATATATAGAGAGGTGATCAAAAAGATACTATTGTAGTGTTGATCACAAGATTTAGATATTTCAATTAATAAATTTCTCTTTTGAAAAAAAAAAAAAACTCATAATAAATAAGTTCTTTAATCATAATAAGAAGATTCATTTATAATGATTCTTGATGGCATATTATGGATGCAAGATTTTAAAGAACATGTTTATTACTGTCATGTTTAAATTGACTGCCCTTTGAGTGAGTTGAGTTGAAATCATGCTTGGTCATCTTGAATTTTTATGTTTAGTAACAAAGATATATAACATTTCTCTCATATGAGGTACATCCTCATTAGTATGTTGATCATTCATTACATCCTCATTTTTTTTTTTTTTACATCATCTCTATTTTGAAAACAAATGATAGGTGAAAGTTATAATAAATTTATGTTCAATTTTTTCTAGGGATAATGATGGGAATACATGTTCCTTCTAATGTGCCCATGGAATCTACCCCATTTAAAGGGATGGAGTTTGAAGTGGATGAGATTGCATATGGTTTTTATAATGAATATGGTAGAAAGGCTGGTTTTAGTATTAGAAAAGAGTATGTAAATAAATGTAAAAAGACTGGAGTGGTTACTTCAAGGAGATTTGTGTGTGCGAAGGAGGGAATTCGAGGCAAAGACAAGAGAGATCAGAATGTAAAGAATCCACGAGCAGAAACAAGATGTGGTTGTGAAGCACGTTTGGTTATTGTACTTAATCGAGATAGTAAAAAATATGTGGTGACTGAATTTATTGCTGAGCATAACCATTATCTCCACCTTCCATCAACTGTGCACATGATGCCATCACAACGGAAAGTGGCTGCAACTCATGCTATTGAAATTGATTTGGCACATGAATCGGGATTAAGATTAAAGCAATCTTATGAGCTTCTTAGTAAGCAAGTTGGTGGATATGATAATCTTGGTTTTACCAAGCAAGATCATAAAAACTACTTACGTAGTAAGCGACAGAGAGACATGGAGCATGGGGCAGTTGCTAGCTTGGGAAGATATTTCAGTCATCAACTTAAGGAAAATCTTTCATATTATTTTGCTACTCAATTGGACTGTGAAGAGTTGATTACTAATATCTTTTGGGCCGATGCAAGAATGATCATTGACTATAGCCACTTCGGTGATGTAATAACGTTTGATACAACGTATAGCACAAATAAAGATGCAAGGCCACTTGGAGTATTTTTGGGTCTCAATCACCATAGAGAAACTGTTGTATTTGGAGGTGCACTTTTATATGATGAAACGATTGAATATTTTGTATGGTTATTTGAGACCTTCTTAGAAGCAATGTCTGAAAAGAAGTCAATCACTATTTTCACAGATCAAGATGCAGCAATGTTAGCTGCAATAAAAGTAGTCATGCCTGAGACATATCATGCATTGTGTAGTTGGCATATGTGGCAGAATGCTAAGAAACACTTGGGTCATTTACTAAAAACTGAGCCTCAATTTAACGCTGATTTCTTAGCATGCATTTATGAGTATGACGGTGAAGATGAGTTTCTTATAGCTTGGAATGAAATGCTAGATAAGTATGATGTTCGTGAAAATAAATGGCTAATTGATCTATTTAAATTGAAGGAAAAATGGGCCCAAGCATATGTTAAAAGAACTTTCACTGCAGGAATGAAGACAACCCAGCTTAGTGAGAGTTTCAATGTTGACTTGAAGGATTGTTTGCGTACTGATCTCAATATAGTAGAGTTTTTCACTCATTTTGAAACAATTGTCAATCAAAAGCGGGATAAGGAGTTAGAAGCAGAATACAATTCTAGATAGAAATTTCCAAGATTAAAGCTCAAAAGCTCTCCTATGCTTAACCAAGTAGCAACAGTGTACACGCCTAAGTTGTTTGATTTATTTCAGACAGAAGTTGAAGAGGTAATGACACTTTCCATCCTAGAACACAATGTGAGTCAAACACATAGTTATGTGGCTAGAGTTTTCAATCAAAATGGAAAATATGAGGTCATATGGAATCCATTAGATGAGACTCTATCTTGTAGTTGCAGAAAGTTTGAGTCATTTGGTATTTTATGTAGGCATGGTTTGAAAGTTCTTGATGTATTGGATATCAAGTTGATTCCTAATAGATATATCATGAAGAGGTGGAGAAGAGATGCAAAAGATGGAAGCGGAAAAAATTGCACAACACATAACATTAAGCCGGATACTCGACTGGAATATGTAGATCGATATCGAGATTTATGTCCAAAATATATTCAATTGGTGAATGAGGCATGTGAAACTAAAGAAGGCCATAATATTCTAAGCTTAGCAATTGCAGATTTGAAAAAAAAACTTTGTGACCTTAGGAATTGCAAAGCTAATGTAGAAGAAGACATCATTAAACCTTCCACCGATTTTGCAAACAAAGAAGATCAATTATGTGCTTCAATTACGATTGTACCAAAAGGGATAAAGAAAAGAGAAGTTTATCGTAATAAAAAGCGTAGAACGAAATCGTGGATAGAAAAGATGAGGAAACCAAAGGAAGGCACATCAAAGAAGCAAACAAAGAAAAGAAAAGTGCAGGAGGTAATCTTCAATTATCCTTATTTTCACCATTCTATTTTATTTTTACACATTAATATAGTATATTATTATTGTTGCTAAACTAGTACAATTTTTACAGGAAATATATGCACATGACGTCATGGCACAAAAGAAAACTGAGGATATATCTTCTGGAAATATTACTAGTTTTACACAACTTTTAATGGTAAAGATATTTACAATTATATATTTTATTTTGATATTAATAATAGTTTAGATGCATGATTTGATAATTTTAATGCTAAGCTTGTGATATGTGTAATGTGTAATTGGATTTTTTGTAGTCGGCTTCTACAAGTTCTGCAGTACATCAGGGAGGCTTATCAGCAAGTGTTGCATTAGCATCACATTTAGAGAGTACATCAAGTGTTGTAGGCTCCAATGACAAAATTAATGGTGCGGGAGGTCTCTTGACTCAAGGAAGTGTTGCAAGTAGAGGTCCCTTGACTTAAGAAAGTATTACAAGTGGATGGAATCCAATGGTTCATAAAGTCAAGCCATTTTTCTAGTTTAGGATCATGTTTTATAATCTATGACACATGTTGAGATTAAGTGCTCTTGTTTTGTAATTTTCCTAGTTTAGGACTGGATTTTTGATGGTCCAAAACTTAGTAACATTCAAATGTTTAGATTTTTTATTATTTGGAAAGAATACTTAATTTGCATGTCTGATGTATCTCTGCAAGGTGTTAATTTCTGCATAATTATTTGTTGCTGCAAAAATTGTTACTGTTTCTGCATAATTACTGCATAATTACTGTTACTAGTACTGCATAATTACTGGTACTTTTACTGCATAATTACTGTTAAAGTTTCTGCATAATTAATGTTAAAGTTTCTGCATAATTACTGTTAAAGTTATTGAATAATTACTGTTAAAGTTACTGCATAATTACTGTTAAAGTTTTTGCATAATTACTGTTCAAGTTATTGCATAATTACTGTTAAAATTACTGCATAATTACTGTTAAAGTTACTGCATAATTACTGTTAAAGTTTTTGCATAATTACTGTTCAAGTTATTGCATAATTACTGTTAAAATTACTGCATAATTACTGTTAAAGTTACTGCATAATTACTATTAAAGTTACTGCATAATTACTGTTAAAGTTATTGAATAATTACTGTTAAAGTTTCTGCATAATTACTGTTCAAGTTACTACATAATTACTGTTCAAGTTACTGCATAATTACTGTTAAAGTTACTGCATAATTACTGTTCAAGTTTATGCATAATTACTGTTAAAATTACTGCATAATTACCGTTAAAGGTACTGCATAATTACTGTTAAAGTTATTGAATAATTACTGTTAAAGTTTCTGTATAATTACTTGTAGGGTCCCGATTTGGGGGGCTCCTTTCACTGTAGATGTGAGCAAACCCAAACCCAACAGGCTCGATACAATGAATTTGGTAGAGAAGCGGGCTTGAGAACTGGGCCTTTGTGAGGACGCCTTCAACGGTCGGGCGGGATCATCGGGGAACTGGATCGTCTACGGCGTGGTTAGGGGGAATGTCAAAGCTCGTCCTCGGTCCTCGGCCAAGGATGATTTCTTCTTCTCCTCTTCTGATACTCCACCAATAGAACTTCTTGGCGTCTTTCGAATTGCCGTCCTCCTCTTTGTGAAAAATCCCTGGTTATATATCCTTCCGTTCTCTTCATCTTGGCCATCCATCTATTGATTGCGCAGGTCGCCACTTGAGTGTCTGTCCTATCCAGCGCTTCCCTCAACTTGCTGTAAGTGGTAGTGGTTAGCATGGCACTGTTCAGGGGTCATTCCCTCATTAATGCGGCCAGACTGCCAGCTGTGGGCATTCAATGCGAAGATGACAAGCTCTCCTACAATGGTCCTATTACCCTGCTCACATAGCTGTCCTCCTACGCTAGTCCCTTTGTTTGGGGATGATGGAGAGGGCTGCAGTGGATGGCGTACTGCCCTTTCTTCTCAGGGCACCAGTTCGCCGAGGACATGATGGTCCTCGGCGATTTCTCCTAGTAGCTTTAGGTCTTCCTTAGTCATTCTCGGACGTTTTCCTCCTCGGCTAGGCCCATGGGCTTATTATTCGAAATGGGCTGGGGTACCCAGGCCCTTTAGCCCCACATTACTGTTCAAGTTTCTGCATAATTACTGTTCAAGTTTAATTACTGTTAAAGTTACTGCATAATTACTGTTACTTTTACTGCATAATTACTGTTAAAGTTACTGCATAATTACTATTAAAGTTACTGCATAATTAATGTTATTGTTACTACTGTTATTGCATAGGTCTAGTATTGCACAGCATAATTATGTTTTTCTGCATAATTGTTATGCTAGGCAAGACTTGTTTTTATATATAATTGTTGTTGTTAGGGGAAAAAATTTATATAAATAAGCCAAGTTTTGTGCTGTATGCATGTTAATTGGTGTGTCAATTTTTCTTTTGCATGAGTTTTACAATCGTTATCTGCATGAGTTTTTACTATCCTTTTCCTCTCCTTATAAGCAATCCTTGTAACCAACTAAACACCTTGGGCCAACCAACTAACAACTCACAATAGCAGTACAATTTATCTAGACTGTACACTCCCACGCACCCACATGCAGGCACACACGCACACCCCAGCAACTATACCCGCACCACCTGTGCACACCCACATGCAACCCCCTACACACCCTTACACACACAGCACACCCTTACACATACTTAAAAATATCTACAAATATCAATAGCCCACAACTGTCACAATCTTTATTTACAAATATCTGTAAATATCCACATTCCACCTGTCTCAATCCTTACAATAACAACTGTCACAATCCTTACAATCAAAATTCAATCCTTACAATCCTTAAAATAACAACTGTCACAATCCTTTTACAATCAATTACAATCAAAATTCAATCCTTACAATCCTTACAATAACAACTGTCACAATACCTTATCAAAAAAAAAACTGTCACAATACTACTTTTGAAGACTCTAGGCCATTATGTGCAGGGCATGGTGCAGCTGATGCACTGTGAAGCTGTGCATAGCATTCTTCACTCAGTTTGCCATCTTTTAAAATCTTACAATGAATAGACATTTTGAACTTTCCTTCTTCATCGAGTTTCCCTACTCCTCTTGTCTTTAAGTGTCCATTTTCTGGCTTGCAATCAAGAAAAGAACCTATTGTGCCTGATCGTTCAGGCCTAAAGCTTGAAATATATTTCCTGCAAAATTGAAATACAAATAACTAGCATCAAGAAAAAGCAGCATGAAGTGATCATCAATCGAAAAGAAAAGTACCAAGCTTTACTACTGATGATATTACCACTGATAATCTATAATTATGTACTACAGTTGATTGTTTCCAATGTGTGACAAGAAATTTTTTTTTTTTAAAATAAATATATAAAGATACTTTATTGATAAGAGAAGAAAATTCAAATATACAGGATATGTATCAAGCTACTCCTAGAGAATTACAATCTGAAATCTAAAAAGTTTAAAAATGCTAAAAAAGGGCGTGGAAAGGACATTGTCTAAGGTAGGCATCCAATCGTACAAAGACCAAAAAAATAACTACTTTATTACATGCAGGCGACGTTCATGGCTTAAAAATTCCTACTATTCCCTCTTTTTATTTTTTCAGAAGAAACAACAGCGGCATTCCATATTGATACAGTCTCATGTCAACCAAATCATCCTTCCAGCACACAAGCATCTAAATCAAATCCTTTGACAACACCCAAGATACACCAAACAATGAAAACACAAATGATCAAGAATCTCTTGCCACTAAGCAATGAAGTAGAGGATGAACAATTGATTCCCATGACACTTTCATATGTAATACCAGCCAATAGTCACTGTGTTCCAGCTTGGAAGATTATCCACAATTATAATCTTTCCCAAAGCTGATGTCCATGTCAGAAAAGTTATCTTCTGAGGCACCTTAGCACCCCTAATACTTGTCTAGGGAACTTTACTCTTGTAGATCCTCTCAAAGCATCATAAAATGACTAAATCTCAAAATTTCTAGACTTAATTAATCTCCAGACATTTGATCTACACCTCTACTAGAAACCAAATATGAATGTAGCATATCAAAAAGCTTAACCATGCATTCCAATTCCCAATCTTGCAAAGCACGAATAAAACAAGGACTCCAATATAAGATACAACTGAAGCATAACAGCAAAATAAACAGATCAAGGAATAGATCCTTTGTAGAAGCATCACCACACCATACATCATGCTGAAAATAGACTTGTATACCATCTCTAACAAGAAATTTAATATTTTTAGAGAATAAGATCCAACCTTCTCTAATGCTCTTCCATAAAACAACCATGTGATCCTTCTTAATTCTCTTTTCAATCCCCTACCCCCATGCTTCTCATATTTCACAATAATGGCACCCCTTCAGTGTGTACTGGTTGGGTATCCAAAAAGCCTTTCCAAACCCAACCCTCTATATATTACATGCCAAAACATCTATTAAATTTTAGGAATTCCATGCCAAACTCATCCCATTATATTTTAAAAACTCAAACCCATCCAAAACTCATCCTACTTATCTAATTATGGGTTGGGTTATTTATCTAATTATGAGTTGGGTTGAATGGGTCAAGTCAAGTTAACCTAAAAACTGAACATCTAAAATACTCTCTCTTACACTAAATCAAATCATATTTAGAAACATAATCAAGCACCATAACTATTTGATATTTTGATAGTTACAACAAAGGAGGAGGAGGGATTTGAACCATGAACGTCTCTGTTAGTAATACTAGGAGATGCCAGTTGAGCTATAAAGCTCTTAGCATAAGTGCCAAAGCTACTAAATTGTCATAATTCATAATGTTCAAACCAATTAAAAATACTGAAAAATCCAATATAACAATTTACATCACATAACATTTAAATTCTAACCATCTAAGCAAACATAACTTATCACACATATATCTAAACAAACATATATGTATCTATATAATTCAACACATATATACACATATTTATATGTATGGATGTAAGTATGGATGCATATATGTTTGAATTTAACAAATGCATAACAATTATCAACAAACCTTGTTAATTGAATAATAACCAATAGAAAACACATAATAGAGTAACAAGTATATGGTCTTAATGATGGCTTATTCAAATGAAGATTGAAATATGTGTTCATACAATTATCTATGTTGTATGCTTCCATACCTACACAAATTCACGTGAACAAAATAAGGAAGTGAAATTTATATACATGTATGGTTGTACTTGTACACACATACACCCATTGTCACATATACAAAGACACACACACATAAAGAGAATTAAGCATTGACATTTCTCAGATTAAGAAATAAATGAAAGAAGACTTGGTAATAACAAATACTAAGAATCATGCAGATAAGCAACCAATTTCCTAGAATCAAAAATGTTGACCCAATTCACATAGTTCATAACACAATCAAATGTTGGATACTTTCGCAGCATCCATAAAAGTTGAAACTTTTAAAGATAGAAAATAAGTGGTTTTAGAGCAAACCATCCAGTCACATCACGGCGCTCATTATTTTTCACAATATCTTCCAGCTCAAGGGCTTCCAACACGAATTTGGTATATTCGCTGTGACAAAATAAGTTAAATTTAATTATTACTAGAAAAAATAGACAATTAAAAAATAATCAGAAGCAAAGTGAACCAATATCATCTCCAACTTTAAATGTTAACAGCATAACAGAACTACTTGTGTTAAAAAGCAATAAAATGCAAATGCTTTTATAAATGAAATTCAAAAAGAATACCATCAATCAAAGACCTATGCTCTTTTCTTATATACAAAATGCATTTATATAATTACTAAAGGTAAGGAATAGCTTTGCAATGAGAAATCAGATCGAGGAATTAAGTGAACTGGGGGATCCACAATTCTACCACAAGGAAACAAATAAAAAATATAAGAAACAGACATGAAAAAACTTTCACTACAAGGCACCAGAGAGGAAAGTCAAATTCTGAAAAATAAGTATTTGAATACACACACACTTACACACATATAAAATGTTGGACCTTTAAAGCTTCAATAATTCAGAGCGTACAACACCTAAAAGTTCTTAACCAATTTTGTTAGAGTTTACCTTCTATAATTACTCTGGAACAAACAAAAAGTGAATAAGAACAATAAGATGATTGTTAGTTAGTTAGTTAGTTATATATGTTGTAAAAATAGCGGAAGCTCAAGTGGTTCGGCAATAACCTGTGACGATGATGAATCAAAACCAAACCCTAACCTTCTCTGATTTAGGTCTGAACCAAATCGGCAAGGCTGGCTCACCGCAACCTCTCCCCCTTTCTCATACTTTACTCATCCTCTCTCACACTTGCCCAAACTAGTGACAACACCCATTAGTGACGCCACTCTTCGATCCACTCCGCCAGCACCCTTCACCGTTCTTCGCCTCCACTCCGTCGGCACCCTTCGCCTTCGTTCTGGTGGCACCACCATTAGATCTTGGCCCGTTTTGTTGTCGAAGAAGTTGCTGCGAGGGGGCCGAAGTGAGCCTTGTCACCGCCGCTTCATCGCTCGTTGCTCGGATCTGGTTTCACTAGAAATGCCATCACTAAGATCTTTGACCTAGAATTGGTGAGAGTGAGCTAGGGTTTTTTCTCTCTCTCTGATCTAGGTCTAAAAAGGATGCGTGTATGGGTGTCAAGATCTCTAGTGAGCTAAGATTTTTTCTTTGTTTTTGTTGATGGGTTTGAGTCGAGTAATAAGAAGTGGAGGTTGAGAGAGTTTGAACTTTGAAATTTGAGAGAGAGAGAGAGTTTGAACGGCTGATGAGAGTTAAGAGTTTAACTTGAGTTTGTATTGTCCGGTTGAGTTAAACCCAGTTAAGTAAACTAAACTCCAGTTAAGTGTGGTGGACACATTTTAAATGATGTGTCCAATTTTTGAGCGTGGATAATTGTGGAGTCAATCTCCACCGTGAACTGGAGGCCTCTCCATTTCCTTTGAAATGGAGAGGATCCTAATCCGTGTTTGTGAGTATTTTTTCTTATTTTTATTTTAGGAGTCGCAACCAACTATAGGTTTTGTATTAGGTGTGATTGGTCATTTATGGGTCTAAATCATTTTAAGTTACCTAATTAACTAAACCAATTTTAAGGTTTATTAATTAAGGTAAACCAAAGATCTTAGACTCGAAAGTTCAGCTACGTGTGAGGAAGGTGTTAGACACCCCACAACACCTATCTAAAAGATGTTTCCTTATTTTAATTTATTTCAAACATTATCTTTTTAGTGAAGAAATTAGATACTTGGCATTTTGGTTTATTGAAAAAAAAAGTTTTGCACAACCTATATATATATATATATATATATATATATATATATATATATATAGGCACACACACACACACATACATTTTAGTATTTATTTACTTATAATATACGATGTGAGTATCTAAGTCAAAGAATACTTACGATCAAAACATGTGAGATATATACATAAATAGCATATGAGGGATATTTACCACGTAGCTAGGGGTAATAGATACAATAGCATGTGAATACTTATTTACTAGATAAATAGCATGTGAATACTAACTATTATACACAAAAAAATTACAACATGAAAATAAAAAGAGAATTAGAAGAGTAGCACATTGTTATCATCCATCATATTTTCTCATATTTTACCATGCAAAAAAGATGACAATGGAAGTGTATTAGTACCAAAGAAAAGAAAGGGACTATGTAAGCTTGATTGGTGCCTATGATTCAATTGGTGCCTATGGGTTCAATGGAATTGAACCATAGGCACAAATCCCTAAAGATCAATCCTAAGGAAAGCTTTAAAATAACAATGCATGGGCAAATTTGAAAACGTTAAATTTATTTTATTTTTGAAAGGAAAGTCTTGGAGGAAAACATTTTAATAACACATTTTTTATGAAGAAAAAATTTATTGTTTTGAAAAGAGGAAGTTTTAGGGTGGGGGGGGGGGGGGGGGTAGAAGCTACTGTCATCATTTTTTTGAAAGAAAAGATTTCGTTTGAATAAGAAAAACTTGAAATAGGAAACAAACCTCTTTTTTTGAAAAAGGATTTAGGAAAGAGTTTATCTTTTTTTTTACCTTTTTTTTTTTTGAAAAAGAAAGATGCCATATTTTTAGAGGAGCCCAAAAATATTTGAAGCTTTCTAAAAATACATTTTGTAAAAATATTAGTTTTAAGAAGGCAAAAGAAAAGTTGGTTTTAAGAAAAAGATTCATGGGTTTATTTTTAGGGGAAAAGAGTTTAGCTTTAAAAAATCTTTTGATTTTATTTGAAAAAAATGGCTTGAAGAAAAGAGCTTATTTAGGAAAATATTGTTTTTGTAAAAGTGGATAATTTCTTTAAGAAATTGGGAAAAGGTTTTTGAAAAATTTCATGGGTTTTCCTTTTGAAAAGATTTGAACTAAAAATCCCTTGATTTTGTTAAAGAAAGAGACTGAAGTTGGAAAAAAAAATTGGGTAAAGAAAGATTATTTTGAAGAAAAAGGTTTTTAAAAGAAAAAGTTCATAGGTTTTATTTTCAAAAAGAAAAAGGTTTGAGTTCCAAAAAACCCATAATTTTTAAGAAAAGAGATATTCATTTTAGAAATTTTGGCCATTCAAAAGATTTCTTTTATTATTTCTAGATTTAAGAAAACAAAAAGTAAAGAAAACATTTATAAAATAAAAAAAAATTAAAATAAAAAACTTTTTAAGGGGAGAAAAAAGATTTTTTTTTTAAAGCATTTTTAGAAAAAATGTTTAAGGGGAGATTTTTAAAGAAAAGGTTTTACTTTAGAAAAAACCTTTCGGAAAAAAGAATAAAATATTTATAAAAAAAAAACCATTTCCTTAGAAAAGCATAATAAAAGAATTTGTTTTACCCAAGCTATTGATTTATGGCAACATTATCAATAAGAAAAGGAAAAGAACAACAACAATAATATATAAGTGCTATGAATTTAAAGAGAAGCGAATAAGTGCAAGAATGTAAAGAATGGTAAATAAAATTGCTAGAAAGTAAATGACAAGGAAAAAAGTAAAGTGTTGAAATTTAAATGACAATAAAGGTAAAGAAGTTGAATTTAAATGACAATAAAGTAAAGATTCATTAAAAAAAAGGTTTTTTTTAGTGTTCCCTCTTAAATAAATTTTAATCTCTTTCAAGCTTTATGGGTCTTTCATCAAAAAGAGATGAGAGTTCTAAGCATCAACCATCCTTGAGATGACATACCTATATTGTGCTTTACATAAGGTTTAAAGCCCATTTAAAAGGATAGATAGAAATTTTTTTTCTTAGGTGTGTAGTTAGTAATATATGTATGTGTGTGTATTTATTTATATATATATATATATATATATATATATATATATATATATATAATAAGATAAATAAAAAGTGCAAAAAATAAAAGGGGAGTGGGGGATTAGCAAAAATTAAATGGAATGACAATAAAGTGAAGGGGATGAGGAATAGCAAAAATTAAAAGGGATGACATTAAAGTAAAGGGGATGGGGGAATAGCATTAAAATAAATGGGTAACAAAATATAAGCAAGAACATAAAAAGTTCCTAGATGCCTAGAAGAAATGAGATTTTTTCCCCCTAAGATTACTTCCCATATTGGGTTTAGGTGATGGTTCAATACCCATCTAGGAACATAATCACAATATCACAACCAACAACAAATAATAGAGACATAAAGGAAAGAGAGATAGATACATAATCACAACAATAAATTGCTTGGAATTTAAAGCAATAAAATAAAGAGACAAGATAAATAAATGGAACTTCACATATATAAATGGATGATGTTTACATAAGAAAGAGTAGAGAGAAATGGGATGGGTATAGTTATTAAGAAAACTATCCCATCCCTACACCTTACCCACAAAGATTACAAATTAAACGAGAGAATGCTAAAATTTTTGTGTCAATTTCCTAAAGAGAGAAGAGAGAAAATGTTTTTAGAATTTTCTAGGGTTATTTATTTTAGATTTTTCTAGTATTTTTCACTCTATTTTTCTATTTTTCTCTCCCAAAAAGCTTTTATTTTTTACAAAAAATTGGGGAGGGGGGGGGGGGGTTATTTATAGAGATGCCAAAAAGATTGGAGGCTATGTGATGGTGTTTTGGTACACCAGCACATAGCCTCCCACTTTTACACCTAAATAGTCTATTTCATCTTTTTCCCAATTTCTATTCCAATCTTCGTGCGATTGTTTAGAGGCCTTTCCAAGCTCCAGTTTCTCCAAACTTTATATCCCTGGAAGCTCTGGGTGTCTAGTTTCCATGGGTTTTGACTTTGTGATTGATGGTGGGCTAAATAAAGTTCAATTCATCCATGGTAGTTGTCCATGACCAAACTGCGTCTAGAACAATTCACAAGAAAAGGAGCCCATCAAAAAGTGTCACAGATATGAATAGAATCTATCTACAAACATCATGATCGTCCAAAGCCACCTAGTTGTCCTTGTCACACAGGGGCATAGACGACCAAATAACACTTAGTGAATTTCAAAGGATTTTTCTACAAACATTAAGCAATTGGACCACAATCTGTCATTCCTACACATGGGGAGGATTCCTCAAAATCCGCTCCATTTTCTCCATTAACTATATGCATCTCCCATGATGATAGTGGATCCGAACAAGTAGACCCACTAAAAACTCTCTATAAAAAGGATTCGAGTCCACCAGCCCAAGGTATGTTATACTATTCACTGATTCACCATCCTTGTGTTCTAGAGAAAAAACTAACTTAACCGTCAGAGGGTCCTTGTCTGGTTCACCCCTGTCACCCTTGATAGTCTTTCTTTCTCTTTAGGTCATCAAACCATCAACATAGCCTAAAGCATTTAGCCTACTGATTCTCGTGCATCATCAGTTGGCGCCATCTGTAAGAAATAGGCAAAGTTTCTAAGTGTTAACCACCTTACTTTCCAAGACAAAAAGGCTACATGGTTCGGACTAGGTCGATGGCCACAAGTACAGAACACCAGGAAAGTGGAAATGCCTCTAATCATCCAAATCATGCACCAGCACCGCCATCGGCGTCCGTCCAACAACAATTGCAATCCATGGCAGCTGCAATGGCAAACTTTACGCAAAAAAATCAAGAGTTAACTAGAGACGTCAATAGATAACGTCAATAGCAACGCGCTAAGAAACACAGGAAAAATTTAGAGAATGGAAGGGTGAAGAACGACATTGAAGGAAGAGATCAGTCCAAAGGTACCGTCACTCAGAGGGTGCCACGCTTGGAGAGAGAAATGGATCAGATGAAGAAAACCATTGAGGAGATGAAGGATTCCATAAGGAGAGCGAACCTTGTGGATGAACTCATCCACAGAAGTGACTATCCCTTCACCGCGTCCATCACAAGTCATCCTTTACCCTCCAAGTTCAAAATGCCTACCTTGGACTCATATGATGAAACACGAGATCCTTGTGATCACATTGCCACATTTAAGATGACTATTCATCTCTAAGGTGTTCTAGATGAAATCATGTGCAGAGTCTTCCCTACCACGTTAAAGGGCCCAGCCAGGGTGTAGTTTGGTAAGCTACCACCAAGCACCATAACTTCATTCCAGGAGTTAAGTAAGTTGTTTGTCAACAACTTTGTTGGAGGCCAAAGGCATAAGCGTTCCTCGTCCAACCTACTAAACATAGAGCAAGGAGAAAACGAGAGTTTTCAGACTTTCATCAGTCGTTTTAAGGGGGAAGCCCTGTTGGTAGATGAGATGGACAACAAAATCCTCTTAGCAGCCTTCTACAATGGAGTTACTTCATATTTATTTATCCACAAGTTGTATGACCAAGAGTCACAAACGATGGCTGAGTTGATACACTCAGCCCAAAGTTTCATAAATGTTAAGGATGCGATTATTGCCAAGAAAAAGGTGAAATCTGAACGATTGGAAGCTGGTTACATACACCATCCAGAGTAAGGTCCTCATCCAAAAAAGGCCAAGACGAGATAAAAAAGAGATCAAGACGGCAGAAAGGCAAGATCTTCCTCAAGATGATATTCCAAATACACTACCTTGAATGCTTCACTTGACCAAGTGTTGATGAAAATCGAGGACGACTCGTCCTTGAAATGGCCAAATAAGATGAAAGAAGTTCCTACATCACAGGCATGACACGAACGAGTGTTTCGACTTGAAATAGCAAATTGAAGTTCTCATTAAGCAGGGAAAATTGAAGAATTTTCTTGGACGAGACCACAAGGACGAAAGGCAACCATTGAAAGGTATAGTAGAAGAATTAATGCGTTAGCCACTTGGAGAAATAAGGGTCATTATGGGAGGAATGTCAACTAGGAGTTCATCCAAAGCCAAGAAGACTTACTTACGAGTAGTTCAAAATGTTCAACTCACAGGCTGCCCACCAAGGACGTCCAGAGTAGACGAGCTTGCTATTACTTTCACTTTGACGATTGCAAAGTACACAACAAGAAAAGTATTAGTAGATAATGGGAGTTTAGCGGATATCCTCTACTATCCGGCCTTCCAACAAATGAGGGTTAGTAAGGAATTACTTCGTCCAATGAAGGTACCTTTAATTGGGTTTGGAGGAATGAAGGTTCTACCAGTGGGCACTATCTCCTTGCTAGTCGTAGTTGGTTCTTACCCACGACAAATCAATAAGGAAGTAAACTTCCTTGTTGTGGATTGTTCATCCTTATATAATGCCATCATAAGACAACCAACTTTGAATAGTTGGAAGGCTGCGACGTCTACTTATCACTTGTCCGTTAAATTCCCAACAGAATATGGCATTGGAGAAGTACAAGGAGACCAACTAGCGGCTAGAGAATGTTACTTGGCTATGTTAGCAATGGACAAGTAGATGTAGACAATGAACATTGAAGAAAGAAGAATAGTTGTTGAACCGATTGAAGTATTAGAAGATGTCCCTCTAGACGAGTCGAACCTGGAGAAGTTCACTAGGATCGAAACAAGCATGGAAGGGAAAACGAAGCAAGATCTCATCCAATTCCTCAAGAAGAGCACGATTGTTTTTGCTTGGAGCCAAGAAGAAATGCCTAGGATTGACCCAAGTGTGATTACTCATCATCTAAATGTATCCCCGTCCTATAAGCTTGTTCGTCAGAAAAGGAGAGTGTTCGCCCCAGAACGAGACAATGCTTGCAAAGAAGAAGTCCAAAAGTTGGTAATGGTAGAATACGTCCACAAAGTCTACTACCCTAATTAGCTAGCTAATGTAGTGATGGTCAAAGAAGCTAACGGCAAATGGAGGATTTGCGTAGACTTTACAAATTTGAACAAGGCATGCCCCAAGGATAGTTATCCCCTTCCTCACATTGACCAGCTAGTAAACTCAACAACTAGGCACCAATTGGTGAGCTTCATAGATGCATTCTCGGGGTACAATCAGATTAAGATGGATGAGGCAAACCTGGAGAAAAAATCCTTCATCACAAGCCAAGGTTTATTTTGCTACAAAGTAATGCCTATTGGTTTGAAAAATGCAGGGGCCACTTATTAGAGGTTAGTCAACCATATGTTTCATCCACAAATTGGATGAAATGTTGAAGTGTAAGTAAATGATATGCTAGTCAAAAGTGCAAAGGAGACATAGCATTTGGACAACCTATAGGAGACTTTTGACATGCTTAGATGATACAATATGAAGTTGAACCCAAGCAAATGCACCTTCAGAGTTTCATCAGGAAAGTTCCTTGATTTCATGGTTTCACTGAGGAAAATTGAAGTAAATCCTAATAAAATCCAAGCAATACTAAGCATGGAGCCACCAAAGAATGTCAAAGAAGTACAAAGTCTCACTAGACGAGTAGCAGCCCTCAACAAGTTCGTCTCAAAAGCTACTGACAAGTGTTTACCATTTTTCAGAGTGTTAAGGAAAGCATTTGAATGGGCAGATAGGTGTTAATGGGTATTTAAAGATCTTAAGGTTTATCTCACTTCAACTCCTTTGTTGAGCCCATCCAAACTAAGTGAAGAGTTGTATTTGTACCTAGCGGTATCCCCTTATGCAGTGAGCTCAACCTTAATCGTGGAGGAACGAAAGGTACAGAAGCCCGTCTGCTACACCAGTAAGGCCTTAAGAGAAGCTGAAGGATGGTGCCCACCAATAGAAAAGTTAGCCTTCTCATTGGTAATAGGAGCAGGCTTTATTTCCAAGCTCATGTCACAACGTCCTAACAGACCATCCGCTTAAGAAGGCTATGAACAAGCTAGAAGCAACTAGACGACTGATTCAATGGGCAGTGGAACTTAGTGAGTTTGACGTAAGATACCACCCTAGAGAAGCAATAAAAGCCCAAGCACTTGCGGACTTTATCGTAGAATTCACTCCAACCTATGACCAGCAGAATGGAGGAGAGGGGGAAAAATATTGGATTGTCCATGTAAATGGTTCATCTACTCAATATGTAGGAAGAGTCGATGTAATCTTGCAATCACCCGAAGGAGATCATCTAGAGTATGCGATACGTCTACAGTTCCAGACGACCAAGAACAAAGCTGAGTATGAAGCCCTCCTCTAAGGCTTGGAGTTGGCTAAGTCACTTGGAGTAGAGTTAGTTCTTGTCCAGGGAGACTCACAGCTAATTATAGGCCAGGTGAATGGAACATGTGAAGTCAAGGAAGAACGAATGAAGAGGTATTTGAGCAAAGCTAAGCATTGCGTCAAAAGTTTCACATCAGCCATGTTTCAACAGATCTGAAGATAAGAGAACATGGAAACGGATAGCTTGACAAAAGCCACCTCTGCAGATGGTGTTATAAATGAACAATTTAGGTTCCAGTATATCCTAAGTATTGATATCCTCGAAGTACAACAGATAGATAGAGAAGCCAACTGGACCAAACTGATTATATCTTATCTCAAGGACGGCATACTTCTTGAGGAGAAGGAAGTAGCCAAAAAACTAGGGGTTAAAGCAGCTAAATTCATCCTTATGGATGAAGTGTTACACAAGAGGGGTCTTTCTCAACCCTACTTGAGATGTTTGACCCCAGATGAGTCAAACAACATTATGAGGGACATCCATGAAGGAGCATGTGAAATCATTCAAGAGTAATGTCTCTCGTCCAAAAGATTTTCCGTGTAGGATACTACTGGCTATCCATGCAAATAGACGCCAAATTATATGACAGAGCATGTGATAAGTGTCAGTACTTCAGCAATTTGCCTAGATAACCATCAAAGTACCTTACTCCGATGGTGGCCCTTTGGCCATTTGCCTAGTGGGGATTTGACTTCCTTGGTCCCTTTCATATGGATACAAGGCAAATGAAGTTCTTGGTAGTGAGAATCAATTATTTCACTAAATGGGTGGAAGCAGAGCCATTAGCGAAGACCATTGAACAGAACATTAGAAATTTCGTCTGGAAGAATATCATCTGCCATTTTGGAATCCCTAGGGTGCTCGTCTCAGACAACGGACACCAATTTGATAACACACCCTTTAGAGAGTTCTGTGAGTAGCTAGGAATCAAAAATCACTACTTCTCACCTTTCCACCCATAGGCTAATGGACAGTCAAAAGTTGCAAATTGATCCGTATTGAAGATCATCAAGACTCAGCTTAAGGGGGCAAAGTGGATATGGCCAACTACCCAACGTCCTTTGGACATAAAGGACAATAGTGAGGACTCCTACTGGAGAAACTCCTTTTAAGCTAGCATATGGAAGTGATACAGTGATACCCACAGAGGTTGGCCTAACTAGCTATAAGATGGCCCACTATAAGGATAAGGAAAATGAGAAACAACTCCGTCTAAGCCTCGATCTCATTGACGAGGTAAGGATGGACGTAGAACAAAGAGTGGCACGCTACAAGAACTTGATGACCAAACATCACGATGCATTGATCAAACCTAGGCAGTTCAACATTGGAGACCTCATCCTAAAAAGGGTGTCCCTGGCTACTAAGGACCCTACTCATGGAAAGTTGGGACTTAACTAGGAAGGACCATACAGCTACTGGCATGTGCAATGTCTATGGAGGATGTCATGAACAAAGTCCGTGTGAATATAAAGTAGTTTGAATTCCCTAAAAAGAACTAGTTACTAGCATGAGAAATGTCTATGGACGATGTTATGTACAAAGTTCTCCGTTGTAGATATAATTTTCTAACTTAAAAGCTTAAAAGCTAGTCCATGAAAAATCTAATTTTCTCCGTTGTACAAAGTTCTCCGTTGATAATTCTCTATAAAACTAAAGTCCATGAAAAACTTAAAAGCTATAGACGTGTAAAATCTCTGGACGCAAAGATGTATCATCCCAAGCCATCCTTAGACAAGGAAAAGGCAAATTATCACATGGTGAAATAAAACCTTAAGGTAAAATCAAAAGTACAGAGGGAAGGAACAAACACCTCCCCGTACACTCGTTGATAAATAATAAACAAAGAAAAGCATGCATGCAACAAATAGACAATACTAAAGGACGACAAATGTCCAAAGTCCCTAAGTAAAATCCAAACCATGGACGAGCAAACACTTAGGCATACCAAAACCCATAAATAAATAAAGTCCAAATCATGTACGGGAAAACATATATTAACTTGTTCATAAAAAGGGTAGACAATCATCGTCCATAAACCCTTGAAAGTTAAGCTTGAAAAAGCAAATGTATAAAACTTACGTCTAAAAACCATGGACGAAGTGAATGTACTTTAGCAGATTGAAAATGGTCCAAAACAACGGACCCCAAATTAAAATATATATATATATATATATAAAAGAGAAAAAGAAAGAGATTGCTTATAACAAAATATAGAAACTATTGAGATAAACCGGTGGGGGCATCGTCCTTAGGTTGTGCAGCATCCATAGGTTGAGCATCGTCTTTAGGCTTATCAAAGGTGGTTGCATCGTCATCTATATCAACGTCCTCAGCAATGCTTGGAAGTATTGAAGTCTCGCCCGCCATAGGAAGCTTTATGGAGTCAAAGTCTACTCCAAGAAAAGCTTCACGAGTGTCTAGAAGAAAATCCTTGAAACCAACATCATAAGTTTTGTCTAGAAGCCTGGTGTAAACACTAGAGGATTTGAACTCTTTAACTGCCTCGTCCTTGGCCTTGCTCATGGAAGATGAAAGCTCATCGCTCTTCTTCTACAAATGGTCAAGACGAGTTTCCTTCTCGACGATGTCTGTCCTAAGCTTTTCAGCCAAAATTTTCAACTCTTTCACCTCAGACTATAGACACTTCACCTTACCTTCTAGCTCCATCTTCTCCCCAGCTCACTTACTAAGCTCCTTCTCCATTGCACGAACTTTGGTGTCCAGCCTAATTTTCTCCTTGTCCAACTTTGTGGCCTACCTGGACGCCACCATGAATTTGGACATGACCTACAAGGGATAGAAGGTTAAAGTACGATTCATAAATGGAAATTTTATAGCTCTCTATAGATGAAGGAAGTACCTTGAAAAGATTGTGGATGGGGGAACACTCAAACTCCTTAACAAACATGTCATAGCAAGCCATGACATCGTCTTCTTTTACCACCATCTTGAACCTGTTCCAGGCCAAGGTCTCACTCCTTATAAGAGTGCAAGAGGTAGACATAGGAGAGCTTCAGATTAGGACAAGGGAGAGCTTCAGATGAGGGTGCTTCAGAAGAAAGAGGGACCTCAACAAGTTCTTAGCTTGGGGAGGATTGGACTTGATGAAGGGAGCCTTGCCACGGTTGGACGAGTCAACCTTAGCCCTTTTTAAACCTCAATGGCTAGGAAGATTCCCCATGTCAACCATCCTAGACACAACCTTCCTCTTCTTAGAAAAGCTAGCAGGTACCAACTTTAATGTTTTAGGAAGATTTAGATGAGTCTGGAAAGGGGTAGCATCTTCTGTTTGGATGACCTCATTGCCACTGGCAAGTTCCTCCTCCTTGTTTTCCTTCATCGTAACCTTTCCTTTAAAAGAAAAATAAAATAATGCAACGAAAAGGAAACTTACTTCGATGAGTAGTAGTCTCGTAAGATAAAGCTTCTACATATGGTTTGGGACCTAAACCCTAACGAGCAAGATGATGTAGAGTCGTCAAAGAGTGAAAATTTCTATTTGGAAAGGAACGAGCTCTACAAACTTTGTCTAAAAGCGTGTTGTTTAGTCTTGGACGAGCTACAGCTGCAAAAGGAAAAAGCCAAGTTAAAATATGCATATAGAATCCCTACCAACCTCAACGGGGTCCCCAGCCCAAGGACCAGAAACAAAAATGAACTCTTTGTTCCACTCTTTATCAGATGTAAAAAGAGACCTTAACATTCTACAATCAGAACCTCAAGTAGAAAATTGATAAAAGCCAAGGGATTGACTAATCCGAAAAGGTTTATAGCAATATAGAAACTCGTCCACAGAGAGAGGAAAATTCCCTTCAAAAACTTCTCTCCACAACACTTGCATTGCCACAATGATTCGCCAACCATTAGGGTTAAGTTGGTTAAGGGCAATGCCTAACCTAGTCAAATTTCTCTAGCAAAGGCATTTAAAGGAAGCCTAAGAACACCTAGTATATATGCGTCATATATACGTAACCCAAGGGAATTGGGAGTACAACACCATTCCCCATTAGCTGGAAGACGAGTATGGATGTTGTCTAGGATTTGATATTTACCCCCCTAAGTTTATGAAGTTTTTCCGCATCTATAGAAGATGGTATGTTCAAAGTACAACAAGTCAAGACATCGTCTATTGGCTGAATAGGAGGAGGAATGGGTGCTGGAGGAGCAGTAGACGGGCCAGTAGATGACCCGATGATGCCCTTATCCTTATCTCTTCTTGGAAAACCTCTAAGGGAATCCTAGGTGTACTAGACAAATAAACCTCGTCTGAAGAGCTACTCTCAGAACTACTCTCGTCACTACTACTACTACCCTCACTACTATTGCTCTTGTCATGATACTCATCTATCTCCCTGTCATCCCTATCGCTAGATGAAGATACTACTATTTTAGAAATTTCTATTGAATTCTTAAAAAGAAAACTTATAGATGAAGAGGAAGAGAATACCTGATGCTAGACGAAGAGGACTGCTAGATAAAGCGTGAAGGATGAGTGAAGACGAGAATGTTAGAGAAGAAAATATGAGAAGGGTAAGAGGGTAAGAAAGGTATTGAGCTATTTATAGGTAACAGGGTGGGGCACTAAAGCGACGCGGACTAACCAGGATGTGCCACATGGCAACTTTTTTGAAGAATGAAACGACGTGACGTGCAAACTGTTAGATCAAGCCACATGTCGACATCCAGGACGTCAGATCCTAAGCCACCCCGAAAATGCCATGTGGAAAATCCATTAACCACTAGAAAATTGCCATGTGTAAAATAATAATAATAACAACCATAATTTCAACAGTGGTATGGATGACACATGGACAAGGGGGCAACTAATGGTGGGCTAAATAAAGTTCAATTCATCCATGGTAGTTTTCCATGACCAAATCGTGAGCCCATCAAAAAGTGTCAAATATCATGATTGTCTAAAGCAACCTAGTTGTCCATGTCACACAGGGGCATAGACGACCAAATAACACTTAGTGAATTTTGAAGGATTTTTCTACAAACATTAAGCAATCAGACCACGATCTGTCATTCCAGAACTTGGGGAGGATTCCCCGAAATTCGCCCAATTTTCTCCATTAACTACACACATCTCCCATGATGATAGTGGATCCGAACAAGTAGATCCACTAAAAACTCTCTATAAAAAGGATTCGAGTCCACCAGCCCAAGGTATGTTTTACCACTCACCCTCCTTGTATTCTAGAGAGAAAACTAACTTAACCATCAGAGGGTCCTTGGTCGATTCACCCCAGTCACCCATAACAGTCTTTCTTTCTCTTCAAGTCATCAAACCGTTAACATAGCCTAGAGCATTCAGCCTATTGATTCTTGTGCATCATCAGTGATATTTAGAGCTAATATCGTCAAGATATAACATCCAAAAGGGAGGTGACGCGATGCAAGAAATAATGTGACATTTTTCCTTAAAAACTTTATTCCTTCCAATCAATGGCCGTTATCATCAAGCTCTTTTGTGAGAGGTGATTAAGACCTCATACTTCAAGCTAGTTTAGCCGGATCGCTCCAATTCTTGCCCAATTAGTACAGTTTTTTGCTCAAAGTTGGCCTAAAAATGGCATGTTTTACTTGAAAAAAGTGAAACTTTAAATTAGGGTTTTGGTATTTTGTTGGTATCTCATTTGTTTTAACTCTAATTTTGGCCCGTGAACTATCGTTTCGAAGGAAAAAATATGGCCTACGAGACTGTCCAAAATTCAACTCAATTGGACAGCTGAATCAAAAGGTCAACTTTTTTACCATACCCGGCTAGGGTTTTGGTCTTAGTTGCTATCAAAGGGGTTTTGAATGTTATGACCCTTTGATCCACTATTTGATCACATTTTGTTTATTTGTTACCATTTTTTGGCTTTGAAATTTGAAATTTGCACCTTTTTTTATTTTTATTTATTTCTTTTAGATTTTGGCATTTGTTTTGCTGCATGAATCAAGAGCGGACAAAATATGGTATCGACACTACAAAATCCCATGATCAACTTCGCCGCCCATAAATCCCACGCCATTGATTTTGTCATTCAAGAAATCCCATGCCCGTGTCATTTACATCCTCTACTTATGTGACTGACTCCGAATTTGATTATATGTGTATTTGATTTTTTTTTTCTTTTTTCTTTTTTCATTTTGTTTATAACTTTCTTCTTTTTTTTTTAATTTGTGTGTGGGTTTTTATTTACACTAATTTTTTTGGATAAAATTTAGGAATTATTTATAATCATTTGACTAATTAAGAAAATGTTAGATTGCTATGCTTCTTATTAATAAAATGTTTTTATATGTTTGTGGGTAAAATAATATAAAATAGAAAATTTTATTTTTTTACATAATAGGGGCATGAGAGTAAATGCATACAAGCTACATTTCTTTCCTCTCATTTTTCTTCCCAACCAAACAAAGAACTACATTAGTTTTCCATCTTCCACTTTTTCATTCTCCCAACCAAACACACATGGTAAAAAAATCAAAATATTTTCTATGCCCCAAGCTTTCTATTCTCCCAACACTTTCCTTCCTCACTTTTACATTAGTCTTTAGTGTCTTTTTGGTAGTCTTCTTCAAGTAAATTTAGAATTTGACACACACATTTTATTATTATTATTTTTTAAAAAAAATTGCATTTTAAATCCTATATTTTAAGGACATTGAAAAAAGAAATGATGTTGTGTGTTATTTCAATATATGTCTTAATATGTGAACATTATTTTGCTCCAAAACCATGTTTTTAAAAATTGGATCGTAAGGAGAATTATAAAAGAGACAAGCTACCTATTTTATGAAAATAACAATCATACTAAATGCACAATCATATAATTAGATCCATGAGAAAGACAATTAATTTTTTTCCATAATTAAATGTATCACAATTGGGAAACGAAGTCCAAAAGTTTTTTTTTTCACTTTTTTGTCACATAATTTTAAAAGTATACGTTATATAGGAAGGAACTATATATAATATTTTCCTAACATTTATATTTTGAGATTTAAAAAAAAAAAAAAAATTATTTTGGACCCATAACTAAATGCATCACAATTAAGAAAGAAACCCAGGAGCTAGTTTATTTTTTTTCCACTTTTTAGTCATATTAATTTTAAATTGTACTCTTATAGTGATAAAACGTATACAATATTCTCCTAACATTTAGCTTTTTTATTTAAAAAAAAAATTTGGATATTGATAAGAAATGTTTTTATGTTTATATCACATCACTTTTTAGCAAATATAATTATATATACTTCAATTATCTAAATGTATAGTACCTCTCTCTCTCTCTCTCTCTCTCTAATATTATTCTCTGATTTGTTTTAATAATTTTCATTTTACTCATTGCTTTTTGTATATGGAATTTAAGGTTGAATGATATATGTGACCAAAGATTGATTTACTTATTTTTATTTTTTTAAATGGTAATTTTAATTTTGATATTAATACAAATGTTTTTAACTTTTGGTGTATTTGGATTGGTGTACTTTGTTTTATTTTTTAATAGGTGTCGATTGCTTTAAATTTTGATTAGTAGTTCTTTTTTTTTTTTTTTAGAATCAATTAGTGGGTGATATTTAGTTTTGTCATTTTGTATATTTTTTGTCCAACTATGATCCAAATGTTTATTTGTATTTCCATGATTGTAAAAGTTAGGCTGTATATCAAAGTTTCTATGATTTGTGTCAAAGACTTTTCATCTCTAAATTGTTTTAATGCTTTTTGTTTTACACATTGCTTTCTCTATATGGAATTTAAGGTTGAACAATATTTGTGGTTACAGGCACAAACTATTTTATAATATTTTTACAAAATATTGATGTGGTCAATTTCTTATTGGTTTTCATCTAAACCCACTATTAATATCACTTTTTCGTTTACCAATAATTATTTACCACATCAGTAGTTAGTAAAAAAATTTAGAAAATATTATATCTCTAGCATTGTTCTTCTTATTTTTATTATTTAAAAATGGCTTTTATTATTAATTTGAATTAATGTTTTTAACTTTTGGTGTTTGGATTATTCAAAAATGACTTTTACTTTGGATTGATTAATAGGTCCCAAATGCGTTAGATTATGATTAGTGGGTGATATTCTTTTCTTTTCTTTTTAAAATAGAATAAATTGGTGAGTGATATATAGTTTTGTTATTTTATATAAATTTTGTCAAATCATGATTCAAAAGTTTATTTGTATATGCATGATTCTGAATTATCGTGTATATGAGAATTTATTAGATTTGTGTCAAAAATTTTGTATCTCAGTAATTTGGGTTGGGATATTTTATGTTTCTCCTCAATTTTTTTAATGACTATTTCCTTTCAAATTTGAACAAGAAGTTTTAGTTCAATTTTTTTTTTTTTTTTTTTTTTTAGAGAGAGAATTTTTAGTTCAATTTTATACATGTACAAAGTCTTAAATAATGGTTACGTATTGTTTTAACTTAAAAACTACTATATGATGATGTCGAAAATCGTCAGTAAGTTGCACAATCCTCACGTGCTCTAGACAAAACCTGTGCAACAAAGAAGAAGAAAACCTTACAGAGAGTACTAGTGTGGTACCAGCCAAATACCCTCCAAAAGTTAAGTTAGAGAATATTAACAACTCTAGAGTGCTAGAGCTGGAGTAAATTATGCGTACCTTGTTTTCTGAGGGCTTGGGTTTTTTATAGTGGTGTAGAACCGACTTCTATTTCTTGGGTAAGAAGATGTTTCCTTGTGGGGAAGATCCTAATAAATGTACATATCTTGCAGGATTCTTCCCATATAGGGATTTCATTGACTAGGGTCAATCGTAGGGTGCAAGATATTTCCATTTAGGATTCCTTGGAGTTCACTTAGGCCATGTGGGTGACACATGGCCTTGATATTCATCCACCTTGTGTTCGTGTATCTAGAATCTGTCCACTGTGGAGGACCATCCGTCATGTGAACTCTCTGTCTAGTGCCTCAATTCATCATCCTGTTCCTGTGTTTTGATTGCCCATTATCTGAATACCGTCGTCTATGGCAGGTTTGTTTGAACGTGTATGTCTACGTTAACTTTTATCCTCTTTAGTTGCCCCCTCATTCTATGGGTCTATCACATTATCTTATGGACGGACCCTGGGAGTGACGATCTAGCTCATCCCTTGGGAAACACGCTCTGATTGATAGGCCATCCTAGAGCCATTAATGCAATAGGGGCATGTGGCATGTTTTTAGTGGTTACTCACTCAGATTGAAGTGTCCTTTCATCTCCTGTGCCATTCCCTCTATATATATTTTTCTTCTTCATTTCATTTTTTACTTTTCACAACGAATTTCTAGTTAGAGCGCTATCGTCCTCTTTATCACACCGTCATTCCGTCTACTTGGTGTAACCGTCCTCTTCGCCTTCTCCGTCGCCTTCTTCGCATTGTTAAATTGTAAGTATCCTGCACTTTATGCTAAATTCTCTCTTTGTTTTGCCATTTATTTAAATATTGCATGCCCATAGCCTGTGTAGACCTATAGAGTCTTAGGGTTTTACCCGTCACGTGTAGATGACAGATGTCTAGTGAGGCGTTGAGTGAACAATCATGTGTCCACGAAGGAACAGGCAACAATGAGGTGTTTCTGTCAGGTTAGGATGACCATCGCACCTCTTATGATGAAAGGGTTCCGTCTACCAACTCACCTTCCACGGATGAGGATGAGGACTTGGATGTGGACAGGTCGAAGGGAGATTCAAATAATGATGATCTAGACATTGGTGAACCCCCAATTCAGTCCGTCAAAGGTCCTGATGGTTTTGGAGAGTTCATCATGCTTCTGTTGTAGACAATAAATGATTTCAACTCTTCCATCAAACAACAACACTTCAATACGCTTAGGGAGAAATACCAGATTCCTGTTAGCATCCCAATGCGTCTACCCTTTAAGCATGAAAAGTGTTACTACAAGGGTGCTGAAGACTTCATCACATTAGCATTATCAGTGATGACTTGGACAACTTTTTCATGTCCAATCTCTTTTATAGCATCCTTCAACACCCCAACAATATAATGTTTGTCTTTGAACTCACCTGACCCATCAATTGCCTTTATAAACACTGGACGCCTATCTGATACAGCCATAATATTAATAAGAGGCCTCCTTTGTGGATCTAACCATCCATCAGAAACTATGCTTACATCATTTTCAAGCCAAAAATCCTTAATTGGTTTCAAAAGTCTTTCAACATGAGCTCTTTCTTTTTGCAAAAGCGTTTTTCTCAAGGCATTGTATCTAGGAGGAACATAACCTGGGATGCTATAGGTAGCAGCATATGCATAGGAATTACGATAATATAGGTTTCTTGCAAAGTTAAATGGAAGCCCACCAGTGTAAAACATCCTAGCAATTCTACTATCCAATTCATGTCTAGCATTATTCTAGAATGCTTTCTCAATAGGAGAAATCCCAGTCACCTTCCTCCTCTTATCATCAATCGGATTTGTACTATTAGTATCACTCCCTTCCTGTCTCCGAAATGGGGAAATAGTTATAGCCCCATGGCGTAGGAGAGGTGGGGGTAAGGGAATTCGACTTCTTTGTTCTCTCTCTAACTTATCATTCTCAACTTGATCATGCATTCGCTGCATTTCCAGCCTATGGCTCGGTGTCACATTAGGGCATGCTTTAATACTTTTATTAAGAATTTTTAGTAAATGAGCCTTAACCCTAGAATAGGATCCCAAATAAACTACACCACAATAGTTACACTTAAAGTATGTGTTTCCACCTTTTTTAACAGTAGCACCAGATGGTTTTTCTACTTTAGTCACATATTGCCAAAGAGGACATTCAGCATTTGGCACTTCTTGAGATGAAGTTTCTGTGCTAGTAACTTCATCCATTGCAAATTCAATAGATTCATTTTAACCTACAAATAATAACTATTAAGTATTAACTAAATAAATTAATAATAAATCAAACCCAAGTTCACAAATTCATAAAACAGATTCACAAATCACAATGAGTAATAAGTAATAACTATTACCTAAATAAAACTAAGATTGAAAACTAAGATTTATAAATCACAAATCAAAGATCAAACTAAGCTTGAAAGCTTTATATCAATACCTGAGTTAAGAATGCGTGAGAGAGAGCTAAAGAAAGAATGAACTGAAGTGAGTCAAGTGACTGACTGTTGAGTGGCTGAGTGTCTCACAGCCACAGGGGAGATGGAGAGCACTGAGCTGAGACAGAGGCAAAAAGCACAGAGAGAGTGAGAGACGAGTGACGGAGTGAGAGAGAGTTGATGTTTGGTGTTTGGATGAAGTGAGCTGAAGTAGGGTTTGTTATTAAGTTCAAACGGTGCATTTTGCACCTTTTTTTTTTTTTTTTTGAATTTTGGCCTAAATCAGCTGTTTCACCGGTTTTGACCGATATGGCCCGAGTCGACCCAATTCAACGCAAATTGGCCCAAGTCGAAGCCGCGTCGGCGCGAGTCAGCTAAAAAAAAAAAACCATGTGGCATGATGCGGCCGAAAGTGCGGGCAGCAACATCCTTCGCGCGTTGCCGCGTCAGACAAGGGTGCGGCACCTCTAGCGTTGCATCCTTGCTTCATAGGCTATAATATTCCCTGTGTAGTCCCTAACCACAACACCCAAACCAACCATACCGATACCATTAAAGAAGGCAGCATCAAAGTTAGTTTTATACATACCTTTTTGAGGAGGTTACTGCTGGGTTAGTATAGATCTCGCTACTGGCTTAAGCAGCTTCCTATTGATCTCAAAAAACACCAGCACCAGGTCCTTTGTTCACTTACTAACTTCATGGAAAGGCCATGCCTATTGCTTCTCTCTAATCATGTTCCATCTCTGCCATAAGCTCCACGCTATTGTTAAGAACCAGGCCACACTAAAAACTGATCCTCTGTCAAGCACTTCCTCAAAAAGATCCACGAATGACCTGTACTTTTGTTGTTACAAGTGAGAGAAACTGAACTTGAATTTCCACACCGCCTAGGCTTGATCACATAGCCATAAAGCATGCAAAGTATTTTCCTGATGATCCTCACAGAGTGAGCACGTTGCGTCCAGCGGAATCTGTCTCTTACAAAGATTTTCTGCCCTCCAAATAAAGTGCTTGATTTTGTTTGGAGATCGAATTCTCCACACACCCTTCCACACTTGAGTAGAGGAATCTAGATTTGAAGAAGCCGACTCACTACTGAGCTTTTCCTTAGCCAACATTCAGTAAGCACTTTAAACTGAATACTCCCTATCTGGTGTCAATAACCAGATATAGGCATCCTCTTGATCATAACCACTAATATGAATCATCTATATTTCTTCTGCTTCCCATGGAACAAAAGTACTATCAAGTAAATCCATATCCAATCTATACGAATTAGGCACCAAAAGCTCCTTAACCAAAGTGATAGGAGAGGTACCTCTTAGAGATAGAACTTTGCTATTGGACATATCCAGTAACCACTTATGATCCCAGACTTTGATGGAAGCACCATCATCAACCCTCCAAATAGTCCCTTTCTGAATAACCTCCCTTGCTTGTAAAATGCTCCTCCACACGTAAGAAGAACACTTTGACGGCACAGTAGCATCAAAGATACAGCCTTCAGGAAAGAATTTAGCTTTGAAAACCTTGTACAATAAGGTTTCCTTTTGATGGAACAATCTCCAAACATACTTTGCCAGTAAGGCCTAGTTGAATTGTTGTATATCCCTAAACCCCATACCTCATTGACTTTGAAGTACACAAAGTGCTCCACTTCACCCAATGGATTTTCTTTACTTCTCCTTGCCCCTACCAAAACTTTCTGATCATAGCTTCGATATCCTTGCATAGTCCAATAGGTAGTTTGAACACACTCATGGAATAGGTTAAGATAGACTGAATAACTATTTTGATCATGACTTCCTTGCCAGCTTGAGAGAGAAGCTTCTCCTTCCAGCCTTGCATTCGATTCCAAATCTGTTCTTTAACCTGGGTAAAACAAGCCTTTTTATTCCTCCCCACAAAGGAAGGTAAACCCAAGTACTTCTCGTAATGTTGGATGGCCAAGACCCCTATAGACAGTTTGATAGCATCCTAAGTGACTTCATCAATATTCTTGCTGAAGAATAGAGTAGTTTTTCCCTTATTAACCATTTGCCTAGATGCACTCTCATATACTACTAGCAACTCTTGAAGTTTTTCACACTCCTCTAGAGTCAACTTGCAAAAAAGAAAACAATCATCTGCAAAAAAGAGGTGGGTTAGCTTCGATCCTTTTCTGCATATCGAGAAACCTTGGATTTCCCCAGCATCTGCAACTTGTTTAAGAATACCATTGAGACCTTCCGCACAAAACACAAATAGGTATGGAGATAGGGGATCACCTTGCCTAATGCCCCTCATTGGGTAAATCATAGCTTTTGGCTCACCATTTACTAGGATAGAAAATGGCACCATAGTGATGCACTCCATAATAAGGGAAACCCATTACGCTTGAAATTCCATCATCAGAAGAATTTTTTCTAGGAACAGCCACTCCACACAGGCATATGCTTTGCTCATATCTAGTTTGAAGGCCATGAAACTCTTCTTCCCAAAGCAACTAGTCTTCATGTGGTGCAAGGATTCAAATGCTATCAGTACATTATCTGTGATCAGTCTATCAACAGTGAAAGCACTCTGCGTTTTTGATATAATATCATTAAGCCAAGGCTTAAGCCTATTTGCAATTACTTTACTGATGATCTTGTAAATAAAATTATAAATTCAATCACTCTTTTAAGGTTTTTCACTTTTGGGATCAAGGTAATAAATGTATGATTAATAGACCGATTAATAGACCTCAGGATAGAGCTTGAATTTAAGCAGGATAAAATAGCCTGAGTTACATCCATACCTATATTTGGCCAATAGGATTGATAGAATAGAGGCGGCATTCCATCCGAGCCAGGTGCCTTCAAAAGAGTCATCTCTTTAATTGCATAAGTCATTTCCTCAACAATGTATTCCATAGCAAGTTTTGCATTCGTATTCTCTGTCACCACTTCCTAAACCCTATTCAGCACTCATTCTAGATCCTGTGGGATAGAAGATGTAAACAAACTTGTATAATAATCGGTAAGCGAAGATGAGAAAACATCCTCCTCACTCTTTCAAACCCCATTCTCATCTTTCAAACCCCTAATAAAATTCCTTCTCTTCCTTTGGGTTGCAGTGCCATGGAAAAACCTTGTATTTTGATCCCTACTTTAAACCCACTTAACATGAGACTGTTGATGCCACATTTGCTCCTCTCTATCCAATAACAAGTTTAAATCGGATTTCAACCTCACTACCTCATGGATTTCACCACTCCTGACCTATCCCTCCGCTGCCTTCCACAAAGGTTCCTTAACTTTCTTGATCTGTCTTATAACATTTCCAAAGTGGGCTTTACTCCACTTTTTCAGTAGCTTTTTACACTTCCTCAACATCTTTGTTGCCCTGAACATTGGTAGACCATTCTGATTCGAAGCCCATGCTCTAGTCACTATATTATAACAACCAGGGTCATTCATCCACATCACTTTGAATTTGAATGGCTTTTGTCTCCACCTCTATTTTTCTCCATCAACATCAAGAGTCAAAAGAATAAGACAATGGTCAGAGGTAAAGCAAGATAAATGTCTCACCCTACCCGTGGGGTACTTTGCCAACCAATCATAATTGGCTACCCCACGATCTAATCTCTCCCAAATCAGTTCCCCCCATTGTCCTCCATGCCATGTAAACTCCGAACTTGAGAAGCCGAGGTCCACAAAACCGCAATGATCCAAAGCATCACGAAACATTTGCATCAAATTGTGGGATCGCAGTACTCCCCCTTGCTTATCCTCAACTTGTAATAGCTTGTTGAAATCCCCAAAACAACATCATGGCAATTTCGGTTTCAAGCCTAGCATCCGTAACATATTCCATCCCTCACTTCTTCTACTAGTTTTGGGTTCCCCATAAAACCCAGTTAATCTCCAAGCGTCCTCTAAACAACCATTAACAATCACATCGATATTGTAGTTCAAAAAACTATCTACCCAAACAACAATCTCTGACTTCCACAACAAGGCCAATCCACCGCCTCTTCCATCATTAGGGACGATAAACAAACCATCAAACTCCAACTCAGAACGAACCTTTTCCATTTGCTTCTTATCGGACCATGTTTCTGACAAAAACACGATCTTAGGACCATGCGCTTATATGATGTCTACTAGCTCTTGACCTGCACAGTGGGTCCCTATCCCCCTGCAATTCCAGGCTAGTGCTCTAATTGATCTCAATGGGGTTGGTAACCAGCCTCCACCGTTGTTTCAGAGATTTCCAAAGCCATTCTCTTCTTCCGCCTACCATCTTCTTCTTCTTCCTCCTCCAAACTATCCTTAGGTTTTCTTTTTCTCAATCTATGTAAGGTTTGTTTTACAGGCAAGGTCAGCTTAACAGTAGATGCAACTGATGCAATCGCCTAAGGCCCCCCAAATAAAAGAAGGCCCCCACTTGTAAAAAAAAAAAAAATATATATATATATATATATATATATATATATAATATATTTATTTATATGTTTTAGTTAAAAAAAAAATTTAAGCATTTTTATTAGTCAATAAAATGCATTAAAAAGGCTCCATTGTATCCTAAAATGTAAAAAATTAAAAAGGAAAAAAAAAATAGTCACACTTCAGCTAACAAAATTAAATTTTAAGAGACAAATTTATTAACTCATTCTTGAAATATGCTAAAATCAAAATTAATAGCAGAAAAATTGATTAATAATACAACGTAATTGTCTAGAAATATGCTAAAATAGAGATTATAAATTTAAAGAACAAAAGAAATACCTCTCATCTCTCTATCTCTCTGCCTCTCCATCTATATTCTTACGGTCTTACCTTTCTTTTCTTCATCTTCATCTTGATTCTTGATCTTTTTCCATCAACTCAGTCAGTGTAGGCTAAAATTTTTCTTTGTTGATTCCAGCGTACTGCGTACCAGTCGGCGGTCACAACTCACAAGATGTATTCTTCTTCTTCTTCTTCAGTTCTTCCCCTCTTTCTCAAACAGTTTCTCTTTGTCTTTTTGAAAATAAAGACTCTAAGAGTCTTCTGTTTCTTTAACTTAAATTATATATATATATATATATATATATATATATATATATTTTAGTTTGTTTTACACTTTCACTCCTGCACTGCACTGCACAATTGTTTGATGGGATGGGACACTGGACACGTTTTTTGCTATGCTGGCTTTAAGGCTTTTCTAATTATGCCCCTCTTGGACCTTTCACCTTTTTCTGCCCTGATATTTGGTACTGATAGAGTGATAGGACACATTTTTTTGTTTAAATCTTAGCCATAGGAATATGGGATGGAAATCATGGAGTGGAGTACAGGCTGGATTCTCACTTTTTCTTTTTTCTTTTTTTGGATTAGAGTACAATCCCACAAATGACAAACCACAGTTATAACTTGGTCAGACGGTTTCTCACTTTTCTTTTTTTTTTTTTAATTTAACACTTTATCTATTATTATAAATTATTATATCAATTAATAATTTGATGTGTATCATATCAACTCATTTGTATTCTAGTGACACTAATTTATTAAACTATGTATTAAATTAATTTTTATTTGTGCAGGTTTAAACTTTAAAGTGGTCACGATTTTAGAAAAATTGCAATAACCAGATTCTATTGTTCTATAATTTAAATTTTATTTTTAGTTAAATTGTCATTTTTAATTATAAATTGTGTTTTATTTATCTATAAATATTTTCTCATTATAAATGTCTACTAGAAAATATTTATCCGGATATGAAAAACTTCTAAAAAAGAGAAAAATTGAAAACCAAATTGAATCTCAAAAAGGATCTATGAATAAATTTGTTACTAATATTAAAAAAAAAAACACAATAGAAAGTTTGGGTGAAAATATTACAAATGAACAAGAAACTTATCAAAAAGAGTTGGAAGATAATGAAATTATACAACAAAAAGAGAATAATGAAAATAGTCCTAATAATATTCAAACATCTGATGTAACAATAATTGATAATGAAAAACAAAATAATTTAAAAGAAAATGAAAAAATGACTAACCTACTTACTAATAATATCTATGATCCAAGTCAATGGGAAAATATTGATACAAAATTAAGAGATTTATTAGTAGAAAATGGTCCAATTAGAGACAATGATCTAAAATTTCCTTTAGATAATGATCGTAGACATTTTTCTACTACATTTTATTTTAAAAAGTTATCAAATGGGGAGAAATTTGATAGAAGATGGCTAGTGTATTCAAAAGATTTGGATAAAACATTTTGTTTTTGTTGCAAGTTGTTTAATTCAACAACACATGGTAGTAGTACAAATCAACTTACTAATGAAGGAACTAATGATTGGAGAAATATTAGCAATAAGATTAAAAATCGTGAAACAAGCAAAGAGCATGTTACTAACATGAATGCTTGGATTGATTTAGAAATGAGATTATTGAAAAATAAAACAATTGATAAAAATTTCCAAGAACAAGTTAACAAAGAGAAAGATCATTGGAAAAAAGTGTTGTTAAGAATTATTGCTGTAGTAAAAAATCTTGGAAAAAATAATTTGGCCTTTCGAGGAAAAAATGAAAAGATCTATCAAGAAAATAATGGAAATTTTTTAAGTCTAATTGAAATGATTGCAGAATTTGATCTAGTAATGCAAGAACATGTTTGACGTATTCAACATGGTGCAGTTCATAATCATTATCTTGGACATAATATACAAAATGAATTGATACAATTGTTAGCAAATGAAATTAAAGGTAAAATTATTAAAAAGATTAAGGAAGCAAAATATTTTTCAATTATACTTAATTGTACTCCCGATGTAAGTCATCAAGAACAAATGACTCTAGTACTACGATGTGTGAATATTTCAACTAGTCCAATAAAAATAGATGAGCATTTTGTAGAATTTTTAAAAGTAGATGATACTTCTGGAAAAGGTCTTTTTAATGAAATTATAAGTGTAATAAAAAGTCTTGAACTTGATATTAATGATGTATGTGGACAAGGATATGACAATGGGTCTAATATGAAAGGAAAAAAACAAGGGGTACAAAAAAGAATAATTGATATAAACCCTAGAGCATTTTACACACCGTGTGGTTGTCATAATCTTAACCTTGTGCTATGCGATGTGGCCAATTCTTGTCCTAAAGCTATATCTTTTTTTGGAGTAGTTCAACATATATATACATTGTTTTCTTCTTCCCCAAAGTGATGGAAAATTTTACAAGATAATGTTTCAAGTTTAACTCTTAAACCATTGTCACAAACACGTTGGGAAAGTCGAATTGAAAGTGTAAAAGCAATAAAATTTCAAGCTTTAGAAATAAGAGATGCTTTGTTACAATTAGCAAAAACAAGTGAAGATCCTAAAACAAAAAGTGAAGCTGATTGTTTGGCAACGTATGAGCTTGAAAGTTTTGAATTCTTGTTAGGCAGGACTATTTGGTATGATATATTATTTGCCGTTAACTTTGTTAGTAAAAATTTACAATCAAAAGACATGCATATTGACGTTGCGATAGATCAACTAAAGGGTCTCATATCTTTTTAAAAAAATATAGAGAAGATGGATTTACATCTGCTATGATTTCATCTAAAGAGATTGCAATCAAAAAGGAAATAGAGCCTATATTTCATGAAAAACGTATAATTCGTAGAAAGAAACAATTTGATGAGAATGTCAATGATGAGATAACACAATCTGCTGAAGAATCTTTTAGAATTAATTATTTTATATATATAGTAGATCAAGCTATTTCATCAATTGAAAGTAGGTTTGAACAATTTTAAATATATGAGGATATTTTTGGTTTTTTATTTACTTTTGAAAAACTAAAAGCAGTAGATGATAATAGTTTGAAAAAATATTGTCTTAATTTTGAAAGTTTTCTCAAACATAATGTTTATTATGATATTAATGGCTTAGATTTATATTCAGAACTAATAGTTTTAAAAGAAGTTGTGCAAATAGATGAAAATACTCCAATTAATGTACTTAATTATTTAAAAAGACTAGATTCTTTTCCAAATGCATGTATTACTTATAAAATATTGCTAACAATACCTATTACGGTTGCATCTGCAGAAAGAAGTTTTTCAAAATTAAAATTAATAAAATCTTATTTAAGGTCTACTATGTCACAAGAAAGATTAAGTAGATTAGCTATATTATCAATTGAAAAAGAAATGTTAGAAGAACTTAAATATAAAAACTTAATTAGTAATTTTGCATCTCAAAAAGCAAAAAAAATAGATTTTAAATAAAAAAATTTAATATATATATTATTTTATTAATATTTAATTATAAAAATACCCCATTTAAAATTTTCGCTTAAGACTCCAAAAGTTGTTAAGCCGGCCCTGTTTACGGGTCACCACTAGAAATAAGCTGCTAGGCTTGGCCCAAAGATTCAACCTTGTATTTTGAGTTACTCTCTATCGGGTCTGGAATGAAAATGGGCTCACTGTTAGGCATCAGGTCATTAAGTAAAATGGAAGAGCCCACAGAATCTTGCTCACCCACAGGCCCAACATTCACTGATCATTCGGGCCCACCACCTCCTTAAATTTGGCAAGCTCAACATCAATTCCTGCCAATTGCTCTTTAGAAGGTTGTGGTTCGATTTTCAACACCTATTTTCGGATCAACAAACATCAAAATAGTATCTTTCGTAATAATATGGGTATTTCCATCAATACCCTGAGAAGAAGGACCTACAAAAGGTGTTCTTCGAAGGTCAATTCCCATGTTGGCATCCAACCCAGACATAGGTGGAAACCTAGTTGTCACCACCGCCTAGAGAGCAGATGGTCTCAGTGCATTGTCCTTGCCTTGATTAATCAGACCTATCTTTGCAATGCCATCTTCAACGTCATCTTTGCTTTCACACATAGAGGAGTCTTCTTCAAAGCCTTCCTCCCTTACCACCGTTTTGCAACATGGATAAGGAGTTGCAGCACGTAACCATGCACCAAATTGTTGATCCTCCTCTTTTAAATTTCCATTGCTTCGGATCCATAAAGAGCACTCCCGATCACTATGCCTTAGTCTCCCACACCAATAGCAAATATTAGGGAGTTGTTCATACTTGAATTGGACCCACCTTTCTTTTCCATTTGCTAGGGATAATTTTCGTCGCTTGCACAGAGGCTGGGAAGTGTTAATGGTTATCCGTACTCTTTGGAAATTGTACTAGCCCTATTTCCCTTCACCGTCTACGTTCTCAACAGCTTTCCCCATCATTGAGCAAACCTCCAGTGTAATTTTGTGAGACATACTTCCAACCGAAAGCCCATGTATTTGGACCCAGAAGCTAGTCTCGTCAAAATCCAGAGAGGTGATCTCTTCATGTCTTTCCATCACTCGTATAGCCACTAGGTGTTTGTCAAAAGACCATGGCTCACCCTGCATAACCCTAGCAACAGCTGACTCATCAGAAAAGGAGAATAGCACTAGATGGTTACCCATATCTCTCACTTCAAAACCTTTCCTAGTCCTCCATACCAATTTAAAAGTTTTCGCAATTGCCTCCATACTGAGGACTTTCCTGGTGTAGAACTTTGTAGCCAAGAGATAGTGCCCCATTATAGGTTCATCCTTCATTGAGTACTTACTCCCTTCAGAGTCCGTAAGAGATAGCTTCTCCCACATAGCCGACATACTCTCCATAGGTGTACCCTCGTAAATGGAGTCAACACAATACCTATCGTTTTTTGCACAGATTGTGTAAAAACTAAAACACAAAATACTTGCAGCCTCACTTTGACAGTAGGCACATTTTTCTACTGACTGCTAGGGTTTGGAGAGCCACTCCCTATTGTGACAATATTTTATAAGTAACTAGGGGGTGTTTGGTGAGTGTTTCTAAACAACAGTTTTCTGTTTTTAAACAACATTTTACGTATTTTCATACACTTTTTCACCCACACGTATTTCCACAAAAGTTTTTAAATAACAATTTTCAGTTTTTAAACACATGTACCAAACGGGTCCTAAATTTAGATAAAACATTGTCACAATATTTAAATTTTTGCAATAAATGATGACAGATGCTACAATTGAAACTTTTCATCAAATTAAATACTTGTAACCATTTACAATTAATATTTTGTTATTCATACTTCTTTCTTTATCATCTTATTTTATATGCCTAATTATGATGTTTAGCTTACTTAATTTTTAATGAACACCTTTTTAAGAAAGAAAAAAAGAAAAAGAAAAAAGAACAAGATAGCAAAAGACATGTCGTTGAAGTTTCTATTAGAAAAAATTATAAATCTAGAAGATTTAAAACTCTAATAAGTAAGTATTCTCTAGGCAACAAATAGAATACCATACATCAGACAAACACATAGAACTCAAAATATAGGAAGAAAATTTTTAGGACATTAAAATTTATTGAGGTGTTTTAGATATTGCATAATAAAATATTCTAGGAATCATAAGATTTTGTTAGGGTTTAATCTTTTTTTTTTTTTTAAACAAACTAACTGTGAAACACATACACACACTTAACAACAAGATGACCTAATTCTTATAGCAGTAGAGTGACTAAGAGAGTAACAACAGGGAGTATATGTTTCTTTACAAAATATAAAGGAAGAAATTATTCAACTTTAAAGTTTAGGGAGAAGGGGGGGGGGGGGGAATGAAACTACCCCAAACATAAAGGGGGAAAGTAATTTTTCCATATTTTTTTTGTTGGTGAAACTATGTGTTTTTTACTTTAAACAATGTGTTAAAAAAATAAAAATAAAAAAATCAGCCCAAGAAAATTGTCCGTAAAACTGTGAAATTTGGCTCAACAAATTGACTAAACCAAAAAAGAGCCAGGAACACAACAAATGTCCTGATATTTTCAAAATACCTTTATTTTTAGATATGGTGGGCCCTAATATGATATTTGATTATTTTAGAGTAATGCTACGTGCGCAACATATTTACAACAAATCCTAGGTGGAAAATTGTTATTGGTTTTTAATTTAAAAAAAAAAAAAAAAAAAAAAAAAAAACAACAACAACAACAACAACAACCGAAGAAAATTGTGTATGAAACAGTGAATTTTGGCTCATCAAATTTGACTAAACCAAAAAAAAAAGTCTAGAAGCACAACAAAATGCCACAACATTTTCACAATGCCATTTTCAACTATGGTAAGTTTCAACGTGATATTTTATTATTTATTTTATATAAATGCTACCACCATAATTTTTTCATAACAAATTCTAGAGAGCAAGTTGTTATTGGTTTTAAAATGGACCCATGACTGATTTCACTTCTTTATCCATCAATAGTAGTTTACCACTTATGATTTGTTGTAAAATTAATGTAAAAATTTTGTGGACTTAGAAAATTAATGTGAAAATTTTGTGGACTTAGCATTTTTTTATTTGATCTATAAGAAATTGAGATCTTGAAAATTGTGAAAATATTGCGATAAAAATATATTTATTGAGTTTTGCTCGCCAATTGACTAAACCAGATTTTCATTGTAGAAAGAGCTAATCCATCTTTTCATATAGTTAGTAGAAACTGACATTTAAAGCAAAGTTAACTAGAAGACCCAATTCGATCAGTTTAATACTTGCCTGCTTTTCATAACCAAGCGCAACTCTATAGAATGAATTGATTTATGTGGTCTATTAATACCCCCATCATCCTCGGTGAATGAGAGACGGTTTCGACCACTCATAAATAGGAGACAAGTGTGGATTAGGATAGAGAGGGCAATAAGGGCCTCTCCTTTCCTCCTTCCTTCTCATGGAGAAAGGGAGATGATTGTGTATGAGTGTGTGAAGCCTAGATGTACATTGTTTGTGAGATTATTGGTGATCCATTTTAATTAGGTTTGGGAGTTGTCACCAATCATAACGATTTTTAAGGTATGATTGATCACCTGTGCCTACTTGATTTATTACCAAGCCTAGATTAAAAAAAAATGCCATTTGTTCTAATCTAAACAATGATAAGACAATTTTGATTAGATTCATGGATCGGGAAGTTTAGTTATGTGTGGGAAAGGTGTTAGATACTTTATTTTAATTTGTCCCTAGGTTTTGGTTAATAGTAGATAAAAGAGAGCTTCTTGCACAGATGTGCAGTTGACCTGATTCTAGCGGCCATAGAAAGAAGACTCGAAGATCTACAACTTTGTAGTTTACAACAAATTCTGAAAAAACCATTTTGGAGGTCAAAAGTTGGCTGGAAGCTGACTGTGGATAAAATTCCAAAAATAAAGGGATTCTCATCCTAAATTTGAGTGATTTTCACTTTTTCTATTGGAGGAGACTGAGGTTATAAAGGAGGAAAAGCCCTAGAACGTTTTTCATCTTTTGTTTTATTTTTTTAGATGATTAGCATTGTTTTTATGGATTTATTTTGCATAACTATATGTGGCTAAATCTTTAGTTAGCGTTAGAGGTGAAACTTAATATTTTTATCATGTGTTCTTGGAATTATCTATGTGCTTTCTATGGATTGACTTACTATTTGGAATCATTTTATGTTGACAAGTTTTTAAGATTTAATATGATTTTTATTTATATCAAATGCTTGAACTCCTTGATTTATTATGATTTGAGAATAAATTGAATGCTTAAGCTCCCTAGTAACATATATGCCAATTGAATGATTTGCTCAATCACTATTATTTGATCTACTTTACACCTTGTTTGAATACTTTATTGTTTTATCTTCAGATTAGGCGAGTTGGCTCTCTACCCTAATTGAGTTAAAAATAATCAAGTGCATGATAAAATATCATTGAATTTCTAGTATTTTCTCCCCATTAATTTCTCTTAGATTTATTTTGTTATTTTCAATTGTAGTTTCAATATTATCTTGCTCTATCTTTGGGTGGAAAAACAAACAAACAAACAACTATTTTTATTTACTACTTAATAATAGAGGTTTTTACATTAGTGTCAATCATTTCTTATGGATCGACCTCAGACTCACCGAGATATTATTACTTGTGAAAAATCTGCACTTAAGTTTGCATTCTTTTAATTGCAACATGGGGTAAGAATCCTTTTGTATGGGGGAAAAATATAAAAAAATACTAAGAATAGTCTCCCGCAGAGCAAGTCCTTGAATGGGGTAAGAATCCCTTTGTATGGGGGAAAATATCAAAAAGAGTAAAAAATAGTCTCATGTAGAGCAAGTCCTTGAATGGGGTAAAAATCCTCTTGTATGAGAAAACATATACATGTAAAAAAGACTAAAAATATTTTCCTATAGCAAACCTTTGAATAGGGTATTAATCATTTTAAATGAGGGAATAAGTAACAAAGAGAACTAAGTGCCCATGAATAGGGCAACAATCCCTTTGAATGTGTGAAAAATGTCACTAGGATGATTAAGAATGGTCTCCCTTCAAATGGGGCAAGAAATAGAAAGAGACACAAAAATGGTCTTTCGCAAAATGATCTCTCGTAGAATAACCTTTGAATTTGGCCGCAGTAGTTTAAACAAAAGAAGGAATAGCAAATGAAAAAAAAATAAATAAATAAATAAATTCTGTGGAAAGGTAATAGTGGAATAATTGCATTCTTTAGAAATAAGAGAGTAGAAAATGAAAAAGAAAAAACAAAGAAAGAAGAAGAATGAGAGAAAGAAAAGAAAAGAAAAAAGATAATAAGAGAAGAGAAAAAGGAAAATGAAAGGAAAAAAAAAGGAGAAAAGAGAAAAAGGGGAATGAAAAGGAAAGAGAAAAGAAAAAAAGAAAGAGAAGAAAATGATAAAGAAGAAAGAGAAAGAAAAAGAGAAAAAGTAAATAAAGAGAAGAAAGAAAGAAAGTAAGAAAAAAAAAAATATATATATATATATATATATATATATATCTCACACATGTGGTTGTAAATAATCCACGTGCTCAGGGGGCTAATGTTGATACCCAAATTTTCACACTTAGGCCAATAAGTAAGGCCCAAACCCTAGCAAGTCAAGTCTTGGAAAATGGAGAGAAAAATATAAGGGTTAACACTTAAATCCATGTCCCAGTTGAATTGGTTACGAGTAACCTACAAAAGAATCTTGTTGTAGAATGCCTGGATATGAGGATAAGTGGGCCCATAAGTGACCCAAGACCTTACATGAAGGAAATGTCTTGAAAAAAAGCCCAAAATGGCCAAACACATTTGTATAAATGAGTTAGAACTGGAGAAACCTGAAACCTTCATTGGGCATTTCAATGAGAAGAGAGAACACAACAAAACGAAGAAGATGAGAAAAGCCAACGGGTAAAACGGAGAAAAGCAAAGCATGGTGGAAAAGTGAGACACCCAATAAGGGAGATTTTCATAATTTTTATTTTCAGTTGTGGTAAGTCTAGGAACACAAAAAATATCACAACATTTTCACAATACCTTTATTTTCAATTGTGGTAAGTTTCAGTATGATATTTTATTATTTATTTTATATAAATGCTACCTCCATAATTTTTTCTTAACAAATGCTGGATGGCAAGTTGTTATTAGTTTTAAAATGGACCCAAGACTGATTTCACTTTTTTATCCATCAATAGTAGTTTACCACCTATGATTTGTCGTAAAATTAATGTGAAAATTTTGTGGGCTTAGCATTTTCATTTATTTATTTGATCTATAAGAAATTGAGATTGTTAGGACATATGTGTTTCACATGTTAAGATCATATGTCACTATTTTATGTAATTTGCTAGTCCTTTGATAAAATGCACTTTACTTGTAATTTGGTAGTTCTAGGATGTTTTTAATACTTCAAGAAACAAGGTTTCAAAATCAAGTGTTGAAGTCATCAAGTCTGTCCAAGAAAACAAGTTGAAAGTTAAAGCTCGATAGCTGGCTCGACAATTTACCTGTCAAGATTTAAGAAATTCAGAATTCTGAAATGATTTCTTCGAATCCATGATTATGAATTTAGGTTTTCTTTTCTCCTAACCCTAAACATATAAAATGATTATTTTAAGGGCCGTCAAGAAGTTCGCAAGTTGCACAAGCATTGAGAAAACTCTGTTCAAGCAAATTGTGACCGGAGACGAAGTTCTTGCCCTAGTTCATCTCTTTCTCTTGAAGAAGTTGTTGTGTATGTACACCGTAGAGTTTTATGACCAAGCATCTTCTTGATCTTTATCATGTGGATGAACTAAAGAACTTTGCAGCCAACAACCTTCTTAGTTGGTGATTGAAGTCGCGTACTGGGATCCGCGCAATTGGTTAGTCACGTACTTGGGAACCGTGCATCAAAAAATGGAACTGTTACTACAAAACAAGTCCAATTGGGTATTAGGGTAAAGGTTCAACAGTAGATTGGTAAGGTACTTGAGATTCCTTTACTTGTAACCGCTTGTTGTATTAATAGTGGAGTTTCGGGAGTGGTGACCTGAAAATCACCCGATGGGGTTTTTGCCGTTAGGTTTTCCCCCACTTATAAACAAATCACCGTGTCATTTATTTTCCGCTGCATTTTTAGTTGTTTGGTGATTTGTTTGTGCTACCACGCGTTTTGCATGTTAATTTGATTAATTAATAAAGTTGGTTAATTGATTAATTAATTTGTCACAATAGGTCAATTCGTTTTTGGCCTATCAAGTGGTATCAGAGCAAGCACACTCTGATTAGGTTTTAATATTTGCTATGTTTAATCCATTGACCCCTGTTTGTCATGGATAAAGGAAAGTCATTAATTATACCTCCTTTATTTGATGGCAATTACTATGCATACTGGAAAGTACGCATGAGAGCTTTCTTGCAGTCTCTAGATGAGAAAGTGTAGCAGGCTGTTAAGATAGGCTGGACCAAGCCAAAGGAAGTGCCAGCAGACTGGGATGATGTCAAGATCAAGGCGGCGAACTTCAACAGCAAAACATTGAATGCGTTGTTCAGTGCAGTCACCAATGAGGAGTTCAAGAAGATATCTTCAACTGAAACTGCCAAGGAGGCTTGGACCATCCACTACAACAAAATGTATTTTTAGCGATGAATTTTAGTGAGGAAATATTTTTCGTCACTGAAAACTTACATTTAGCGACAAAATATATAATTCATCACTAAAAATGGGAAAAAAAAAATCTTTAGTGACGAAATTCAAAAATGAAAAAACAATAACATTTAGCGACGAAATTGAAATTTCGTCGCTATTTGTTGATCAAAAACAAGGGCGCCAAAATGAAAAATGGGGGCGCGAATTTAATTATTCTACAGCGACGAAATAATTTCGGCGCTTTAGGTTTCGTTGGGAGACATCAGCGACGAAAATGAGATAATTAAGCTCAAAGAGGCAAGAGTTAGGGACGAAGAGGAGCGAGCTAAGGAGCAAGAGGCACGAGCTAAGCAAGAAGAAGTCCAAAATAATATTCTTAATTTTTTGAGGAGTAAGGGTTATGATGATGCTTTTACCCATGGGGGTGGTTCATCTTCAAGCTAAAACACTTATTGGTTAGTATTTTATCTTCAAGTTAAAACACTTCATTTTCTTATAACATAGTTAATGTTTTTACTTTATGATTTTAATGTAGTAGTGTTTTTATATTTGTGCAGATTTCTTATTAGTGGCTTTAGGGGATTTACTTTTGGCATTACTTGAAGACATATGAGGACATTTCCCTTAGGTGCTAATTATATTATGCTACACTTTTTGTATTGTTATAAAACATTTTGAGTTATTGTATGTGTTGCAAACAATTATTGTATGGAAGGAGTTTGAATTGGATACTTGTTTTATTTTTTATTTGTGGAATATATGGATTGATTTTTATAAATGTGTTAAAATAAATGTGTTAATTAAATGTGAGGTTTTAATAATGTAATGACGGGTTACAGGTTAATATCAAAATCATGAAAATAATAAAAATAGAAAATAAGTTTTAGTGACAAAATATTTGGTCACTAAATGTAGCAGAATTTTGTAAGAGATGGCTTTAGTGACGAAAATTTTTGTTGCTATATGTGCTTGGATTTTCTTAAAAATAGTTTTAATGATGAATTTTTTCGTCACTATATGTACTAGAAAATAGTTTTAGTGACGAATTTTTTCGTCACTATATGTACCAGAAAATAGTTTTAGTGACTAAATTGTTCGTCACTAAATATGATTTTAATAAACTGAAATGGTTTTAGTGACGAAATATTTTCGTCGCTGAATACTGTTTTTAGTGAGGAAAACATTTAGCGACGAAACAATTTCGACGCTAAAAGTTTTTGAAAAAAAAATCAAATCAGACTTTTAGCGATGAAATTTTCATCGCTAGGGTTTTTAGCGACGGGGCTACAGCGACGAAATGAGTTTCGTCGCTAAAGGTTCTTAGTGACGAAAAGCTGGACTTTTAGTGACGAATTTTTTCGTCACTAAAAGTACATTTTCTTGTAGTGATCCTTCAGACAACCTATAAGGGAACTAAGGCTGTCAAAGACTCAAAGTTTCAGAGGCTCACTACTTTTTGAAGAGATTAAGATGGAGGAGAATGAGTCGTTTGATGAGTTCTATGCCAAGCTTAAGGACATAGTGAACTCGGCGTTTAATCTTGAAGAGACCATTCCTGAACCCAAGATTGTGAGGAAAATGCTTAGATCTCTACCTGAGAGATTTCATGCCAAGATCACCGCTATGAAGGAATTAAAGGACATTGACCAGATTCCATTAACTGAGCTGGTTGGTAATCTGTAAACCTACGAGCTAGGGTTGACAAGGATTGGCAAGACGGGTAAAGGCAAGAGCATGGCACTGAAGGCCAAGAGTAGTTAGACAGATGAGTCTTCAGATGATGAAGATTCTAAGAGGAAGTCCTACATCACCAGGCAGTTCAAGAAGTTTATGAAGAACGCAAATGGAAAAGGCTTCGACAAGGATCGCAGGCAATCCAGTTCTTCTCAGTTTAAAGGCCAAGACAAAGGGAAGAAAGATGCTAAGGAAGGTGGTCAGTACACTATTTCTGCAGGACCTAAGTGTTTTGGGTGTCATGGTTTCGATCATATGAAACAGGAGTGTCCTACATATCTCAAGAGCATTGGGAAAAGTAAGGCACTTGCTACTACCTTGAGTAACACCGAGCCTGAGGACGATTCCGATGATGAGGATGATGGAATCCTGAATGCCTTCATTGCCTCTGTAGATCCTACTGAAGGGATTGTAGAAGATGTGGATGAAGAAGAAGATTTGGTGGACTCAAAGTTTAAGAAGATGGATGATCAAGATGATATCCACACGGCCTATGAGAAACAGTACAAGCTTTCCAAGAAGCATGAGAAACTGTATAGGCTGGCTACCAAGAAGCTCAGTGATGTGGAACTTGACCTTGAGGAACTTTCCACAAAGTTTGATGAGGCAAATCAAACCATTGGAGCACTGAGGTTCGAGAACAATTTCTTGGCTAAGAAGACCAAGAAGCTAGAAATAAAGATGTTTCAAGTCAAAGCTTAACTAGAGAGGGCTTCAAGTGCAAAGCTTGATGAGATGCTGAGCATTCAAAAATCTGCTTCTGATCGTAAGGTTTAGGGTATGATTTCTCTTCCCCTAATAATTTTTCTACTAGTACTACTGTTTTTGCTCCTCCAGCTAATAATATTAAGATTGAGAACAATAATGTTGAAACTGAATTAGCTAGTGAGAACTTAGACAGGGGTAAATCTATATTAGGAGCACCCTTTAAGCTTGAGAAGAAAAATGCTAAAAACCCTAAGGCTAAGAAGGCTACCTCTCAAAAGCCTAAACAAAAGAAGCAGCATCTCTGTCATCATTGTGGTACTGCTGGTCATACTCGACCAAATCGCTATAAGTGGTTAGCCATTCAACAGAGCAACAGCATGATAGCATCTAGGAACCAGAATCAGCTTCAATCCTCTTTTGCTCTTCTTGAAGATCTTCTCAAAACCCTCATGTTCCTTTCGAACTTGAACGGTTTCAATTCTTTCCCCTTACCATAGGTTCAAGGGTTTGCTCAAAGGAAAGGTTCTTCCAAGATGTTGAAGGAAAATGGCTCCAAGTGATTCTATTACTTCTTCTCTCTCTTCTTGTTTTTGTTTTGCATAACTTGAGTGTTTTGTTTTTCTTTTGAGTTAGTCTAGTTTTGTTGCTTTGCTTAACATGTTTTTGTTTTTTTTTTTTGTGTTTTTTTTTTTCATATAAAAATAAAAAAAAATTGAAAAAGTAGAAAAATACAAAAACAGTATGTGTTTTGTGTACATTGGTACTTGTGTACCTTAGATGGCCATTGAAACAAAGTTTTCTAAACTTTGTATCTTTTGTAGCTTAGATGAGCATCTCTATGCACAACTAAGTAAGTGAGCTTTGTGGCTTTTGTTTATAATGAGTAAGATTAAGTTATCTCTTGTACTTAACACTCATATCACTCTTTTTAACGGGAATGACTAAAAAAATCCTAAGAAAAATGCATAAATAACCATCTCACCACTATTGCCCACCAATCATAATATGACACCTGTATGCTTCGGCATAGCAAAAATGCAATGTTAATGACATCTGTATGCTTCGGCATAGCAAAAGTGCAATGTCAAAAGCTTAACATAAATAGGTATTTCTTTTCTATCTCTTATATGCCCATGCATGTTTTGCTTAAATAAAAATATGCAAAGAAAACAAAAAGCAAAAAGATAAAAAAATGATTTAAATATAATTGCAAGTATGTTTTATAGGAGATGTGGGAGTTATAGGATGTACCTCGAAGGTGATAGTCCCCATTAAGTAGTTATGATTGTGTGTGAGTTAAAGTGATTTTCTCATATCTCAAATCGTCATAACTTGTATACACTTATGCAATCTTGCGATATTTTTCACACACAACACGCAATATTCTTTGCTACTTTTGATACATGTGTAGAAACAATGTGATTTGGCCATCACAAGGTTTTACACGTGTTAATGTATGCTTACTAAACTGTCTTGACTTGTTTTTGAAATATAAATTTGGTTAAACTTGTTTAATGTGTGTGTGTGTTTTTGAGATCCATATGCTTTAAAAATCTTTGTTGAGAGATGTTTTTGAGAGCTTAATATGTTATTTGGATCATTGGTTGAGTTGCATATTTGATTACATTCATGTCTGTGTTTTTCTCCTCTCAAAAAACTGTTTTGAAAAGCTGGCTCAACATCTCCTCGACACCTCCTCGATAACTAGCTATATGTCGAGCTTCCTAAGCTTTTTTTTTATCGCAATCTCGTCAGCACCTCGATACCTTCTAGATCGATCGAGAAAGTTTCTAACCCCTCGATAGCTTCTCGACATTTGATGGATTGATCGAGCCTCATCTCTTGCTTCTAGTGTTTCTATTCCTCGACAGCTTCTCGACACATGATCTGTCGATGTTGTTTTTCTCGACACCTACTCGACAGATGTCTCGACACCACCTCAACACCTCATTTGTCAAGATTTACTGAGGGTTCTATTTAAGCTCCTCGTGCGATCCGCCTGTCATTTTCTCGATATCTCTCTCGATTGATATTTGTTTTCTCTCCCAAACAGTCTCTTCTCCCCCTCAAATCTATTCTGCAAGGTTTCTTTAAGCTTCACCAAGCTTTTCTTCACTTGGTAAGCTTTTATTCTCTTGCATTACATGCATTTATGTTTTTGAAACCTAGGTTTTGGGGTTTTTTTTAAAAAAAAAATTGGGGTTTTTCAAAATTGATGAGATATTGTTGAAATTTTGGGTTAGTTTTTGAAGATTTGATCTTAAAAACTTCATGCATTGCATTACATTTGCATTATAACAGTATTATCATGCATTTAGATGTATGCAATCTCTTTGTGTGCTGGTAGGATTGGATTGGGCTGAGCCCATGATGTACTTACTTTGCATGTCACATGTTCATGCATTTTCCATGCATATGTATTTCTTTTCACATATTCTTATTATTGTGAACTGTTTTGGGACTTTTTTGGTTGTCTCTTTCTCTCTCCCTCTTTTGTTGGTTACGTTAGTAATGTTTATGGCACCTAAATGTAAATCCACTCCAATCCGGAATCCTCTTCATTTCGGTGCCTCTTCCTCTTCTAATCATGCACCTCTCTCTCTTTGGTTCCGTAATGATGATGCCCACAAGGCATTTTCGGAGAAATTTTCCTGATGAGGCATTCATTCGGAACGCCAAGTCATTTTAGGTTATTTTGCTGACACTGACCTTCCTACTGTCATTCACAGTCGGGAATGGGAGTCTCTTTATGACGAGTCTGTCACTTGTCCTCTTGTGCTGATTCAGGAGTTCTACTCCAACATGCACGGGATTGACCGTTCCGTACCTCATTTCATTACTCATGTCTGAGGTATTTCTATTCCTGTCACACCGCAGCTTGTTGTAGATGTGCTTAGGGTTCCTAGGATAGAGTTTCCCGATTATCCTTCCTATGGGCGTCTAAGAACTGTGTCCAAGGATGAGCTCATGTTCGTTTTTTGTGAGCGTCATTCGGAGTGGGGTGAGCACCAGTTCACTTACTGCTCAGGCTTTACAAAAGGCTTGCGGTTTTTGAACATGGTGATGACCTTTGTACTTTATCCTCTCTCGCACAACAACTCCATTACGGAGTCTCGTGCTTGTTTCTTGTTATCCCTTCTTAAGCATCTTACCATAGACTTCCCCTCCCACTTTATTTTGTCTTTGATAGATGTTTTTCAGGATTTGGCGTCCTGTGGTAAGCTTATCTTTCCTTCTGCTATCATGAGGATTTTATGCCACTTTTCCGTCCCTTCTCCCACGTCCGACCCCTTCACTTTCATGTGTGCCATAGACGTCACTACCGTAAAACGTAGTGAGGCATAGTTTAGGTCACAACAACAGGATTCTGCACCTCCCTCCCGTCCAACTCCATCTCGTTCTTCTCGACCCACATCTACTCCCTCTTCTTCTACGAGCAATGTGTCTTTGGGAGACATCATGGCACAGTTTCAGCACATGGATGCTCGCCTTGATACATTCTCCACAAAGTTGTATCAGGTAAATGTCCGTGTTGGCCACATAGCTAGACGGCAGGCAACCATGGACGGATTTGCTCCTTAGGCTATCCCTTCATCACCTCCTCCGGTGGCTTCTGATTCTGAGGATGAGGCTGATGATGATAGTGATGATGATGATGCTTTGGATGATGATGATGGAGAGATGCTAGCTCTACCGATGAGATGTCTACTTGACACTCTTACCATTTGTCATTTGTGACAAAAAGGGAAAGTAGTTTTAGATATGAGAGTAGTCATTCTTATGGGGAGAGTTAGAATTTTTTGTTAGGGGGAGTGTTTTTATTATTGAGGGATGTAGTGAGGATGCTATGTATCTTTTCTTTTCTTTCTTTTTTAGATACATTGTTCTTGTACATGAGGTCTTGTGACCATTTATAGACATACATTGTACTTATCTCCTTTTTTATGTTGATGTATATTTTTCTTTCACCTACCCTTTCATGTGTTGTTTCTTTTCTCCCTTTATACACATGCTTCTTATTACTTGTATGCAATCTATCTATTTCTGTTTCACACAAAGATGCCTTGATGAGTTTTGTTTAAAGTGTTTCAGAAATACAAGTTGTCAAAGTCTACTTGCCATAAACTCTCTTCTTGCAAAGATTTTCAAGAGTTTGTGATAGAATAGATTTTATTGTATTCAACAAATGAATATGAGTTGAGTGATTTATGACTTCTCTCATATGCTCATTTGTTTGTTGTGGTTTTGCCACTGATTGCCAAAGGGGGAGATTGTTAGGACATACGTGTTTCACATGTTAGGATCACATGTCACTATTTTATGTAATTGGCTAATCCTTTGACAAAACGCACTTTATTTGTAATTGGGTAGTTCTATGATGTTTTTAATACTTCAAGAAATAAGGTTTCAAGATCAAGTGTTGAAATCATCAAGTCTGTCCAAGAAAACAAGCTGAGAGTTAAAGCTCGACAGCTTATCTGTCGAGATTTAAGAAATTCAGAATTCTGATCTAATTTCTTGGAATATGTGATTATGTGTTTAGGTCTTCTTTTCTCTTAACCCTAAACATATAAAAGGATTATTTTAAGAGCCGTCAAGAAGTTTGCAAGTTGCACAAGCATTGAGAAAACTTTATTCAAGCAAATTATGACCGGAGACGAAGTTCTTGCACTAGTTCATCTCTTTCTCTTGAAGAAGTTGATGTGTATGTACACTGTAGGGTTTTGTGACCAATCATCTTCTTGATCTTCATCGTGTAGATGAACTGAAGAACTTTGCAGCCAACAAACTTCTTAGTTGGTGATTGAAGTCGCGTACTGGGATCCGCATAATTGGTTAGTCACGTACTTGGGAGCCGTGTATTAAAAAGAGGAACTATCACTGCAGAACAAGTCTAATTGGGTATTGGGGTAAGGGTTCAACTGTAGGTTGGTAAGGTACTTGGGATTCCTTTACTTGTAACCGTTTGTTGTGTTAATAATGGAGTTTCGGGAGTGGTGACCTGAAAATCACCCGGTGGGGTTTTTGCCGTTAGGTTTTCTCCATTTGTAAACAAATCACCATGTCATTTATTTTCCGCTGCATTTTTAGTTGTTTGGTGATTTGTTTGTGCTACCACACGCTTTGCATGTTAATTTGATTAATTAATAAACTTGGTTAATTGATTAATTAATTTGTCACAATGGGTCAATTCGTTTTTGGCCTATCAGAGATCTTGACAATTATGAAAATATTGCGATAAAAATATATTTATTGAGTTTTGCTCACCAATTGACTAAACCAAATTTTTATTGTAGAAACAGCTAATCCATGTTTTTATATTGTTAGTAGAAATTGACATTTAAAGCAAAGTTAACTAAAAGACCCAATTCGATCAATTTAATACTTGCCTGCTTTTCATAACCAAGCACAACTCTATAGAATGAATTAATTTATGTGGTCTATTGATACCCTCATCATCCTTGACGAATGAGAGACAGTTGATCACTCGTAAATAGGAGACATGTGTGGATTAGGATAGAGAGGGCAACAAGGGCCTCCCCTTTCCTCCTTCCTTCTCATGGAGAAAGGGAGATGATTGTATATGAGTGTGTGAAGCCTACATGTACATTGTTTATGAGATTATTAGTGATCCATTTTAATTAGGTTTGGGAGTTGTTACCAATCATAAGGATTTTTAAGGTGTGATTGATCACCTGTGCCTACTTGACTTTATTACCAAGCCTTGATTAAAAAATGTCATTTGTTCTAATCTAAACAACAATAAGACAATTTTGATTAGATTCATGGATTGGGGAGTTCAATTATGCGTGGGAAAGGTGTTAGATACTTTATTTTAATTTGTCCCTAGGTTTTGATTAATAGTAGATAAAAAAAAAAAAAAAGAGATTCTTGCATAGATGTACGATTGACCTGATTCTTGCGGCCATAGAAAGAAGACTCAAAGATCTACAACTTTGTAGTTTACACAAATTCAAAAAAAAAAATCTTTTTGGAGGTCAAAAGCGGGTTGGAAGCTAATTGTGGATAAAATTCCAAAAATCAAGGGATTCTCATCCTAAATTTGAGTGATTTTCACTCTTTCTTTTGGAGGAGGCTGAGGTTATAGAGGAGGAAAAGCCCTAGAACGTTTTTTATCTTTTGTTTTATTTTATTTTTTAGATGATTAGCATTGTTATTTATGGATTTATTTTGCATAACTATATGTGGCTAAATCTCTAGTTAAGGTTAGAGGTGAAACTTATTATTTTTATCATGTGTTCTTGGAATTATCTAGGTGTTTTCTATGGATTGATTTACTATTTGGAATCATTTCATGTTGACAAGTTTTTTAGATTTAATATGATTTTTATTTATATCGAATGCTTGAACTCCTTGATTTGTTATGATTTGAGAATATATTGAATGATTAATCTCCCCAGTAACATGCAAATTGAATGATTTGCACAAACACTATTATTTGATCTACTTTACGCTTTGTTTAAATACTTTATTATTTTATCTTCCAATTAGGCGAGTTGGCTCTTTACCCTAATTGAGTTAAAAATAATCAAGTTCATATGATAAAATACTAGGTGGATCATTGAATTTTTAGTATTTTCTTCCCATTAATTTCTCTTAGATTTATTTTGTTATTTTTAATTGTAGTTTCAATATTATCTTGCTGTTCATTAAAAATATATATATTTTCTATCTTTGGGTGGAAAAACAATCAAAAAACAACTATTTTTATTTACTACTTAATGATAGAGGTTTTTACATCAGTGTTAATCATTCCTTGTGGATCAACCTCAGACTCATCGAGATATTATTACTTGTGAAAAATCTGCACTTAAGTTTGCAATATTTTAATCGCAACATGGGGTAAGAATCCGTTTGTATGGGGGAAAAATATCAAAAATACTAAGAATAGTCACCTGTAGAGCAAGTCCTTGAATGGGGTAAGAATCCCTTTGTATGGGGGGTGGGGGGGGGGGGGGAATATCAAAGAGTAAAAAATAGTCTCATGTAGAGCAAGCCCTTGAATGGGGTAAAAATCCTCTTGTATGAGAAAAAATATACATGTAAAAAAGACTCAAAATATTTTCCTATAGAGCAAACCCATGAAAAGGGTAATAATCCCTTTGGATAAGCACTACAAAAAACTAGACCTATAATGGCATTTTCTATAAACACTACTATAGGCATATCTATGGTTGTGTTCGGAGTGTCCTATAGTAGCGTTTTTAAAAAAATGGGTCTATAGCAGCGTTTCCAATGGCCTATAGTGGCATTTGACAAACGCCACTATAGGCCCTTGTAAGACCAAGACCTATAGTGGCGTTTGATAAATGCCACTATAGGCATCTTTTTTTTTTTCCCATTTTTTTCTTTTTTTGGTTGGGTAGGGCCTATAGTGGCATTTGTCAAACACCACTATAGGCTCTTTTTAGTTTTTATTTTTTTATTTTTTAATAAGAGTTAGAGGAGAAAAAAGACTTATAGTGGCGTTTGACAAACGCCACTATAGGCCCTGTAAGAGTATGACCTATAATGGCATTTAACAAACGCCACTATAGGCCCTTGCAACAGTAGGACCTAAACGCCACTATAGGCATTTGTAAGAGTAGGACCTATAGTGGCGTTTGTCAAATGCCACTATAGGCACTTTTTATTTCAATTTTTTTTAATAAGTACTAGAGGAGGAAAAAGACCTATAGTAGCATTTGACAAACACCATTATAGGTCCAAAAAGTGCATATTCTACAATATTCCCAAAAAAAAAAAAAAAAAAAAAACCGAATGGTTTAGGTTTAAACAAATATTACGGCATATTCTACAATATTCCTTAAAAAAAAAAAAAAAACTAAATGGGTTTCAGTATATGTAAACAAAATTGAATAACCTGCCATTTAAGATTTGTTATAAAAATATTGTGAACATATCTTTTCTCTATTTAAATATATATATATATATATATATATATATATATATATATGTAAAAAAAAGTGTTAGAAAAATTTCAAAATTCAAAATTCAAAACCCACCTAACCCGACCTACCTCACTCACCTTATCAATCCATTTTCTCCACATCTAGCTAGCATCTCCACTCTTCTTTTCTCTCTCTCTTTTTCTTTTTCCCTTCTTTCACTACACACCTAGATTTATTCTTTTCTCTTCTTCTCCATTTTAATTTTATTTCCCCTATTTTATTTGTGGTGGTGTTAATGTTAGTGGGTTTTGGATTTGAAGATGGTGCTGCAACTTGATAATTTTGTTTAAATTTGTAAATGGTGCTACTATTATGGGATTTGTGATTGAAGAAAGAGTGCTATTGTGTTTGATGCCATTGGTTGTATAGTTGCAAGTAAGTATTTAAAAAAAAAAAAAATTTAATGATTGTTTTGGTCTTTTCCTTTTTTGATAATAGTATTAGCCTATTTCTTATTTGTTGTCAACTTTGCTTCATGGGTCTCTGAGGTTTTTGATTAATTTTTGTGAATTCTTTGGCTTTATATTATTGATAGGTATAGAGATCTCAAGTGTGATAATATCTTTTTTAATAGAACCAAGAAAGTAGTGAAAAATTCGAAATCTATTTGATGATTTCTTTTTGAAGGTTGGTCTATGGCGGTTGAATGTGTTGGGGTGGAGTTGCTATTTATTTATTTATTTTTTGTTGGATGTGAGCATGTTGTGTTTGATTTTGAATTTTTGGGTTTGTGTTTCATTTTGAATTTGCTGGGTTAGTTATAGTGTTTGTATTTTGTTTTATTTATGTTTTTTGTTTTGTTTTGGATCTTTTAATTTAATTACAATTTTAATTCAATTAAAAAAAATTTTGGTAATCTAGTAAAATGCCACTATTGTACCGTCACTATAGACCTATAGTGGAGTTTCTAAACGCCACTATAGACCAAATATATATATATATATATATATATATATATATATATATATATATATATATATATATTATTTTAAAAAATGCTATAGCAACGTGTTAGAACGCCATTATAGGGCAGACCTATAGTGGCGTTCTAAAACGCTGCTATAGCATTTTTTTTTTAAAAAAAAAATTTGGTCTATAGTGACAGTACAATAGTGGCGTTTGTAAACGCCACTATAGCAAACACTGCTATAGCCCAAATGGGCCTATAGTGGCATTTTTTGTACTTATAGTGGCGTTTCACAAACGCCACTATACGCCCTATTTTTTGTAGTGAAGGGAATAAGTAACAAAGAGAACTAAGAGCCCATGAATAGGGCAACGATCCCTTTGAATGTGTGAAAAATGTCACTAGGATGATTAAGAATGATCTCCCTTCAAATGAGGCAAGAAATAGAAAGTGACACAAAAATGGTCTTTCACAAAATGATCTCTAGTAGAATAACCTTTGAATATGGTAGTGGTAGTTCAAACAAAAGAAGGAATAGTATATGAAAAAAAAAATGTAGAAAGGTAATGGTGGAATAATTGATTTCTTTAGAAATAAGAGAAAAAGAAAATGAAAGAGAAAAAAGAAAGAAGATGAGAGGAAAAAAAAAAGGAAAATGAAAAAGAAAGAGAAAAGGAAAAAGAAAGAGAAAAGGAAAAAAGAAGAAAAAAAAAAAAGAGAGAATGCAAACAAGAGAAAAAAGAAAATGAAAGAGAAAGAGAAAAGAAAAAAAAAAGAAAAGAAAGAGAAGAAAACGAAAGAGAAGAAAGAGAAAGAAAAAGAGAAAAGGAAAAATAAAGAGAAGAAAGAAAGAAATATTATATATATCTCACACGTGTAGTTGTGAATAATACACATGCTCAAGGGGCTAATGTTGATATCCAAATTTTCACACTTTAGCCAATAAGTAAGGCCCAAACCCCAGTAGGTCAAGTCTTGGAAAATGGAGAGAAAATATGAGGATTAACATTTAAATCCATGTCCCAGCTAAATTGGCTAAGAGTAACCTACGAAAGGGTCTCGTTGCAGAATGCCTGGATTTGAGGATAAGTTGGCCCATAAGTGACGCAAGATCTTAAATTAAGGAAATGTCATGAAAAAGCCCAAAATTGCCCAACTTTGTATAAATGAGTTAAAAGAAGCTGGAGAAACCTAGAACCTTCATTGGACATTTCAATAAGAAGAAAGAACTCGACAAAAAGAAGAAGATGAGAAAAGTTAACGGGTAAAACAGAGAAAAGCAAAGCATAGTGGAAAAGTGAGAGACCCAATAAGGGAGACTTCCTAAATTCCAACTACAGAAGAGAAACCAACAAATAAAATAAGGTAAAGCTAGGTACTTCAATGAGAAAGCATAGAGGAATAAAACATGCTATGAATAAAAAGGAGAAAGCTCTCAGATATCAAATGCTGCAAAATGCCCAACGAGTAAAGTAAGAAGATATCAAACGCTGCAGAATATCCAACAAGTAAAACATTACAAAATAGGAAAATTCCTAGGTTTCAAGCTACAGGATGAGATCCAATGGGTAAAGCAAGGTAGGCGAATGGGTTTACCCAATCTGTATCACAGACATACAAAGGAGGTTTAACTTGTCATTACTGAGATTCAGGGAGGTGTGGTCTCGTGAAGGGGAGGAAGATCCTAGTTGTGATAATTTGCCACAACTATTTAGAGATTGCATTTGTTGGAAAAAGAACTCATACCAAAAGAGGAAAAAGTTGTGGATTATCACGAGGTGCATGTCATAGGGTCAGTTCATACCAAGCCAAATAGCAATAATGGTCTTCCACCATTTATGCTAAATAGAAACCAAGTTATAACCATAAATCCACCAAAAAAACCAAATAACTCTTCCGTGGTTGTAACCCAAAAAGGAGAGGAAAAATAGTCAGTAGAGATAAACAACATGTGGCTCGAGAAATCAAAAGGAAATCAAAAAGGTTAAAAGACCCACTCAATTTCAAGTATAAAAGGAGTAGATTACCCAAGGGAAGAGGTAACATGAGGGGAAGAGAGAAAAAAGAAAACAAAAATATAGAAAAATAATGAGAGAATATAATGAAAAATAAATAAGAGAAAATTAGTAAAGAAAATGTTGAGAATTTGTACCTAGTAGAGTACTTGCACTCTTCTGCAGAAAACGCCTAGAGAGAAAGAGATTACCGCAAAATAGTAGTATTGACATGCACCACTAGGAAAACTTCCTATCTCCCACGAGACACATATCTCTTGAGTTTCTCAATATTTATCTTAATATGGCCAATCTGACTCACATTCCAAACCTCACAATTTTGTGCCAACTCAAGGCAATAAGACTGTGTGAGTTGGATTTGAAATCTTTTTGGCCCAATTCGTTCTACATAATGTATTTCATACATGTGTGAATATGTATATGTATAAATACAAATATATATTAAGTGTAAATATATAAATATATTTGAGAATATGTATGCCAACATGTTGTAAACTAACATTTGATTGATGAATACTTTCTTTGGATTTTATTTTCTTTTTTCTTTTTTCTTTGTGTGCAGACTTATAATAGTAAAGCGAGAATGATGAATCTGCATAAAGTAGAAAACAACCCATTATGCGAAGAAAGTCTTGTTACATAGTAGAATAAATGTTCCCTTTGCAAAAAGTGGAGAACAACCCCTTATATGGCAATAGAAAGGGAGAATAAGTCCATTTCGCAGCAATGCTCCTTTGATCGGACTTAATGTTTGTACACAAATTGGTAGCGGTAGAATGGGACCCCAAAGCAAATTTCACGAAAGTGTCAAACCCAAGTTCCTTCTTAAAAAAAAAAGAAAAAAAGAAAAAAAAAAAAAGCCCAAACTAGAAGATATCTAATAATATCAAGATACATGTCTAAGGTGTAAAAACATGAAAAAACGAACCTCAACACCATTCCATGACACCACATTAGTCTATTGAGCACACGACTGAGGAATTTAGAAGCAAACTCAACTCTTTCTCTGGTTGATTTGTAAATCATGCTTTAGAAGCCAATTTTATTGATTTTCATAGATGAACTTTTTCTTTTTTATATAATATTATGAAAATTGATTCGCATCTTCTTTGTTCTAGATTTTGTTTATGGACCCTTTTTTAAAAAAAAAAAATCTTTTATAATTTAAATCTTAAATGCCTATATTAAAAATATTAAGATGTGTCAATAAGTTGAGATACAAAACTCTCGGTATAAATCACTCTTTTTGTTCGCCCATTTCTTTGTCTAGCTTCTTTTATTTATTTATTTATTATAAATTAGGATCGAAATCCCAAATATCCTATTTGACTAATAAATTTCATTAATGAAGGTAACTGGAATATACAATTTAGCTTTGTTTTATGAGAAAAGTTAATGGATGTCTTAAGAACATTGATTTAAAAAATGTTTATAGAAACTTTTTATGGGAAAATTTTTTTTAACAAATTTTAATTTTTTTTATAAAAATAATATCAAAATATTCTCAGAATTATTTATTATCAAGTGACTAAGGTAGTTGTTCATTAATCATACCTTTCTCGGCCTTTTGGCCAAGATCAAGAGTAGGTAGTTGTTTTTTTTTTGTTTTTTTTTTTTATAGAAGTGTAGGTAGTTGTTGATTAATCATTAACAAAACTCTTATTTCATTCTTGTCTCAATGAGTATTAAACACGGATCGTGAAAATGACTGCTTTGTCAAACTTCAAACTCATGTCTGCATCTACCATAGCATTTGTCACATTCGAGTCAAATCCACCGAAACCGAGTCTTTAAATCAATATAAACAGCATTCATAAGTCCCGAGTTCTTTGCACACAAAAAAAAAAAAAAGAGTCGCCAAAAATGAAATAACCACGAAACCGAATCTTCAACATACGAATTCACGAAATCGTGGTCAATCAAAGTCAGCATTCCCTGTCTCTATTATCTTCCTTAAAGACCTTTCCCTCTCTCTAGTCTCTACTAGACTCTATTATTATTCCCCAAACCCACTTTCACTCTCTCATTCTCACTCTCACTCTCAGTTGAGAACTGCACGTGACCCGTGATCCACACTCTCACTCCGACCCCGTTTCACTTCAGGCAGGTACGTCTCTCACTCTCTCTCTCTCTCTCTCTCATTGCATTTCAAACAATGAAGTTAATGGGTGTAATTTGGTGTTAATTTCAGGGGTTTTTTTTTTTTTTTTTGGTTTGATTCTCAAACTGTAACCCCTAAAATTTTTTCCACAAAGCTTTATTAGGTTCTTTCTCTGTTCCTTATTTTTTTTTTAGCTTTCGTTTTGGGTTAAGAATCATATTCTCAGCTTCCCATGGTTTTGTTTTTCACCCATATGAAAAGTAAAAACCGACTTGAATCAGAGATGCCTATATTGATGCACAATCTTCTCTCATAGGAAGAAAACCCTTTACCCTTTTTGCAAGTTATCAATTAAATCTCTTGTAAACAAGTTGTTCTTTGTTGTTTTCTTTTTCATGACTCTTACTGCTGAATACTAATTATACAGTACCTGGGAGTACAATAATGCTGTACTCACATACTAGTGGGTTTTTCCCAGTGTACACGTTAAAGTGGAAAATGGGGTCTCCATTTTTTAACGGCATTGTAACGAGTAATAATTATTAGGAACTCCCGGAATACAGCCGACGTGGCACTCTGCATAAAAAATGCAAGCTACCTGATACATGAATTATTTTTTGAATCTATTTAGTTCTCCGGAAATACTAAATAATTTTCTTATTTTTATAATAAATTCCTTGCATTTATTGATTTGGGATATTGTGTCACTGAGGTACATTCTTAGGGAACCAGATTACTTTCCACCATGGCACTTTAGGATGAGTTCCTTTAATTGCATTCCTAGCTGATAATAGGCTATATATTCTCCTTAAGTAGATTGTTCCCATTTTACGTGATCCTCTGGAGTAAAAAAGATATGTAAGGAAAAAAACTAATACTTTTGATCTAGCTATGGTTTGGTTTCTGATCATGATAAAAGCTTAGTTTCACGCTTCTTGCCTATGATGAAATTGGGTTATTGGCTCTTGATGTCACAATCAAGTTCCTCATAAAATTGTGATTTCAAAACCTGATTTTTTTATGTTAAGTCATATTTCTTGATAAAATCTCAAAAGTAGTTTAATCATGAAATCATTGTTTGTTGCTGCATCCTTTTATTTGATGTTCTGATTTGTCTTTATATTGAATAGAGGCACTACTGTGATTGTCTAATGGCGTAGTTTATTAGGTTCTCCTATAGTGATAATAGGATTTGGAGGAAACAAGTAGGCATTTCTGCTTTGATGAATTCAACGGTAAAGATATAGCTCTATTGCTTTTATCTCTTTATTTTCGTTTTGGATTAGCTTTACCTATTTGGAAGAAGATGTTCTGCAGTTATATATATATATTTTCCATCATTCTATTTCAAGTCTGGAAAGAGATAGAGAATCACTTCTTTGTAAAAGGAGACCCTGCTGGACAAATTAAACTCAGAATTTGAAATAGCTTGTTTTCTGTTGATGCAAACAAGTGCATTTTTTTGTACTAAAATAAGAATGATGTAGTTTTATTTTTTTCTAAGTTTTATTAGTTACATTGTGAATTTTACGAATAAAAAACTTTACAGGTATTCTTGGTGGGTCATATTCGGTGTTGCAATTCATGTTGTTGCCTCTGGATGTTAATTTACTTAGAATTGTTTAGCTTTAATAAGCTGTCTCCGGGATAGTGGTTTTGAGAGAATATTGGTCATGAGAATGCTGGTGGTGACATGCTTGAACCAAGGGAAGCTGATATACCTGTATTGTTGCTTGTCTTGGTTGTGCTCCCTTTGGTTGCTTACATCTTACTTGGAAAATGGAGTGAGGTTACAAAGAAGAGAGAAAGAATAAGTTTGCTAGCTCAATTGGCTGCTGAAGAAGCTTTTAAAGCAGAAGCGATGGCTGTGGGTAATGCTATTCCTCTTGTGTCTTCTTCAAAGAGTGGACTTCATGTGTGTGCGAGATGCTTTGCTCCTGCTAAAACCCGCTGCTCTAGATGCAAATCTATTAGATATTGGTATGTCTTATTCCTTGTACTTTTATTGCAACAACTTTTTTTCTCAAGTACTGTATTCTTGCCATTGAAGGAATTTGATGAAGTAAACAAAGTAGGAAAAATATTGTCAATAAGATTAAGAACAGCGCCAAAATCTTTACATCCCCAGATTTGATTGGTAGAACTTTTACTTCACTTGTGAAAGAAGTAAAAAATTTTCTGATCATGGATGGTGATAATTGCCAGTTCGTGATGATCTGTGCCTTGCCCCTGCCCTTCATCTGACATGTGTGTTTATCTCCTTGATTCTGACCTAGGAATTGTCTATTTGGTCACTCAATAAATGTCCTCCCTCTCTATAGCTTATCACTGTATATAGTTATGAATGAATCACTGTATAGGAATATTGGAAGACTCTTGGAAGTCTTTGCCTGAAGTAAGATACAAAAGTGAGCTATAGGATATATCCAACTTGGCAATTAAAATCTAGATGTGAATCTTTTAGGAGTATTATTTGAATCATTTTGGCTTTACTATACATTTTTTACTTGAATTCTTGAAATAGTTTTGTTGATATCGACATACCAAATACCACTACAATTATGAGTCTTGTTCTTGTAATAGAATAATTTACAGTATTAAACTTAGCTATTTTGTGTAAAATAAAATCGAGAACTGAGATGTGGGATCCCCACTTATTTTGCAATTAAAATATTTTTTAATCATGAAAAAATTACTTAGGAAAGACAAATATAGCTGTGTTGAGCATAAAATAATCTTTCTCTTCCTCTTGTTCTTCTTTGATACCATTGCTTCTTGTTAGTGTGTGCTTTAAACTTTTAATAATAAGCATGATACTCTGTATGCTGAGGGAACGGACTACAAATTTCCAAAAAATGCTGGAAACCTGTTTCCTTTAAAATGCTAATTATATACCTGCTAGTTTGACTGAAATGTAGAGACTTTTTTGGATACTGATAGCCTAAGTGAATAATACTCTGGCTAGTACCACTTTCCAACTTTCGCTTTCTATTAATCTTTGATGGTAGTGTTTAGTATGTCTTTGAATTGGCCTTGGTTGCACTCTAACTGGACAATCATGGCTTATGAAAAATGTGTGTGTGTGTGTGTTTTTTTGAATAAATAAATATCAATTCTCTAGGTTTGCTAGATGCAAATGAGCCAAACTGAGCCAGATACTAGTGTGTCTGAGCTTGGCATGCTTCCAGCTCAAACAAGCTTCATCAAGCCAGCTTGTGCTTGGCTCATACAAATATTTCCAAGCTTGAGCTCAACTTGGCTTGTTCCACTCAACTTGAAAATGACTAATGAGCTCAAATTTAAGATTTTTAGAGTTCAAGCAAAGTTCTTTAGCAGCCTATTCTATTCCTTTTACACTTCTCAGAAAGCTGACAGTCAAAGGTAAGAAAACAGTAAGGAGATTAAAATAGAAAAGAAAACCGGACAAGTGGCAGCAATGGCAGCTCCATATGGGACTTTGGCATGAGTTCTTGCTGCTGCTTTAGAAATTGGTGTTGAATTTGGTATGAGGGAGAGGGAGTGAGGGATACAAGTTTCTGGTTGATTTTACTTCACTCTGATCTCTTCGACTGAACCTGGAGGAGACTTCAATCATTCAACTTTAGCTTCTGAAGGAATCATGTCACTTGGAACTCCGGAAAGTGAATCTTCTTTGATACACTATTCTTGGTATGAAGGATCATATTGTTTAAAATCAAAAGAAAAAGGGATTGTGTTTGAAACAGAAATAAGAAGGAAATGAAGAAATTTACACCATATTTTTGTATAAATACACAGTGCATTAGAATCCTAGGAATTCCCCCTTATTTGAACATATCTGTTTCACCTGCAAAAGAAATAAAAACTAGTGTGCATTTGCAGGTGTTTTATAGTAACTTAATTGTTAAATTTGTTAGAAAACATTTAAAAGTTTTCAAATCCTTTTTCCAGTGAATTTTTCCTGGATTTTATTTAATCTTGTTCTTTTATTTATTTATTTTATATAACTAATTATTCTCTTATAACTTTTACATCATGGTGGCATCGTGGTTTTTCTTATTCAATGTTATTAATTTGTATTGTTTAGTGTTTTGTAGAAATACTGGCCTATAATGGTTACAGCCAAGCAATTGGAAAAAATTCTTGGAACAATCTAATATCCGTTCATCATCCTTTGTTGGCTTTTTGTTGATTTAAAAATCAAAAGGAAGAAGCGCTTTCAATTGCTCCCCTCTACTTAATAAGTATTTTGGTGCCTGTTTTTCTAGAGATGTTAACTATCAAGGTCTTTCAAGCAAATCACTTGACCATCATGGGGAGTGAAAATACTGAATTCAAGAGTTTTTGGGCCAAACTTTGGGGGCTCCAAAATTTAAAATTGGAAGTTTAAAAGTTAAAACCCAAAACTTTTTTTTTTTTTTTTTAAATTTTTTTTTAAAGTAAAAAACCCAAAACTGATATTAGAGAAGCTTCATATTTATTACTTTCATTTGCTCATGCATTTTCTTTGGACCCTCCCACTTTGCTCTTGCAGGCTTATTGTCTCCTGTTAAACCTATTACCTTTACCTTGACCAGCTCTAGCACAGTCTATTTCTCAATGTTCTTCATTTTGGTTTTTTTGAATAACCATAGGGGTATAATTACTATGAATAAATTGTGTATGAGCAAAAGTAGCAATGAATCAGTAGATCATCTTCTTTAACATTGTGATGTGGCCGATGAGTTCTGGTCCTTAAGTCTTCACTTTGTTTGGAGTGCATTAGGTAATGCCTTGGAGGATGAAGGATGTATTTGTATCCCAGAAAGGGAGGTCTGCTGTGGTGAGAAGGGTGAGATTTGCAGGGCTTCCCCTCTTTGTATCATGTGAACAATCCAGAGAGAGGAATAATCATATCTTCAATAGTACAGAGTAGACCAGGAATTCTTTGACAAGTATTTTTAAAGCACTTTATATGATTGACTATGCGCTTTTGGAAACTAGCATTGTGATTCTTTTTTAGAATTTATAGCATTCATGAATTTTTATATTGAAATTTGACATTAGGATGTATTATAATCATCATTTGTACATATTTTCTCTTTGGTTGAAATGTTTACCTATCATTTTTCTTTTGAAAGAACTTTGCACAATTATACATGCTGTAGATTTGCTTCACTATCTTATTGAGAGGAGCCAAAAAAAAAAATTCCTGTCTTTTGAGAATCAATAGCATTCTTGAAATGACTTGATCTCTGAAAGTTTATCAAATTTTGAACTGATAACTTTTTTACAGTTCTGGAAAGTGTCAAATTATCCATTGGAGGCAAGCTCACAAGCAAGAGTGCCAGCAATTGGAAACTACTAGCAGCTCAAGCTCATCTCCTAAGTCTGTCTCAGTCGAAGAATCCCTTCATGGCAGGGTTTTACTTAATGACTACATGAACTCACAGTTCCTTGGTTACAATAATGATCAGGGAGAAAAAGTTTCTACAGATGATTTAACTCCATTAAGCTTTGGTGTTCCTGCTGTTGTTGATTGCTCTGCAATTGGTAACTCTCAAATCCCCATTCTTGAGAGAACAGTGAACAAACGGGTGTCTCATAAACCCCAGAATGAAATGTTGAGAGGAGAGGATAAAGATGTAATTGACTCTTGTGAAGATGCCTCCAAAAGTAGGGCTACCCATTTGACTTCTGATTTTATTTCATCAAAGGAGGCATTTACAAGGCATAGGGTCAGTATCTTTGGAATTTATTATTTTATTTTTAGCAATAATTTTTCTCTTCTTATGATATAATTTCTAATTGGCTGCAGTCAAGAAAGAGTGATTCTGTTGTGTCAGAAGTAGAAAAGTTAAGAAAGCACAATGTCAATAGCTCTAATGTAGGACAAGCTGCTTCAGGAGGTACGATGCATGGGAGTGATAAGTATATTACCCCACCTCAGAATACATTTGAACCAAGAAAAAGTTGTGGATTCTCAAGCTCATCATGTTTGACTAGAAATGGAACAAATGCACATCAAATGGAGTATGATCAGGATGAAGGAGATTTACTTAAATGGGAAAATTCTACTAATGCTGAAAAAATAAATTTCAATAGCTCCTATGATATGACTGCAACTAATGGAAATGTAAATGCTAAAAGTGGGTCACAAGCTTTACAGGCGAAAATTTCTAAATTGCCAAAATCAACAATGAAAGTTTCTGGAGAGCAATATTGTTCAGAATTAGAGAGGAAAGGACATATTACCAATGAATCAAGTCAGACTGGTAACTTATTTATTTATTTATTTTTTATTTACCTTGCACTTAATTGTTCCCCTAATTCTGTATGCATTTTGCAGATGTTGCCAGAATGAGAGATATCAAAGCTGCACAAGGAAGCAATGGGGTTGAAAGGATGGGAATTATGAAGATGGTTGGTCTAAGAAAGTCAACCAAACTTACCAGACAAGATGCTCCGATAAATAATGGCAAAAGAAACAAAAAATTAAAGGTCAATTCTTGTTAACCCTATGTTATTTGATTTTGTTGCTTCCTCTGTCTTAGGTAATTAAATGGAATTTCTCACATATTATCTGCTATTTTTCTGTATCAGATGCTGTTTCCTTATGAGGAATTTGTAAAGTTCTTCCAGTGTGAAGTCTTTGACCTATCACCTAGGGGCCTTTTAAATTGTGGTAACAGGTATTACCACATCTTACTTTCTAAAAGAAATGAAGACTATGTTTAGCACATGTAGTTCAAAAGTACAAAACTGGGAAGCAAAAACAATAAGAAACAGAGTTCTTGTCCTATTGTGTGCTTTTGTTTATAAACTTAAGTGGCGACTAGAATTTGCTGTACTTCATGCAATTGTCTGTCACTAGTTTCTTGTTTTTGTTTTCTTTTTGCTAGACTCTATAGAATTTATTGAAGACATAGTGAACATACAAGGTAGATGAAATGTGAAAAAGAAAGCAGATGTAAATAGTTGGTTGATCAACTACATAGATCCATGAATGAAAAGTACACATTTTAGAAAAATTTTATTGGGGTAATTCTAATGTATTAGACATTTGAGAATCATTCATTCTATTCTTTTTTTTTTTTTTTTTTTTTTGCAGTTGCTATGCTAATGCCGTCTTGCAGTGTTTGACCTGCACAAAGCCTCTCATCACCTATCTGATTCATAGATCACATTCAAGAGCATGTACTCAAGTCTTCTCATTTACTTTCATTGTTAGATTGTCAAATGTTTGAGCTTTACTTTTGTTTTGATGTTGTACTTACTCTGGTTTATTTTATTCATGTTAGGTTGTGTAAAAGGTTGGTGTCTCATGTGTGAACTAGAGCAACATTTAGTGATGTTAAGAGAAAGTGGGGGCCCTCTGTCTTTGAGCAGGATCCTTATGCATATCCGAAGTATTAATTTCCAAATTGGTGATGGAAGTCAGGAAGATGCACATGAATTTTTAAGGTCTATTTAGATTTAGTAACCAATTTTGTCTTTTCTTTTTTTTCAATTTATTTCTTGTTAACACTGGTTTTGGTTGTCTTTCTTGTGTCTGTTTCCTTATATATGCAAAAATGGAAAAGACCTAGTCAAATTTGAATTAAAGAAGTATCTTATGTTGATGATGTTCTACATCAGTTTAATTAAATAAAATTATATAATGCTGTCTTATCCAGGCTTATTATTGCGTCAATGCAATCTATATGCTTGGAAGGACTGGGTGGCGAGAACAAGGTTGATCCTATATTGCAAGAAACAACTTTTATACAACATATTTTTGGTGGCCGTCTTAGATCAAAGGTGTTTATTTCTTCTTTTAACTTTTGTCTTAAAGCTTGGTTGTGAAATCTTTATTGGGTTGCTTTTTTTTTTTTTTTTTTTTTTTTTTTTCTTACCTACAATGATCGTCATTAAGTTAATATCAATGTTACTAGGTCAAGTGTATGATATGTCATCAAGAATCAGAACGATATGAAAACATCATGGATCTCACATTAGAGATATATGGTTGGGTTGAATCATTGGAAGATGCGTTGACTCAATTTACAGCCATTGAAGATTTGGATGGAGAAAACATGTACAGATGTGGAAGGTTTGATGACCTTAGTTTATTAACTCTTAGTGTAACCATGTATTGTAGAAGTTAAAAGTTTTGGGTTTCAACTCAAATAGCTTATAAGCTGTTCATATATTTTGATGTACAGATGTGCTACATATGTTCGAGCTAGGAAGGAATTGAGCATACATGAGGCTCCAAATATCCTGACAATTGTCTTGAAGAGATTTCAGGTACCACTGTGCAACTGCATTAGTGATGAGACAGAGGTCCTGCCATATGTTACTGTGTCTTTGTGATTCTCTATTAATTTCAATTAGACATTAAACATCAGTGCATGAGATCATGATTGAGACAGAATTAGATTTGAGTCTTAATTTAATTGTCTACAAGTGGTCGATAAATTGCTTTGTAGCTACATAAGTTGCTTTTATTACCCATTAGGTAATATGAAGGAAAAAAAAGATTTAGTAATGAGAAATTATTTCTCAATTGGCTTCTCTCGGTGTTTCCATTGGAGACCCTCCCCCAATGATTATATTATCAAAGGTGAAGCCATAAGCCACCTCTCTGTTTTTTAGAACCTACACAAGGGTCAACACTTGAAAGTTGAAACATGGGACACCTTCATGTTTTTACTACACTAAATGATTTCTGGGTTTGGCTTTGGCACATTTTCTAATAGATATCTATATGTTTTATGCTTGTGAGAAAACTTGTTGGAATCTTCAATATTGGATTTTGCTTCATCAGGAGGGAAGATATGGGAAAATAAGTAAGTGGATCACTTTTCCTGACATGTTGGATATGATTCCCTTTATGACTGGGACCGAAGACATTCCACCACTTTACTTGCTTTATGCTGTTGTTGTGCATTTGGACACATTAAATGCATCTTTCTCTGGACATTATGTGTCATATGTGAAAGATATGCGTGGAAATTGGTTCAGGATAGATGACACTGAGGTAAATTTTTCTCCTTATAAGTGCTATGGGATACGTTGATTATGTGTTTCAAATTTTATTTTAATTTTCTTTTAAGAATTTTTGTCTGGGCATTTGACCATTTGAAAGATGCATTTGATGGCTCATTTCGACAAATTTTTTCAAGGCATGTCACTAGTCTTTTGGATGGTGTTTTTCCTCTTCTGTTGTTCATAAAAATTAGAAAAAAAAAAAAAAGAAAAAAAAAAAATAGAAAGGTCAGTGATCATTGTTTCTAATTGATGATTTGCTCTTATCATTTGTTGATCCTTTGTTCAAAATAATGGAACACATTTATATTTATGTTATGATTATGTTCCAAACTTTAAGAATTGATAGTCTGGCTGGGTGTATTATTTTGGGTAAATTTTTATCTAAGAGAATCAAGGGAACAACAAAAATTGACTTTGGAAATATATTCTTGCAAGATTGCTTGTATTCTTGAGGTTTTAATACAAGATTTAAGTACTCCCTTAAATATGTGATATTGTCACATTAACCTTAAAATTGATGCATCGATGCCAAAGATGCCTTTTCAAGCTAACAATAAAAGCATGAATGAAGACTTCCATTTGTCAATGTCATAAAATATATCTCTTAGTCTGCAAATCAGCCGTGTTGGTCAACCAAAAGGTTTATACCCGGTGTGCAAAGTTCCCACTTATGCAAGGTCTAGGAGAGGTGGATGATTGGTAGACAACCTCACATCCAATTTTTGGCAAGGCTAAACATAATTAGATTCTCTTTATAGAAGTTCAATTGGATTAACTAATTTATATAATATTTAGTGTTTCATATCAAAATGAAAGAAATTTCAATATCAGTCTTAATTTCTTTAGTTACTGAATGTGAAAATCTACCTTATCTAACATTAGGTTTGGGAGTTTAAAGAATGGAATGGAGTATGATTTATCTTCTTTAGTATGTTTGGGAGTTTATATGAGAGGAAATAGAAAAGAAAGAAATATTTAATTTCACTAATATATCCGTCACCTTTTATTTATCTTCTTATACTAGAGATACAATCAATATTTCAACTCCCTTTCATTAAAGGAATGCGTATTTTTTCCACTTTTAGGAGGAATGCTTAAGAGGGAATGAAATGAACATTCCCTCCTAGTCATTCCATTCCTTCCTACTAAATTCCCAAATAGGGAATAGATAGAATATTCCAGAAAGATCCCTTTCTATCCATTCCTTTCCACCCTTCCAAACAAGCTGTAAGTGATATCTATCATATATCGTAAACTCTACATGTTCCATTAAATTTTTTTATTATGTGATTTGCATCAAGTGTGATGACACGTTGCTTATTCTTCGTTTTGGTTATAACATTACAACCAACGTAGATGCTTAGACATGGTTCTCTTGTTGATGATTGGTGCCCTTACCTATTCTATATATTCACCTACCAAGAGAAACTTTTCTCAGAATAGAAATTAAGTGCTCTTGCATTACAGTTGAGGCAATGTAAAGAGAGCTTTTTATGCAAAAATAAGTTGTACTACTTACATCATATGGTTCAAAATTGCTTCTTTAGTTTACTAATATCTAAATGACCCAACCTGGTGTTTACAACTAGGCCCTCATAAGCTAAGTGAGCAGTAAGGGGTTGATGATAATTGTGAATTCAGAGTTTTGCTCAGTCCACTAAATGCTATGGCAACAAGGTCGGAAGCCTTGTCATTTAATGCATCATGTTTTGATATTTATCTGGAAAACGTCTTTAATCAACATACTTTTTTAGGATTAAATGCAAATATATTTACATTTAGGAGATTATGTTTCTTGGATGATTGATATACATATGCGAATCTGAGATGCTGTAGGAGAGTGCTAGTTGAGATAGCTAAATTTTGTTGTTTCAAATGTGACATCTCTGTATAATTAGTATTTATGCCTCTATGAATTGTTAAAATGACATACCTATCTATCTATCTATCTATCTATCTATATATATAAAATTGAAATATCCATATTGTGTCCTTTATGGTTTTGAATGAGTGAAAAAAGTGAGGAATCCTCTAGACTTATTTAATGGATGTGAAACTATATGATTCACTTGATATGGTTCTAGCTCCTATTCACATAAGCAGATCAGAAACAACTGTCATAGTCAGCCTTCATGTTCTTATTCCCCCTTTATGCTTGACATGGTTCCTCACAATGCAAATATTAATGGTTGAAAAGGTTGGGACTACACTTAGCATTGATGTTCCTATTGTTTCTTATGATTTTCTGGTTTAATGAATTGCATTGACAGGTTCAGTCCGTGCCAATGAGCCAGGTGATGTCTGAAGGAGCATATATTTTATTTTACATGAGGTATGTATTTTCTGGTTCTAAAAGTCCTCACTTAATTTTTTTTTCTTTTCCCTTTTCTTTCCTTGTTTGTTTGGTTACTCTTGCCCTTTTTTTTATGTTTGACTAAATTAACCCTGTGTATCTATATCACTCAGAAGTACTTTGTTTGATAAGTAATGACAAGTACTTCCCAAACTATAGCGATGTAGATACTTTGGGCATTTCAAGGGAGATCAGTTCTTGTATACTCCCTGTGTGCTTGGGTGTCTCTTTTTCTTATCAATAAAGTCTTATTACTTATCAAAAAACAAGGGAGATCAGTTCTACTTTTAGTATTACATCATATAGGCAAGTGTATGTTGGACCTCTCTTTTTTATCACTTATGTAAAAGGTCAAGCCTTGGTGTGTTGGCAAGTGCCATCCACCAAATGCAATAGACCAGGGGTTCAAGTTTTTGAATTAGCCTCTCTAATAAGTTGGGGGTAAGGCTGCTTAAGTGCCATCCACCAAATGCAATAGACCAGGGGTTCAAGTTTTTGAATTCGCCTCTCTAATAAGTTGGGGGTAAGGCTGCTTACTATGACCTCTCCTAGACCCACAAAAGTGGAAGTTTGTGCACTAGGTACGACCTTTTTTTATTTTCTTTTATATCAGTCTCCTTACAAGGATTTCAGTGGATCCCTCTCCTGTATCTTTATGCCATGTCTTTTTGTATATATTCTTTTGCAATTCATTTATATGCTCTTCAGATTGTAGATGCTCTATGATTTTGTTTTAGGTCTTGCCCTCGTCCTCAAAGAACATATATTGAGAAAACCATCCAGCAGCAAGTTCCTGACTCTGCAAGGAACTGCATATCAAAAGCTCAGAAGCTTGCAAGGACCGGTCAAAGCAGACCTAGCAGCCAGTCTGTTGGCTTACAAGATTCAACAAATCCAAGACCAGATATGCCTCCCCGTTCTACCAACCATACTTCAAATGGCATCCTCAAGAGTGCTAGCAGAAATGTCCAGCCAGTGATGGAAGCATATGCTGAACCAGTCTGCATGGACTTCTCTAATGCAACATCAAGTGATTGGTCCCTCTTTACAAGCTCAGATGAGGCCTCATTCACAACTGAGAGTACTAGAGACTCATTCAGTACTGTAGATTATGCTGATACAGGCAATGCAGATACAATCTCGTCGATCTTCAATACATTATATGCACCAGAATACTCCCGCAATTCTGTTTCTTGCAGAAAAGTTTCAAATTGTAGACCACACACGAGGTTCGTTTCTGAGCAAAAGGGCCATATTTTGGACTCATATTTGTCAACACAACCTCTTGACAAAGTACAGAAACGAGTGCTTTCAAAACAGCTCAGTGATCCTTCAAGCCAATTCCCTTCTGACAGTAACTGCAATATGTTTGTAAAAAATGGGAGTAACCCAATACATGGTTTTGAACGAACTTCTGATCATTGTAAACTGTAGTCCATGAAATTTAACTACTATAGTGATAAGTTAGCTAGGGAGTTGCCTCAAAATTTTTGGTTTTAGTACATTGTTTTTGGGGCTTGTGATTATATTAGAATAACAAAAATTTATTCTTGTTAGCATTGAAATTGTTGTTAGGAGAAAAGAGCTAGCAATTCACAAACCGTCCTGTTTTTGTGTAAGTTGTCGACTGTCAGAAAATAAAATTTTCATTAGGTTTGCTCATGACTAGCTCAGAGACAAACCTAGTATTGTAACTTTTCTACAAGAAACAAAATTGCAGGAGTATTCTGGAGCATATAACTTGTTGAAGATTGACTGAATTGCATCTATATTGCATGAATCAGCATAATCTACAGCACTGAATTAGTCTCTAATACTCTCAGCTGTAAATGAGGACTCATCTAAGCCTGTAAAAGAGGGACCAATCACAAATTGTTCTATATTTCACTGGATCTTTAAAACAATTGTTGCTTTTCACTTCATTTTTCTTAGCAATCAATTAAAACCTCGGGGAATTCAGTCTAATAGGTTAAGGGCTCTGCTGTATTGAATTTAAATATACTGTGATCAAATTTATTTATTTAAATCCTGGATCTCAAATTTTTGTCCTTAATGTAGCCGTAAATTATTCACTAACTGAAGCTGAAAAGTGTTTCCGAGTATTAGCTAACGTGGATCAATTGGTTTTAGTTTGGTGTTTCTCATTTGAGTTGTAGGGATTATGTTTGTAAGCCCCTTGAGGATTATGATTTTGTAGGCTTTTGAAGGATGTGGTAAATTACTATATTCATTCCACCAATTGTGTTCCATTTACTTCACTTCCATAAAGCACTATCAATTGCATTTTGCCTAATGTTTACCTGGGCTTTGTCATTTGTGTATTGTTTATCTGTGAGGTAAAACTTGATGGGGACCATGCTAAACATGCAAAAGTGATAATGTATTTGAGGCTCAGAGATGTCCAAGAAATAGAGATTTTGTCTGCCCATCGGTTATTTTAAATGGAAGAAAAGGCTTAAAGCAAGAAGATGCTCTATCTTCTTATCTTTTTGTAATAGGAAATAGGAATGGATGCCTTTTTTAAGCTAGTGCGGGCTACCTTAGGTGGTTGATTCAAGTTCCAACCTAAGTGCAGATGGTCGTTACTTTACTCCGCTTATGCTCTTTTTAGCACCTTTTTTTTTTTGGTTAGTTAGAGTATCCAGAAGTCCATAAGTATCTTATTATTTTCTTAGATGTGTAGTTCTCTTAACAAAAAATAATAATTACAATAAGAAAGTCCTCAAAGATGGTCTCGTGTTTCACATCTAGGACCTTATGAAGCCTTACACAACACTAGGTCAACCCTTTGATTTTTTTAATTTCTTAATTATTATTTTTAATATTTTAATTTTAAGCACAGTAACTTCTTGAGGAGTTTCAAAACTATCTCTTTTATCAACTAATGCTAGCAACATTAAAATATTTTACTGGGTACCGAAGAGATTAAAAATTAGATTCTTGCCAAGCTGCAATTTAGAGTAGGAAGACTTCCAATAGAGTACGATCTAGGAAGTTTTGTATGCATGACTGTAAACCACTAGTTGATAAGATCACTAGTAGAATAGTAGAATCAAATGTTGGTATTATAAACCCCTCTAATTTAATGCCTTTTCTTTTAGTTTATTAGTTGATGCAGGTCTGTGGTTACCCCGACCACAGTAACTATGGCTCAATTACAATGGTGGCTTCAGAAATATTTTTTAGGAGGGTTATTTAGAAAGTTCAATTTAACAAAATTTAATAAAAAGAAAACTTAAATATCTTTAGTTATTGAACAAAAAAAAAAAAAAAAAAAAAGTCGCAAATACATAAAATGTTACAATATCCTTCTATGAGTTTTCATATTTTGAAATCATCACATGATAATTCATTATCAATCGTTATTATCTATTGTCAATGTGGGTAGATATGACCATTTTATTTTATTGAGTTTGTATAACATTTTTATTTTTATGCAATTGTCACTAACTATTTGTCATTGTTTTTATAAAAATAGTTTAAACTAAATGGCAAAACTCATCTCACTTGCATTGTATGAATTATTGACTAATACAACCGCACACATCCATACATCAATAATATACTAAGTGTCTACTTAACTAATCAAATGCTTGAATCTCTCTCATGAATCTCATCTCATCTTTCTTCTCTATTTGACTATCTCGATATCTCTAATTCTAAGAGTAAAAATTGAGTGTTTGTTAGTGTGGTAGGCCTTTTTATGTCTTGGGTTGGATTGCTCCTGCTGTACTACGGCCCAATGATTCTGGGGTAAGAGAGTCAAGACTGGCTTAATTGAAATTCACCTTAGGCCAGCTTGTGCGCAAGTTAGAACCCCTAGTAGGAATCTTGGTAGAGTCGCGTGCCCACGACAGGAAATGCTGTCACAAAAAAAGTTATAACAGGAGAAACATAATATAGCAAGATAACTAAAATGTTTTAACTAAAGTACTTGCTGTTGACAATGATAATGCTTAAACAATTCTACAAAGGAACATATGATAACGTAATTATGACAGGAGTAAATTAATAACAAGAAAATAACATTAGTCCTTAATCAATCATAACAAAAGAAGGAAGAGGACTAGTATGCTAAACTTGGCTCCTTGGCAGATTTAAGTCCAAGAAGAGAACCAATCTCCAATGTGGGCAACCTCATAGGGGAATTCTGTCATAAAAATTACTCACTTTGGAAAATGGACTTAAGTGGCTTAATCTTAGATTCTTAACTTGCTAGAGAGTGGGCTATTGAGAGAGAAGTGGGTAGCCTACTAATGCATGCTTTTTACTCCTATCACTCCTATTTTCTTCCTCACTCTCAATTATCTTATTTTCTTTGTTTCGTCTCCTCTACTTCTCTGTTTTCCATGTTCTCTCTCATTTCTCCTAGTTATTTATTGTGCGCGGCTATGGTCTTTTTATACTGCCTGTCGTGATAAGATTTACCCTTTTTACCCCTCATATACTTTTGGCCTGTTGTGGGTGTCCTTCTCGGACTGCCTACTAGCCTGTTGGTTGCCTAGCCACCACCACTACATTGTGTTGGCCGAGCCATGCCTCATTCCCAGACAAAAGTAGTTTTTGATTTTGTTTTCTACTTCTCTTAGCACTTCCATCCGGATAAGGGTTGGGTTTCTCTCTTACCAACCCCTATAGCATGCACCTAGTGATTCCAGCTCATGTTTGCTTCTTTTGGGTGGTATGTCATTTCAATAGGATATTTCCCCCAAAAAAGCTTGAGCGGGAACCCCAAAATAGGCTCCCCTCTTTTCCCCACCGCCAGACCACACATTTTCTTACCTCAGACTTGCGACCCACCTTCCCTGTATTGACTGGTGCATGCTCCACTTCCATATGAGTCCATTGCTTTTCTGTCGTTCATGTGTTTACCATTGCCTATGGATTTGTCTGCCTTTGCTGCATGTTTTGGTGTTTGTTTAACTTTTGTAGCGTGAATGAGTTCTTGAGTCTTCATTTTTTGCATCTCATTTCTTCTTTGGACTAGGCATTGCTTAGGTGTGGGCTTTCTCTTCTTTAATTTAGCCCTTGTCTCCTTTCACTTCTGGTCCATGGGCTAACTGGTGCTCCTACCATGCCATTACATTGTTCTCACTATGATGTTGTTTACCCTTGTTTACTGTACCACTTATGGGCTTGCGGGTTGAAGTGCTTGCCATGCCAGTTTCATGTGTTATTCCTTCTTTAAGTTTACACTACCTAGTATTCTTGCTAGGTCAGTTCATATAACATCTTGGACTTCCCCGACCTATTTTATTCCTTAGGAATCCTAGGCCTGTTTCATTCTTTGGGGCATCCTTGGCCCATTTCATTTTTCCTGCTTCTTACATTCCCATGAGTTCTTGAGTCTTCATTCTTTGCATCTCATTTCTTCTTTGGACTGGGCATTACTTGGGTGTAGGCTTTCTCTTCTTTAATTCGACCCCTATCTCCTTTCACTTTTGGTCGGTGGGCTAGCTAGTGCTCCTACCATGCCACTGCATTATTCTCGCTATGATGTTGTTTACCCTTGTTTACTGTACCACTTCTGGGCTTGCAGGCTGAGGTGCCTGCCATGCCAGTTTCATGTGTTATTCTTTCTTTTAGTTTACACTACCTAGTATTCCTGCTGGGTCAGTTCATATAACATCTTGGGCTTCCCCAACCCATTTTATTCCTTGGGCATCCTAGGCATGTTTCATTCTTTGGGGCATCCTTGACCCATTTCATTTTTCCTACTTCTTACATTCCCATGTGCTTTTTGTTGTGAAATTTTAAAGTACTCGTAAGTGTACGAATCATACTGAAGTATAGTTTGACAAGAACGACGTCGAACCCACAGGGACTTGAATGAATGCAGGAAAATTAATCAAATCTTAATCAAATTAATCATAATCTAGTTTAATAAAAATTGGTTATTTGCAATTAAATATACTAAGCAAATAATTAAACTAAGCAAATATATAATATAAAGCAGTAAAGAGATGTAAAAAATCTAGAGAAAGGAATTAAGGTTTTGGAATTCACCTTGTTAACTCATATCAGCATATATTTATGATCATTAATTTTTCCCAACTACTGTGTGATAATATAAAAATCAATCTTTCTATCATGTAAAATATTATCATTAAAATTTCTATTTAAATATCTAAAGCATGTTCTTCTTCACTTCTTAAGTATAAAATCAAATCATCAATTGTATCTGTAGCCAAACAAATCACAAGAGATGTCCAATTTTAAAATAAAAAAATAATAAACTAAGCATTCAATTAATTAAGACAAATCCTAAATCATGAGAAAAAAATGATTGAACTCATATTTAGAATCTCATCTTAGTCAATTGATATGAAGCAAGAACAATTATAATCATTAAAGAACAATTATTGTGGGAAAAATCAAATCACTTTAATAATACTGATAATTCTCAACAAGGTTTCATCCTTAACCTTAATTATAAATTTAGCTACTCATAGTAATTGAAAGAAAACACAAGAATAAAATACTAAACATTAAACTAAACAAATAAAATAAAACTAACTGTTATGGAAGAAAACCAAAGAGGTAGTCGCGCTTTCTATGTTCAGCCCCCAGCCCTAGCACTAGCCTCAGCCTCCTCTGAATTTTGCCCTAAAGAGCCTTTAAATAGGTACTAAATAGGTACGAGTTGAATTCCTGTTTGGAGAAAATCCTAGATTTTTAGGCTTCAAGTAATTGACGATTTTGGCCCATTTAACGTCAGAATTAGGACTTTTGGTAAACTACAAAGTTGTAGCCTTTAAGTTAACTTTCCAACCCAACTTGAATCATCTCAATTAGGCATCTAAGCCGAAATTTATGCCAAAAATACTAACTGATGTGTAGGCTGGAATCCTAATTCGAATTGGACTTGGATTTGGTGCAAATTTCCTTTAATTCCTTGCACCAATTGGGCTTAAATTTAATTAGGTTGGCCTTATTTAAATTCATCATGGCCCTTGTAAAAGTAAAGTCCATTAACTTTCTTTTTTGCACAAATCCACTTATTTAATTCCATTTTCTTACAAAAGACAAATTCACGTAATAAAATTCAATTAAACACAAAATTAATTATTCAGCATTATTCCAAAACCAAATATAAAATGCATGAATTACCTCAAAATAAGTATGATAATGCTTTCTAACAATGATATAAATATGCGAAATTAAGTTATTATCAATGCACATCACTTTTACTAAATCTTTTGGGCTTCCTTGGCCCAATTACCACATAATTTACCTTTGGATTCATTGGCCTTTGAACGGATCCCATTTATTAATTCCTTTCTCTGAGCTCCTCCGACTTGTTTTTGCTTTCTTTCTATTTCTTAATTCTTATGATTCCCATGGGCTTACTACTTCATTCTTTGGGGCTCCCTTGAACCCATTTATTATTTTGTAAGCCTGTGGATCATTATTTCTGCCATTCTAGCCCAATGGTCTTTACTTTGCTGTTTTCTTTCTCTCTCTCTTTCATATTGTTGGGCTTCTTCTGCCATTGGGTCATTTTGCCAAAAATGGGCATCAACAGTTAGTTATGCATATGTGTATAATATGTGCATTGTTATTATTTTTTTGTTATAAAGTAATTTGTGTGAATTGTGATGTGTGTGAATATATGCATATATAGTGTAAACATAATATAACTTAATATAATTTAATAATTAGGAAATACATAGGGTTTGATACAAGTATATGTATTGTTATCATGTTATAATAATTTTTTTGATATAAAGTCAGTGATTTGAGGAAAAAAAAATAGTAAAGTTAATATGTGATCAGGGTGTGCAAGATTTAAGTCACTGTGTACAAAAATATTTTTAATGATAAATTAAGTAAAAAAAATATTATATGTATATATAATATATATTTTTTTAATAAAAAGTCAGGGGGTTCAAATGAACCCCCTGAAATACATCTAGTGTTGACCCATACTTAATCCAACATTCTCTAGCAAGGGGGGTGCCCCTATGGTCATGCCCATGGGGATGAGTCACAATAGTCCCCCCCGCCCCCCTTTTCTAGCATTAAAAAGAAATAAGTGTTTGGGAGTCTAAGAAGAAAGAGTTTGAATAGCAGAGTTAGTAACATGATGTATTTTATCTTCCAAAAAAAAAAAAATCTTGGGCCAATCTATTCATATTACCAAAGAGAGCAATCAAAATGGTGTATTAAAGGTTTATTATTAATGCCTATTTACTTGTCAAAGAAAAATATTAATTCCTATTTTTGTGGAATTGTACAATAGAAAAACTAGGGCAAGACACTAGACATGTGATTAGAAATAAAGTAGGGCAAAGTGACAATTTTTCTATGGAATGACAATTGGCATCCTAGGGATCCCGTTTTATAAAAAAAACAAGGTTACTATTCGTTGCTCTTCAGGCCAATGATGAGATGCCCCTAGTTTTGTTGTTTTAAGTGTTCAATCCACTAGTTGCTAACCCGTGCGATGCACGGGATTGTTTTAAATCAAATGTTAACATGTTAAGGTACATTTCTCAAATTTCAATTATTGAAAGCTAAATTGGCTCTAATATAAGATGAAACATGTAATATTATGAAATAATATTAAAAATGAGATAAATACAAATATTATGAAATAATATATTACAATAATCATAATGTGCTCTTACATTTGGTTTAATAAGTATTACAAAAGAACCCGTAAATAGAATAAATATACAATTGTGCTTACATCTTCAATCTCTATCCAATGCTTTTCAAGAATGTATTTCCTCCCTTTCTTAGGCTCTTCTCTTTTCTCTACTTCTTCAAGCTACTTAATTTTTCGCCAAAGTAGTATCAAGTATAACACCAAATTATACCAATTCATCAAAGATTTACAATGTAAAACCAAACAATCTTAATGTCAATACATCTTTTAGGCATTTTGTCATACAGATGTGTGCCTAAGCATATAGGGTTCTAGAATTCAAATAAATTACTAACTATAAGAGATACTTTGAGGTAAAAAAATAATTTAACATATGGTAATAAAAATTTAACATACCTCCACTTTTAGAATTCCAATAGAAGGTTTATCAGTTTCAAGGCTAGTCTCTATTGCAACAATGCAAGAATTAGCTTGGTTTAGGTTTTGAATTATTGAAACTGTATTGTATTTTAAATACAAACCCACAGGATTTTCTTGTATTCAGCTTTGGACATGTAAATATGTAACAAACACTACTATGAAACCAATTAATGTTGTACCTGGAAGGAGTAAATATCTAGGAAAGCAAGCGTACCCAGGCTTAGGGGAAGGAACAAACATAATATATGAGAATCCAAAATAAGCAACTGAAAATTGAACTGCAAAGAACCAAAGGTCAATGTGAAACAAATATATGAGCCAAAGATGGTAAATTTGTTAAATAATTTAAACTGAGGAATTTAAAAAATAAAAGAAAAACAACCATCGATACCCTACCTAAAATAACCCTAATTAAAAAAAGCAAAGGTTTTACAAATCAATGTCAAGCATCTGTTCTTCCTAAAACCAAACGCACGAAAACAATATCAATATAAATATGGAGATTAACCCAAATACTCAAAAGAAAATCAATTTTGAACATAACAAAAGAATAAGATAGAAAGAAATTCCAACATGAGCCAAATTAAGCAAAGGTGACATCATGCTGGTAGCCATTGAGATTCAAGGGAGGGATAATGCTTTCATCTAAGCAGAAATATCCAACCCAAATCCAATAGGGACCACCTGGCTTCCATGTCTTTGGAGGAAAGGAGAAATATTACATATAGTTGTTGACTTCAAGCAAGAGTAACAAACGGTATAAAGCTAATATATACAGATGAATTTTAAGTCACATGTCAAATCAATGTACCTGACTCAGTTTCATTTATCTTTAACTTCTTGAGTAGGCTTAAATCTTCCAACATCTGCTTTCTCTTAGAGCTTAGGCCATGAAGAGCTTTGCCCCCTGAAAGAGCCAACCACAGATTTGTTAATGTCAAATGTCGACATAACAAAAATAGTTTCAGAAAGCATATTTTCTAAGCCACAATGTTATGCCAATCTTTCATTATCAAGTACATTTCAAATTGACAAATGACTTGAAGCGGTTTTTTATAATCATCCTTAATTTCACAACCTATTAAACAAACTCACAAATTCTTTTTATTTTTTTTCTTTAAATATGCATTTCTTCACTGCATATAACAAAAATTCCCACAATAGCAACATCAATTTCAAATATGGTATAGTATGGCTAAAGTTAAAAAATGACCATGGTATGAAAGCAGCTTAGGAAATTCTAATTTCCCAAAACGTTATCAATTTATCACAATGACATCCAAATGTTTACCTGTGTCCCTTTCCTTCAACCTTTTATTCTTCACCAAGTAGACATCTTCAGCTTGTGGCCTTGTACTATCACAATCAACTTTATCTACTGCTACATAGTAACTTCCATCAACAGCATCTTAAGGGTCTCGCACCCCTGGAAAAACCATAAGTATATCTTAATGAAAGAACCGAGTGATCTAATTACACTTGGGATAGACTGTGTACAACATTGTATATATTGTATAGCATTGTGCACACCATTGGATAGCATCATTCAATTTTTTGGATAAATTTCTGAAACCATTTGTGATGTGACCCAATCCATCTTGCAATAGTGCCACAACATTATATTACAAATTAATATCACAAACAACTCAACCCTTCCCAGATAGTCTCACCATAACACTATTATGATAATCTTTACTGAAGTTAGATTGACCCATGATGGACGGAAAGCATTTAGAAAGTTTATCCTTGACAACTGGTATACTTTGGACTTGTGTGAGAAGTAAACGTTAATCAAGGAAATGAAGATCTCACCTAGACTTAAATCATGAGATTGAGATCACCCAATACTCATTATGAGATTTATTAATTCCCTTCAACCAAACAAAATAACAGTTTATATTAATTTATCAACTACTGCGAGTTCATCAATTTTTCCATAAACATGTATAGCATGCACAAACAATAAGAGTTATTATGAGGTAAAAAAAAAATTTAACATATGGTAATCAAAATTTAACATACCTCCACTTTTTGAAATTCCAATAGAAGGTTTATCAATTCCAAAGCTAGTCTCTGTTGCAACAATGCAAGAATTAACTTGGGTTAGGTTTTGAATTATTGAAATTGTATTGTATTTTAAATACAAACCCACAGGATTTTCTTGTATTCAGCTTTGAGCATGTAAATATTTAACGAACAATACTATGAAACCAATCAGACCACAATACCAAAACCTAAATCATATTTCCAAATTTTGAAAAAAAAAAAAAAAAAAAGAGAGAGAGAGAGAAATATTTCCTTTGTTTTCATCATTAAGTAGGCGTCCTTTCCTCTGTTTGGTTTCAATTGAAAAACTTAAAATCAGAGAAAAGAGAAAGAGGAAAGCAAGCATACCTAGGCATTGGGTATGGATTTTGATTTTCAATTGAAAATAATAACAGGTAGAGAATGAGTTGCATAATAGAGAGAGGAAAACCAAAAGATGCAGTGGCGGTGACATGTGGTGGCTGCAATCCGTAGTGGCGGCGGCGGGAGAATCTGAGTTTTGGGTTTTGATTTTGGGGGAAGGAAAGGGTGAGTTTTAGGTTTAGGGGAAGGTGATGCTAGCGTGTGAGAAGAGAAGAGAGATTTTAAAGAAGCATCAGTTTTTGGTTTAGGTTTTGAAGAAGTATCGATTTTGTAATGTGTATTTGGTGGGGGAAATAATGAGACTTGGGCGGTTGCAGCTGCTGAGTTGTGCCAGAGAAGGTGGAGCCGTTGAGTTGTGGGAGAGAAGGACTGATGGTGGTTCTGGGTTGTGGAGAGAAAATTGAGAGTGTAGATGGGCAAAGAATCGGGTTTGAGAGAGAAGAAATTTTTTTTGTATATTGGGTTTTAGAAAGAAAAAAAAAATTAATGGTTATCGGGGTTTAGAGAAAAAAAATCAGAATTTTTGTATTTTTTTTAAATGATGTTGACATGGAAAATTGTGGTGCTAGCAAAGGCTTCGGTTATATATATATAATAATATATATATATATATATATAGATTATGGAATTTGAAAATTTTTGGTTTCTCTGTCTAATTTATATTTTGTAAATATAAAATTGAAAATATTTGAGTTTTAATTCATAATATAATGCCACATCAATTTGTAGGTCTTAAAAATTTTCATATTATAATATTATTATTTATTAATTTTCTATTCCAAATTTCAACAATTTCAAAAAATACAAAAACCATCAAACCTTAGAACCATGCTTCTTTACTAAATCTCATAAAAATTAACCTTTTAGCACACAAAATTTTTACTTATTTTTAAAATTTAAATAATTGAAAATTGGTGTAGAATTCATATTTATTTATTTATTTTAGAATCTAGAAAATAACAGTTAATATATATATATATATATATTTTTTTTTTTTTCTTTTTTTTTTTTTGGAAAAAAATAAAATAAAAGCAGCGGAACAAGGGTTAAAAAAAACAAAAAAAACAAAAAACAAAAAACGGTATCGTTTAAGAATAACGCGTTAGCATAACGCAAACGCGGGGTTCAGCTTAAGCTTAACGCAAACGCTAACCGTAAACCGCCTTCTGCCCCTATTTAAAAATCACTCTCACTCCAACGCAAAAACCCCTTCTACACTCACTCACTGCAACCGACTCTCACATACGCTCTCTCTCTATGTTCGAAATTTGAATTGACATTCTTCATCCATGGCGTCTCGATTCACTGGGGTTCCTCTTTCCTTTTTCATTTACACTTCTCCTTCTCCATCTCAAGAAGAAGAAGAAGAACAACAACAACAAATTGGGAGTCCGACGAGCGTTCTTCCTGTTTCGTTTTTCTCATCTCGAGAACAACAAAATCAAATCGGGACTCCATTTACTCCTCTCAATGCTCCCAAAACCATGAACCCTAATTTCTCCATATCTCCAGTCTCTTCTGCTGATCGGTTCAAGTTTCGGGTGCCGTACACGACTGATGATGATGTAGTGCTTCAGAATCTTATCCACATCATTCGCTCTGTTATGATGAAATCAAATTCTTCATCATCCCAAACCCTAACACCTGCTCAGAGACTCTTCAACTCACTTGATCTTGTTCAGAAAAAGGTCACGCAGCAATTGAAGAGAATTAAAGAGACCCCCACTTTTCAGATGGGGGTCAGAGATAAGAAAATCCGAATTTTGATGTCTATGCGTTAATTCGTATTCTTATTACAACACACGCACACGCACACTACACTACACCAACAGTACCATAATTCACTTACCAAAATGGAAAAACCCATCAAATACTAACTTCAAATATGCATCTTTTTATGGAAATCTAACATAGTGCCTATTAGATTTCTGATAATTTCTGTGTTGTTACTTATTGCGTTAGGTTTGGTTGTCTTGGTCCTCAAATTATACAAAATGTGTTACTGTAAGGATTAGATTCTTTTTTATTTACATGATGAAACATATAACTAACATTTTGAATAATGGGTTCTAGTAAAATTGCAATAACACACATCATTCTTTTCATAATTTCATTCTCTTCATCATTGACCCCATTTATCATGAGAGAGATATTTCTTTTATACATATAATAGTACCAGAGATGAAGCAAGTATTGTTTTAGTGCCTAATTCTGCATCATTCTTTCGATATTTTTATTATATATAGTGTTTGTTTCACTGGTCATATATGTTCCTAATTAGTATGACTGTTTGCATTCGTGTATTGATATTGAACTGTTGATTCATGCATATGCTCCCGGAGCACCCAGACCTCAGTGGTGTTGCGGAGGAACAGATTTGACACCTGCTTACATCTTTGAAGAGGTCGATATTTGCTTTAAACATCTGACATCGAATCATGCAATCCTTACAGTTTACCCAGCCTTGAGAGACTCCAACCCAGCAGAATATATGGACTGGTTTCACCCATTACGAATTGATTGCATGGAAAAAAGAGGGAATTTCAGGGTCAAACTGTCAAAGTTCTGGAAAAACAATCCCTTTGAGTTCACCTGAAGTAACTTGTTGAGAAAGTGGAGAACCAACTTGTTAGCACTCCAATATATAGGCCAAAAGAGATTTTTGCATCTTGTTTATGGATTCAGCAGCTCATCAAATTCATCGATATGTTCTTTTTGATCGGATGAAAACATTTGGGATGAGTTATAGGTGAGCTTATTATCTCACACCCTTGAATTTAGAAAGAATGCCTGCAAATTCTGACCAGACTAGCCCAGCCAGCCTGCCCTTCTTAGCCTGTTATGAACATGTGTTTTTTTGGGTGTTTGTGTGTGTTAGGATGAATTTTTTTTGGGGGTGGTGGGGGGCGACTCCCCAGTCTGCCATGAATTCAACTCATTTGTGAGTTTACATTCATCTCGAGTTATTTAGGAATCTAAAGTGAGTTTTATTATCTTGTTATTTCTGGCTCTGAATCAGGTTTCCTAACCCTTTATGGGGCAGGTTGCACTGGCCAATTTTGGACATACCAAATTCAAAGTGACCCAAACATTGGACATTGATAACTCTAGCTTGGTCTGCCCTTTGAGGCTTTGATTTCAAAATTAAAATGATCAGCAACATTCTATTCTTCAGGGCTAACATAATCTTTATATCACCCTCCTCATCAACAGACTGATGTTTATTGGTTTTGTCTCTTTATTGGTGCAAATCAGAGAGCAGGCTTGTTTACTCCAGTTTTCTTTCGTGGTTGTATGTTTTCATTGGTTGAATATGATAATAGTGATCTTCTACAACTAATTTGGCTCTATTTATCTTACATGTGAAACTTAATGGATATTTGACAGTTAGGTCCTGTATTGACCACTAACGGTGTATGCAGTACCAGTACCTAGGTGAGAGGTGGGCTTGGGGGAATATTTTTCGATGATCTAAATGACCGTGATGAAGAGATGCTTCTTTCCTTACTCTTCTTCTCAGCAACAACAAATTGGGAATCCCAAAACTCCTGTTAGTGTTACTCCCGTTTCGTTTTTCTCATCTCGAGAAGAACAAATTGGGAGTCCTGTTACTCCTGTAAATGCTGCTAAAACCAGGTGTGATATGTTGATCTCTCCATCTCCAATTCCAATCTCAGCTGATCAGTTCCAGTTTCTGGTGCCTTACACACAACTGATGATGCTGTAGTGCTTGAGAATCTTATCATCCCTAGCACCTGTGCAGAGACTCTTCAACTCACTTGATCTTGTTGAGAAAAAGGTCATAGAGCAATTGATGAGATGATCTGAACACATAGTAAAGCATGCTTATATCTGTCAGCTAGCTTTGAAAGACAGATAATTGAACAGAGAAAGATTGGCTAAGTGGGGATATCAAGGAGATCGGTTATGTATTTCTGTACAGGGATAATGTCTTAAGATCACATCTATGTTGGTTTTCCTATTTCCAGAAGAATATGGCAGTTTTGAATAGATGCCTTTGAACCAGACAGATTAGCACCTGAAATGAGGAGTTCAAGTGAAAATACTGAAAGGCAAAAATCTGCAGAAAGTTATCTGCAAGTAAGCATGGGAAGCAGTTTACCACGTGGGGATCGAAAGAAACTTAAGAATTCATTGTGTGAATTGCAAAACTGACTCGAGGGTAGTAGTTCAAGATGTGAACTTGAATGTATAGAAGTTCCTTGTGGAGAATTCTCTTCTCTGTGTTTGAATCTTGAATGTATAGAAGCAGTTTGTTCCCTGGTAAGGCAGGTCTGCAGCTAGTGCTGCTTGTATTTGAATATTTGTTGCTTCATTGTGTTGTATGAATAAAATTTTTTAATATAAAAAAAATGTCTGCATTGGTTTGCTAAAAATGCCTTTATGGTCCACGATATAGTAAACTTTACTATGAATTTCATGAGTTACAACTGCCCAACTGCCATGCAGAATAAATTAGATGCTTGCAACTCGAATCTTATTGTTTTGCATAGAAGAATCCGGGTAACTTGAATGAAAATAGAATTCAGAGCTATCATAAAAAGTAAGTTACTTTATTCAATATGTCAGACACAACTTGAGTAACTTGTCATCAAGGCATACACAAGATTTATCCGTACAGAAAAGTAAAGATATTTAGCATATTGAGTTCCCACATTAAGCTTAACCATTTTTCCTCTACATAAGAGTACATCTCTTCAAATTGATGTAATTAGCAGAGTCTTTCATCTTTTCAGACATTCTCCTTACTCTGTAAAATTACCTTCCATATCAAACAACATCCATATCTCATTCACTCTATCATCAAATTCAAATGGGGAATTGTACTGTGCGACGGTGTAGACTGAAGAGTGATCAGCTCCATGGCTTTTCTCAATGGCAGCAGACCAAACCGTGTCAACAAGGCTGGCTTGCAAGGCAGCAGCTTCCACTCCAACATCTGAGTCAGCCACAAATCCACTGAATTGTCTCACTGCTGCATATATAGGATCCCACCTTTGGACTTGAAGGCCTTTGGCTGGAGGTGGGTTTGCTTGGTTAACTTTTGGTACATAAAAGCTAACAACAAATGAGGACTCACATAAAGGTCCATCACTAGGCGAGACTTCAGAGAGCACTGGGGCTGTCATCTCTATTTTTTCTTCATAATTGTTCTTTCCTTGAATATAGTCAAATAGCCTGCCAGAAGACAGAAACAAGACCTCAATTTCCTAATCTGATATAACAATATGGAATTTTTTTTTTTTTTTTTGAGGAACAACAATATGGAGATAATTGAATACAATGAGAGCAATTTAAGGAACAATGGTCCATGGTAAAAGCCTAAACAAATCTATTCTCTCTAGTTCAAGGTTAATGGAAGCCGCTTATGTAAATGTTGATTACCTAATTTTTAAGCTTAAGCCTCTATTCAGAGACTTTTGCGAAGGACAAAGTATGCAAATTAGACGAGGACAGGTTGAACTAGTGGTGAATCTTTGTAAGAACGGGTTTAAACGGAAACGAAAAAATTGCCAGGACCAGGAACATGTTTCAGTACAGTATACATGTCATTAGTCCTTAGTAGTTACAGTCATAACTGCTCAAATGACAACAGCTCCAGTGCTGTTTCTAAATTCATGTCCTAAACCAAATTAGTTGATCAAACTTTTATAACAGCTTTGTTAGGTGAACAAGTCAACGAAATACTTCGGTTTTGTTACAAGTCTATTAAATGAAGGCCGAAAAACACTATTAGTCTTTAAACTTTAACCCATGAATGATGTTAGTCCTCAAATTTAAAATGATCATTTTTAGTTCCTAAAAGTGATCATTTTTAGTTCCTTAAAAATTTGCAGATCGCTTTTAGTCTCTAACAAGAGAAGCACAAAAACAGAATACATCAATCATTAGGGAACAAAAATCAATTTGATGAACCTAAAGTTTTCTATTCATACTCAAAAAATAATCTGAGAGAAATTATATATATATATATATATAATTTCAAAATTTGCCAGAAATTTGCGTTTTAAAAAGGTTTTTAAAACACAACTTTTGAAGTTTTCAAACGGTTAACCAAACAAACAGAGAGAGTACACTTCAATTTGTTGTTCTCAAGATGAGAAAACCAAAAGAGGAGTAACGGGTTCAAATGAAGCCATGGATGAATTCAGAATCATTTCAAACACAGAGAGAGAGAGAGAGAGAGCGGAATGAAAGAGAGACAAAGGCGTCTCAACTCTCACGGCGTTAAGCTTAAGCTCTAATACAAAAAGCTACCATTTTTTATATTATAAAAAATAAAAAAAAAAATAAAAAAACTCGACTTCAATTTTTTATTTATTTTTATTCTATATATTTTTTAACTAATATTTTTCTAAACCATTTTTCAATTAATGGAAATTGAAATCTAAACTGTTATTAATGCAACCCCTTTTAAACCAGAAAATGATTAAAACATAATTCTGGTTATGATTACATCAAAAGACATGCCATTCAAGAATTGGCTGTGACTAGTGAATATAATCATATACACCAATTAAAGCTACTATATTTACCATGTCTGATGCAATTCAATGGAGTCACCTAATGAATAAAGTTATATAGGAAAATGATTCTAATGCAAGAAGCTAACAGACAAGGTGGAATATAATCAAAACTTACTGTAAGAAGCCAGTTCTGGTAGCTTCAACCAGAGAAATGTCTTGAATGGGAGAGGTTGACGCCCACACCGTGGAGTTATAGCGACGAATTTCATAGCTATTGCCAACATGAATCACATCATAGCTGGGGCACTCTATGCGGCTACATGTCGGTGGTGATGATACCCCTTTGCTTATTTGCTTATTACTAGTCTCTGAACAAAGACCAAAGTGTAAATTTAAGAGGATGCTCAAGAGGATTGAAAGCTTGAACAAGTTGAAAGCAGCCATGGAATTGGAGTACTTAATTGTGGCCTACAAAAATAAATGCAGATGAAACGAATGGTTGCTTTTAAAGAGAATATGAATGTTTTATAGCCACTTCTTTTATACATGTCGACTTGTTAAGATAACATGTAGAAATATATAGAGCATGGTATATCCCATCTCATATCCATTGCATACCACCTTCTAGGAGCTTGTAATTGAAAATTTGAAACTATAAATCTCTCTATTTATTTTTACATTAACATTTTCTAAAAAATAATCATTTTTTATAAAAATATCTAATTTTCTTGTATTTGATAAGTAACAGTAAAAATAAGCTTGAAAATGTAAATCGTCATTCCATTCTAGGTGTGAGATAAGAGTTATTTTTCAAAAAAATTTAAGGAAAAATGAGTCATTTTTTATACAAATATTTTCTAAAAAATATTTTATTTTTCTGTGTTTGATAACAACATTAAAGATAAGTTTCAAAACGTAAATCTTTACTCTCTTGTTTTAAGTGGTGTGAGATAGAATTGTATTTTGAAAAATTTTAGGAAAAAATAACTTCTTAAAATTAAATAATAAGTTTTCTATTTATCAAAAGTAATTTTCGTTTGACCCATTTTATTTACTGCTATCAAACACAAGAAAATTCGAAAAAATTTATTTATAGAATTTTAATACTAAAATATATCCTAGTATCTTTCCTTCTATAAGAAACGTGTCCAAAGTCGCAGCTAGAATTTGGTGAGAAAATGGCAATTTTATGTTATGTGGCTATAGGAAGTTGTAGTGGCGTTTATGTGCGAAAGGCTCATATGAGTGCACGTGGTCGAAAGCTTATCTCAATTTCGGCATCGAATCCATAAGACCTCGCAACTGTTCCAAATTACTACGTATAAGTTTCGTTAACTTTTTTCTTTTTGTACTTTGTGCATAATAATGGTTAATGGGCATTACGAAGTTGACGACATAAACGGGGGCCCTTTATACTTTGTACTTCCATTGGGTCGGGTCGGGTTCTATTTTACCATGACTCATGGAGCAATTGCAAAAATAATATTTTTATATTAATTTTTATTACATATATTTATATTAATTAAACTTATACATTTTCCAGCACCAGCAGAAAAAAATTCTCATTCTGTGTTTTTATTTATTTTTTATTTTTATTAAGTTTTATCCCATCGAATAGAGCTGACAATTCCTCTCAAGGCTTACACTCCTTTTATCCTTTTATCCTTCGTCTTGAATCTTGATCCCCTGTCATTATTTCATAATGGGCTTTCACAATACCTTCTCTGCTTTGAAATTTTGGATTAAATGGTTCAATTATCACTCATTTATTTTTGCCGATCGTTAAGAGGCTTTTACTTTTGACAATAGACTAGTAAGCCTAAGGCCCAAAAGGGCAATCCAAAACCTACTTCTACAGATATCTATAAAGTTGAGCCCCTAAAATAACGGTCAAGCTCGGCCTGCAAAATTAACCTCCAGGGCCCACTGAAATAGAAAAAGTCCCAAAATTTAGCCCAAGAACTCATCAATGGGAGAAAGCCCATGAATATAGCCCTTGAATTGGTTTAGTCTAAGGTCTAAACAAATAGGCCTTTTATTTTTTATATTTTTTATGATGCATAAACAAATAGGCCTTATTTCTTATCAAAAAAAAGAAAAAAGAAAAAAACAAATAGGCCTTATTATTAACGGGGACAAGGATAACAATCAAGTAGGTTAGGCCCACAAGTCTTATATTAAAACACCCATGGGCTTTAGTTATGTGGCTTGTCCATAAGACAAGAGAAAAAGGTTAGGTACGAAAACGAAACTACACTATTGATCATTTAAGTTTATCTTATAAGTGTAATTAGTCCCTTAAATTTCAAGTGAGTTTAATTGGTCTCTCAAATTTTAAAAATAAATAATATTAATCCTTCTATTAACTACTATTAGTAGTATTATTTATGTAACTAATGAAATAATGACTTTTTTTTTTTAATTATGTGTCATTTTTTAATAAAAAAATAACAAAAATTATTTTACACATCATAACCTATTAATACTAAAATAATTGACCGGAAAATAGTAGTAATGGTGGGAGGCATAAGAAGAAGGCTTATATTGGTGTCTCATGTGGACTAAGTATATTTGCTTGGATGTGACTAAAAGGAAGGTACTGAAACAAGGTGAGCAATGAGCCAAAGGAAAGGCCATGGAAGCGATGGCCGTCGGTGAGAGAAAGAGTGAGTGTTTTTTTTTTTTTTTTTTGGGTTTATTTTGGATTTCAATTTTAATTTGTTATTACCCTTTGTTTACCTGTCAAAAAGGAAAATAGTACTTCAGTATTAATGTTATTAATATGTTATGATGTATAAAATAATTTTGTAATTTTTTTTAAATCACCATTAAAAAAATGATAAATAATTATTTCATTAACCATATAAGTAACATCATTAAAACTTGAGAGACTAATAGCACTCACTTGAAATTTCAAAGATAAAATGTAGTTTCGCCTAATAGAAACCTTAGAATTCCCACAATCATGTTACACACTTGAAGTCTCATTTTGATAATTCGATTGTCAAAACAGAAAGGTGACATTCAAATTTTGGAAACTTCAAGAGATGCCAAACACTTGACCTATAAGACTCTTGGCTCCTTCTTGAAGTCTCTTATGGCTTGTTTGGATGGAGGGGGAGGGGGAGGGAAGTAGAGTAGAGTTGGCTAAAAATTAGCTAATTTTGTGCTAAATCTACTTTATTCTACTCTACTCTCCCTCTCTCTCCCTCAATCCAAACAGATCATTAGTTCTCATACATCTTGGAACACAAGTTCATTCAACAAGTGTATAAAATGCATTTGTGAGTTCTAGAATACACAAATGAGGATACTCATTTCTCCTTTGAAGAGGATAAAAGTTAAGGTTGATGGATTCGTTCAAATAAACTTGCCATAGGTGACGGTACTAAGTTAATGGATGATAAAAAACAAGATGACGGATTAAGGTACTAAACGGAGAGATCACATGACCGATGGTCCCCCATAGTGGACGAATGATCCTCCATGATGGACGGATTCTAGGTACACGGGCCTGAGGCTGATGGATATCAAGACCACGTGGCACCCATGTGATTTAAGTAAACTCCAAGGAATCCTAAATGGAAATATCTTGCACCCTACGATTGACCCTGATCAATAGAATCCCTATATGGGAAGAATCTCGCAAAATACGTACATTTATTAGGATCTTCCCTATAAGGAAACATCTTCTTGCCCAAAAAATAGGAGTCGGTTCTATACTACTATAAAAACCCCAAGCCCTTAAAAAACAAGGTACACATAATTTACCCTAGCTGTAGCACTCTAGAATGGTGAAAGTTCTCTAACTTAATTTTTAGAGGGTCTTTGGTCGGTATTACACTGGTGCTCTATAGGGTTTTTCTTCTTCTTCTTTGTTGTGTAGGTTTTGTTTAGAGTACGTGAGGTTGTGCGATTTACTGACAATTTTTGGCATCATCATCCTTCAACTCATTGTTTTCTATTTCCCTTGTTCTCTTGAAGCTAATGTCTAACTTTCCTTAAGTTGTGAGAGCTCTATCTTGCATGAAATTTTTTTTTTTTTGACACGTTGGGTGTCAATTCGAGTTAATGTGTCGGGTTCGTATCGTGTCAAGGTAGGGGTATTCAACTAAATGGCTTAATCCTAACCCAACCCATTTAATAATTGTGTAATGACCCTTTAATCCTAACCCGACCTGTTAATAAGGCGGGTTGACCTGACCCAACTCATTTGACATGCTTAATAAACGAGTTGTGTTGGGTTGGGTTGACACGAATATAACACAACCCATTTCAACCTACATAATATTAAATGATAGGATACTGAATTTGTGCCGTCTCCAGTTCGTCCATAAAGGTCGTCCATGACCAAAAGTGGACAGTGACAGGAATCATTGACAAAAGACGTGAGTTTCCTAAGACTAAGAACAAAGTATACAGTTGACGAGGTCCTCCTTGGACGATCATTAGGTCGTCCGTGGAACTCGTCTATAGACCACAGTGAAGCCATCCATGGACTTCGTCCATGGACGATAACGAGGAGTGGACGATTCAATCGTCCATACAACGGACGGACGAACAGACAACACTTGGGAAAACCCGACATGATAGAGCGGTTAATAAATCCATGACTGTCGCCCAAAGTTCTTGGAGCAGTTGATCTCCATCAGCAGTTTCCAGCCGTTGAGGAAGTTATCTCCGAACTCCCTGGCTTCCGTGAATCTTGGGGAAGTTACCAAGAAAATAACTACCCCAAGATCCCTATATAAAGGACCGGTCTGAACCAAATGGAGGTAAGAAATCTCTTAAACACAAAATCCCAAAACATTCGAAACTCCATACTAACTTTCTCATCGGAGGGGGTTTGGCCGGTCATCTCCGGTCGCCTCTTTGACTGCGTTTCCTTCTTTGCAGGCCTTCCACCACCGTCGGTAGTCTCACCGAAGCCAGATTATCCAACCCACTGATTCGAAGCGATATCAGTTGGCGCCGTCTGTGGGAAGAGGAGGCTGTTTTGCGACTTCTTTTCCGCGACAAAGGGTTAGGATGGTCAGGATTAGGTCGAGGGCTACTAGCCCAGGCCGTCAAGGAAGCAGAGGCGCTTCAAGCGATCCCCAGCGCGATCGCCAATCTGCACCAGCCATGCAGACATCGTCTGTTCCGCATACGCAATCTATGGCGGCTGCAATGGCGGAATTGACTCGCCAAAACCAAGAGTTAAGAATGGAGATCAATCAGAGAAGACAGATGCGTGAGGAACATGAAGGAGGAGGACAAACACAAGGTCATGGCGATAGAGAAAATCCTGAGATTGGAAGTCAGTTAAGGGGCACAACTTCACGAACGGTGAAAGAAGAGATGGACCAAATGAAAAAGGTCATGCAGGAAATGAAAGAAAACATGAGGAGGACTAATCCTATAGAAGACTTGGTCCACAGAACTGACTCTCCCTTCACGGCTTCCATCAACGGTCATCCTCTACCATCAAAGTTCAAACTGCCTTCCCTGGATTCGTACGATGGAACGCGTGACCCATTTGATCACATTGCTACTTTCAAAACGACAATGCACCTTCAAGGGGTTCCTGACGAAATCATGTGTAGAGCCTTCCCAACCACCCTTAAAGGCCCAGCACGAGTTTGGTTCAGCAAAATACCCCCAAGTTCTGTAAGTTCTTTCGAAGAGTTAAGCAAATTGTTTGTTAACAATTTCATTGGGGGACAGAGACACAAGCGTTCTTCGTCCAGCTTGCTGACCATAGAGCAAGGGGAGAACGAAAGCCTGCGGTCATTCATCACTCGCTTCAACAGAGAAGCCCTTAGTGTGGACGAGGTAGACGACAAGCTTCTATTGGCGGCCTTCCACAACGGGATTAATTCTGACCTATTTATCCACAAGCTGTATGAGAAGGAGCCTCAAACCATGGCCGAGCTAATTCATTCAGCTCAGAACTTCATGAATGCAGAAGATGCGATCATAGCCAAGAAGAGGAAAAGAGCTGAAAGGACGGAAGCACATCCAGCACGCCACTCAGAGCAAGGCCCTCGTCCAAAGAAGGGACGGACGGAAGATAAAAAGGAACGAGATAACAGGAAGACTGGTCCTTCGGGAAGAAGTCAAAACTACACGCCCTTGAATGCTCCCCTTGATCAGGTGCTCATGCAAATCAAGGACGACCCTTCTCTAAAATGGCCAGAGAAGATGAAGGGAGATCCCAATAAGCGCAATAAGAATAAATATTGTCGCTTCCACAGGGACCATGGGCATGACACTGATGAATGTTACGATCTGAAACAGCAAATTGAAAATCTGATTAAACAAGGAAAGCTGAGGCACTTTGTCGGAAGGGATCATAGAGAGGAGAAGTTGAAAGGAAAAATGGAGGAATCGTCCCGCCCCCCACTTGGAGAGATAAGGATTATCATTGGAGGAAATTCAATGGGGCAATCTTCCAAATCGAAGAAAACGTATCTCAAAGTGGTTCAGAACGTCCAGCTCTCTGGACGATCTCCAAGGACGAATTCTATGGACGACCCTGCCATTTCCTTCACCAACGAAGATGCTGAGAGGATCCATCACCCGCATGACGATGCAATTGTCATTACTCTGCTTATTGCAGATTATACAACCAGGAGAGTGTTAGTTGATAATGGAAGCTCAGCAGACATATTGTACTATCCCGCCTTCCAACAGATGAGGCTTGGGCGGGATCAACTTCGTCCAGTTTGCTCACCACTGATAGGGTTTGGAGGAACGAAGGTGCAGCCTGTGGGCACCATTACATTACCAGTAGTGGTAGGGTCATACCCACAGCAGGTAACTAGGGAAGTCAATTTCCTCGTGGTGGATTGTTCATCTTCGTACAATGCCATTATCGGAAGACCAACCCTGAACAGTTGGAAGGCGATAACGTCTACCTACCATCTATCAGTCAAATTCCCAACGGAGTATGGAATAGGCCAAGCACAAGGAGATCAGTTGGCAGCTAGAGAATGTTATTTAGCCATGATGGCTCTGGACGAGCAGGTGCAAACATTGAGTATTGAGGAGAGAAGGGTTGTTGCAGAGCCCATAGAAGTATTGGAAAATGTTCTTTTACAAGAAAATGATCCCGAGAAGTTCACTAGAATTGGAACAGGTATGAAGGAGAAGGCAAGAGAAGACCTCATCCAGTTCCTGAGAAAGAGTATCGACGTCTTTGCATGGAGTCATGACGACATGCCGGGAATCGATCCAAGTGTAATCACTCATCGATTGAACGTGTACCCCTTTTTTAAGCCTGTTCGCCAGAAGAAGAGGGTATTCGCTCCGGAGCGAGATAAGGCAATCAAGGAAGAGCTTCAGAAATTGACCATTGCCCAGTTCATTAAGGAAGTCTATTACCCGGATTGGTTAGCCAATGTGGTGATGGTGAAGAAAGCCAGTGGCAAGTGGAGAATGTGCGTAGATTTCACTGACTTGAACAAGGCGTGTCCCAAGGATAGTTATCCTTTGCCACGCATGGATCAACTAGTAGACTCTATGGCTGGCCATCAATTGCTGAGTTTCATGGACGCCTTCTCAGGATACAACCAGATTAAGATGGATGAAGCTGATCAGGAGAAGACTTCCTTCATCACTAGCCAAGGCTTGTTTTGCTACAAAGTGATGCCCTTCGGTCTGAAGAACGCGGGGGCAACTTATCAAAGGCTGGTAAATCATATGTTTCGTCCGCAGATAGGACGGAACGTAGAGGTTTATGTTGACGACATGCTTGTGAAGAGCGTAGACGAGGGAAGCCATTTGGACGATCTACAGGAAACCTTTGAAACACTTAGGCGGTATAAGATGAAATTGAACCCAAGTAAATGTGCGTTCGGAGTATCATCGGGAAAGTTTCTAGGCTTCATGGTCTCGCAAAGGGGGATTGAGGCGAATCCGGACAAGATCCAAGCCATATTGGACATGGAGCCACCAAGGAATATCAAAGAAGTCCAATCCCTCACTGGACGAGTTGCTGCTTTGAACAGGTTTGTTTCGAAAGCCACAGACAAATGTCTACCTTTCTTCAAAGTCCTCAGGAAGGCATTTGAATGGACGGACGAATGTCAGAGGGCTTTCCAAGACCTGAAGGACTATCTCACTAGAGCTCCATTATTAAGTCCGTCCGAGCAAGGAGAAGAACTGTACCTGTACTTAGCGGTGTCCCCACACGCCGTAAGTTCAGTTCTAATCAAAGAGGAAGGAAGAGTGCAAAAACCTGTGTACTACACTAGCCGAGCACTTAGAGGGGCAGAGGGAAGGTACCCACTTATAGAGAAATTGGCTTTTGCACTAATAACAGCTTCCAGGAAGTTAAGACATTACTTCCAAGTCTATGTCATCAATGTCATGACAGACCATCCGCTCAAAAAGGCAATGAACAAGCTGGAAGCCGCAGGACGACTGATTCAATGGGCGGTGGAACTTAGTGAATTCGACATTCGGTACCAACCGAGAAATGCAATAAAAGCTCAAGCCCTAGCAGATTTCATTGCAGAGTTCACTCCCAATTACGAGGACCATGGCGAAGGAGAGTACAGTAAAAAATGGGTTGTCCATGTAGATGGATCGTCTACATCGTATGCTGGAGGAATTGGAGTTGTTTTGCAATCACCAGAAGGAGACAAGTTGAAGTACAAAGCTCGTTTGCAATACCAGACTACTAATAATGAAGTGGAGTACGAAGCCCTTTTAAAGGGGTTGGAGTTGGCTAAGTCTGTAGACGCAGACTCAATACTTGTCTTGGGAGACTCTCAGTTGGTCATGGGCCAAGTAAATGGGCTATGTGAAGCGAAGGAAGACAGAATGAAGAAATATTTAAAGAAGGTAGTGCGCTTTGTAAAGAAATTTAAGAAAGCTGATTTCATTCAAATCCCAAGGGAAGAGAATGTGGAAGCAGATACTCTGGCAAAGGAAGCGTCTGCAAATGAAGCAGCGGATGAACTGGATGCAGTACAATACATGCCTAGTATAGACCTTCCAGAGATGCTGCAGATAGAGGGTGATGGAAATTGGATGATCCCTATAGTGTCATACTTGAAGGATGGAAGGCTTCCAGAAGAGAAGGACGAAGCAAGGAAGCTCAAGGTCAAGTCAGCCAGGTACGTACTTATAGACGAAGTGTTATACAAAAGAGGTTTTTCCCAACCTCTCTTAAGATGTCTGGCTCCAGACGAGGCAAACTACATGTTAAGGGAGGTTCATGAAGGAGCATGTGGCAACCATTCGGGAGCCAGATCACTCGTCCATAAAGTCATCCGTAGCGGATTCTATTGGCCAACCATCCAAGTTGATGCCAAGGCATATGTTAAAGTATGTGATCAATGTCAGCGCTTCAGCAACATTCCCAGACAACCCGCAGAGTATCTCACGCCCATGATAGCCCCTTGGCCTTTCGCGCAATGGGGACTGGACATTTTGGGGCCCTTCCCAACTGGGACTCGGCAAATGAAGTTTCTGGTAGTAGGAATAGACTACTTCACAAAATGGGTGGAAGCCGAACCCTTAGCAAAAATCACACAACAGAATGTCAAGAACTTCGTCTGGAAGAACATTGTATGCAGATTCGGCGTACCAAGAGCACTAGTGTCTGACAACGGACGACAGTTCGACAATAAACCTTTCAAAGAATTCTGTGACCAGCTTGGAATGAAGAATCACTACTCCTCACCCGCCCACCCACAGGCCAATGGCCAGGCAGAAGTAGCAAACCGATCCTTGTTGAAGATCATCAAGACTCGGCTTGAAGGGGCAAAGGGCGTATGGCCGGATGAGCTACCAGGTGTTTTATGGGCTTACAGAACAACAGTGAGAACTCCGACAGGAGAAACTCCTTTTAAACTAGCCTACGGAAGCGAGGCAGTTATACCAGCAGAGGTACACATGATGAGCCACAGGGTGAGGAAGTATCAAGCTGAAGAAAACGAAGAACAGCTCCGTCTTAACCTTGACCTCATGGACGAAGTCAGGATAGATGCAAAACAGAGAACAGCGAGGTACAAAAATCTCATGGCCAGACAGTATGATGCCATGGTGAAGCCTAGGCGCTTCAATATTGGGGATCTCGTCCTGAAAAAGGTTACCTTAGCAACAAGAAACCCAGCCTATGGGAAACTGGGACCAAATTGGGAAGGACCCTACAGGGTCATCAACTGCAAGAGGCAAGGATCTTATTATCTGGAAGCTCTGGATGGACGGAGGCTTGAACACCCTTGGAACGTTGAGCATCTAAGAAGATACTATCAGTAAGTGTTGGCTCCGTACTCTGGACGAAAGTGGCCATAGACGATATCCCTGGACGAATGGAATTTACTGATTGTGTTTGTTTACTGCTTTATGTTTGTTAATAATCCCCTAGAAAGTACTTGTACTATTCTAGGATGAATTTGTGTGGTTTTTATTATTGTGTGTTTTTATTCCCTAAGGCACTAGCTCTCGAGCATGTGCCATACCTATGGACAAGTATTTGCATAAGTTTGGATTTTCAGTTATATATATATGATGTATTTTCAAGTACATACATAGTTGTATGAGAATCCTTCATCATTTTTATGCATTTATCCAGAAGGATCCATTAGGGGCAAACAAGCATGGACGAATAAATTCCTTGGACGCAAGGATGTATCGTCTGTAAGTTTGACCAAAGGAGAAAAACACCAAGGCATGCACGTCTAAAGCTTAAGACAGGATGCAATCCTAGCAACCCTCGTCTAAGCCATGAAGGAACCAAGGTGTGCCAAATTATAGATTCCTCGTCCAACACATGGACGAATAAAAGCAATATCAAACCTACCGTCCAAACCTTGGACGGAAAAAGGTTGTGTAATGCAAACCCATAAACGAGATCAAACCATCACAGCAATTCTGTGCATGGACGAAAGTTTAATGGAAATCATTTTACTGACGTTGTACGTAGACGAGATCTACTTGACGAGCACAAAAGTGATTTTACTCTATTTTGGTGATGTAAAAAGAAATTCACCTATATACTCAAGAAGGGGTGAAATGATTCCCTTAGTGGACGAACCACATGTCCACATAATACCAATGGACGGTATAAACAAGTTCATATATAAAAATGGACATATTCAAACACTGGTGTAGATGAGAAATAATCATTTATTCATAAGATTTGAGAAAGGGTGGACGACCAACGTTCCAAAAACCCTCGTGTATAAATAACTCATCCATAAACTTGGACGAGGTAATTGTACTTGTACAAATTTGAACTTAAAGGCAGAAATAAAGCCCAAAACAACGGGCACTTCCAACAAAAAGTAAATTAATGTTTCAAAAGAAAATACAAATCATTTGGACGAACCACCAGGTGCGCTACCCCCAGTCTTTGGATCACCTTGGGTTACCTCGTTACTGGCATCGTCCATGACGTTGACATCCTCAGAACTCGTCTGCAAGACAGAGCTTTCGGTGGCAAGAGGGAGCTTGAAAGAGTCAAAATCCAGATCTGGGAACGTCTCTTTGGCGTCAGCACGGAAGTCCTCATAGCCAGCAGCATAGTGACTGTCTAGACGACCTTTATACTCGTCAGACTTCTTAAAGGACGCTATAGCTTCCTCACGTGCCTTCTCCAAGGACGAAACCAACCCAGAGATCTGCCCTTCAAGATAGACGATGCGAGTGTCTTTCTCTATGTTATCAGATTTGAGCTCTTCCACCTCATTCTTCAGCCTCGTCTCACTCCCTTGCAGACGGTTAAAGTCTTCTGTCAGTCTAAGGACCTCCCCCTTTTTCAATAAAACTTCATTGCTCAGTTCCTTCGCTTTCTCCTTAGCCGTCTTAGCCTCTGTAGCAAGCTCCTTAGCCTGGCATGTCGCAGTATAAAATTTGGACATAGCCTATGCATAGACGAAGGTAAGTTAAAACATTATTTTGGAAATATTTTCAAGTGCACCAAAACGAATAAGACTTACCTTGAAAAGGTCATGGATACCAGAGCGTTCAAATTCTTTCACTGACATGTTGTAGCATTCATTAACTTCATTGTCAGTGACGATCCCTTTGAACGTTCTCCATGCATAGCTCTCGTCCAACACCAGGTTAGAAGGACGATCAGAGGGCTCAGACGACGGAGGCTTGCGAGGAGTCTTAGTCTGTGGGGTAGGTTCACCTTGACCAGGATGAATTGTCTGGACGGGTTCCACATCTACTGGAGATTCGTCCAAATTCATCGTCGGAGGTACAAATTTAGGCACCTTGGGAAGAGGAGCCTTGTCTGCCTTGGATTTCTGTTTCTTAGGACCTCGACGACTTGGAAGGTCATCCAGATCCACAGCAGATGAAATAGGCTTGGCCTTTCTCTTCCCAGCCTGGACAGAGGTTTTCTGGACGATAGGAGTAGCTGTAGCATCCTCGTCCCCACTAGTTACGTTCTTCTCCCTATTTTCTCTCATGGTAACTATTCCTGTCACAAGGAAAATTAAGTTAAAAAAAAAAAAAAAAAAAAAACAACAGAACAAGGACGAGAAAAGGGAAAGACGAATTGAGGATGCTCACTTCGACGGGTGGTTTCCTCGTGATTAAGGTTCTCTGCAGTAGGCAGTGGACCAAGTCCCCAAGCAGCTAGACGACTGAGAGTAACCAAATTGTGAAAGGTTCTCCCAGGGAAGGCGCGTACTTTTTCTATACGCTCTAAATGAAATTTGTCCAATCGTGGACGAATGACAGCTGCATCAATATTAAGGTTAGTTAGACGATTGAAAGTTGAAAAAAAAAAAAAAAAAAAAAAAACGAAAACAATAAAATAAATTGGGAAGAAAAACATACCCTCAGGACGAAGGCGACCTATAGGACTGGTAAAAGGTGGGAATGGGGCTCTATGCACATCTACTGGGTCCCCAGCCCAGTTTCCAGAAATAATAAAAAATTCTGTTTTCCAGAGCCTGTCAGACGAGCTACGGCCCTTAATCAAACTATAGTAAGAGCCTCTGGACGAGAACTGATAAAAACCAGCAGATCTCTTTATCTCAGAAGGCTTATAACAGAAAAGGAACTCGTCCACGGTGATAGGACAGTTCCCTTCCAATGCTTCACGCCACAACACTTGCATGGCCACTACCGTCCTCCATCCATTGGGGTTAAGTTGGTTAGGTCCAATACCCAACCTATGGAGGAGACCTCTACAAAAGGAATTCAAAGGAAACCTAAGGCCAGCTAGAAGATAAGAGCTGTACACTCCCAACCCAGAAGAAGGAGAACAACACCATTCACCTTCTCTGGGAAGACGAGGATTAAATTCTTTGGGGATTTGATATCTATCTACAAGGGTTTTCAACTTAACATCGTCTAGAATGGATGCTACTTCAGGGGCACAACTATATATGATTTCTTCCTCCTCGTCTTGAGGGCTAGGGGGTTGTCTAGACGAACTAGCCCCAGACGTAGAGGCCTTCCTACGCTGCAATTCCTGGAACTCCTCTAAAGAAATTCCAGGTACCCCAGACGTAGAGGCCTTCCTACGCTGCAATTCCTGGAACTCCTCTAAAGGAATTCCAGGTACCCCAGACGAGTAATGCTCGTCTGAGGACTCACTACTGGCTGTACTGCTATCACTACTCTCATAACTACCGTCACTCCCAGAAAACACGTCCTGATACTCGTCTATCTCCCTCTCTAAGCTACTATTGGACGAAGACATAACTAAAAAGTATAAAAGGAGAACCTAAGAAGGAAGAATAAATACCTGGAAACTAAGAACGAAGCTAGACGAGGATCTTGGACGAGTTGGCAGGAAGGGAATTGTTTAAGATGTGAGGGGCAAGAGAGAGAATATACATATATATATAGGGCCCAGAAGTAGGGACAACGAAGCGACGTCACCCACTTAGCGTGCAACACGTGGCACAGTGGTACAACGAAACGACGTCGTCCATCCAGCGAACGACGCGTGGCGAAACTGTTGGGAAAAGCAATCGACACAACAGGGTTCGCGAAGCGACACGCAACAGTCAAAATTCGACACGTGACATTTTTTGGGAAGACGAAATGAACGAGCTTTAGATTACATTTTTATCCTGGACGACCCTTTGAACAAAGGGGCAACTGATAGGATACTGAATTTGTGCCGTCTCCAGTTCGTCCATAAGGGTCGTCCATGACCAAAAGTGGACAGTGACAGGAATCATTGACAAAAGACGTGAGTTTCCTAAGACTAAGAACAAAGTATACAGTTGACGAGGTCCTCCTTGGACGATCATTAGGTCGTCCGTGGAACTCGTCTATAGACCACAGTGAAGCCATCCATGGACTTCGTCCATGGACGATAACGAGGAGTGGACGATTCAATCGTCCATACAACGGACGGACGAACAGACAACACTTGGGAAAACCCGACATGATAGAGCGGTTAATAAATCCATGACTGTCGCCCAAAGTTCTTGGAGCAGTTGATCTCCATCAGCAGTTTCCAGCCGTTGAGGAAGTTATCTCCGAACTCCCTGGCTTCCGTGAATCTTGGGGAAGTTACCAAGAAAATAACTACCCCAAGATCCCTATATAAAGGACCGGTCTGAACCAAATGGAGGTAAGAAATCTCTTAAACACAAAATCCCAAAACATTCGAAACTCCATACTAACTTTCTCATCGGAGGGGGTTTGGCCGGTCATCTCCGGTCGCCTCTTTGACTGCGTTTCCTTCTTTGCAGGCCTTCCACTACCGTCGGTAGTCTCACCGAAGCCAGATTATCCAACCCACTGATTCGAAGCGATATCATTAAATATAACATCCATCTAGAAATAATTTTTTTTACATCCCAAAAAGCAGTGCATACACTTCAAGTTTTCAACCCACATTCAAAATAATATAGTTCAACAAAAATATAACATTCATCTAGAAAATAAGTTCTTTACACTCCAAAAGAAGTGCATACACTTCAACCTAAATTCAAAATAACTAAGTTTAACAAAAATAAAATAACATAGTTCAACAAAAATATAATATCCTTGGAACTCGTCAAATGCTAAGTATCAATATTGAAAGAATTTGAGTAAATAGCAGACTAATCCTGACTATAACCACAATTATCATCCACAGATTCTTTGTTGATGTCCAAATTCATAACATCTTCCACAAACTCATCCAATTTCATTTGTGCAAGTTCTATGCTAAAAAAAAAAAAATAAAAAAAATATATTAGTAGTTCTAGGGTCTGTAAAGTTTCAATTTCCATTTATATCCCTTGTAAATTTTTGTAATTACTCACTTTTCTTTTTAAATTTAAAATATATGTTGGATATAAAAGGTATTTGACAAATCTAAAATAAAATAAATATTTATTTGTTATACAAGTTAAATGGATTGTGTTAAGTGGGTCATTTCGGGTTGACACAAATAAATTGACGTGTCAAACGTGTCTATTACGGGTTATGCGGGTTGACCCGCTTCTGACACGTTTCTTATCGTGTCGCTTTCGGGTCGACCTGTTTATGACCTAAACCCATTAAGGTCCAATCCTAACCCGAAAAAACCCGTGTTAGGTTCGTGTCGTGTCCGCAGATTGGGTCGAACATTGACACCCCTAGGTTGCATGATTGAAAGAGACACCATTAGCCTTCCTCATCACTTGTGTGGATGCAAGTAGTGGATTTAACTCCCCAAACTTAATTTGGGTCATTAAAAAAGGTTTATCAATTCATGATGGCCCATCATGAATTGATAAACCTTTTTTTTTTTTTTTTTTTAACCTTTTTTTGCTCTCTTGTCACACATCAATTATTGATGTGTGACAAGAGAGCAAAAAAGACTTCAAACCATGATCAAATTATTTATGAATGCCATATGAGCGCACGTTAATGAATAATAAATTTTCAATATCTAATTATAGTGCATAATTCGTTTTTAAATGCCAATAATTCATTTTTACCAATAATCTGAATTTAATTATAGTGCATATTTTAAATGTCAATAATCTGCTTCTGACATGTTTTTTATCGTGTCATTTTCGGGTCAACCTGTTTATGACCCAAACTCATTAAGGTCCAATCCTAACTTGAAAAAATCCGCGTCGAGTTCGTGTCGTGTTCGCAGATTGGGTCAAACATCGACACCCCTAGATTGCATGATTGAAAGAGACACCATTAGCCTTCCTCATCGCTTGTGTGGATGCAAGTAGTGGATTTAACTCCCCAAACTTAATTTGGGTCATTAAAAAAGGTTTATCAATTCATGATTCTTTTTTGCTCTCTTGTCACACATCAATTATTGATGTGTGACAAGAGAGCAAAAAAGACTTCAAACCATGATCAAATTATTTATGAGTGCCATATGAGCACACGATAATGAATAATAAATTTTCAATATCTAATTATAGTGCATAGTTCGTTTTTAAATGCCAATAATTTATTTTTACCAATAATCCGAATTTAATTATAGTGCATATTTTAAATATCAATAATTCACTGGCTTACATGCTCAAATTAATTGCGGCCGTTTTTGTTTTTTTATTTTAACTTTATTTATTAGAAAATTAAAAAAATCTTATTTAATTGAACATTTTTTATTTATTAAATGCACCATAAAGTACATTAAAAAAAAAAAAAGAAAAAGAAAAAGAAAAAGGAAGAGCAGACCCTAGAAAGTAGAAACAGCAGGTAAATTATCGGATAGCGGCCACCCAAACGGAGCCGGCTAAAAAGCATCGATATTTCTTATTGATGGGTGAATACTAATACTGGAAAGACATTAATTCTCGCCTCCGTTACCTTAACCAAATTAAGGTAATTTTTCATTATAAGTTGTCTGTATGTATTAAGCTGTGCTCATAAATTTTAACACAGTCCACTGCTTTTGGGTCCTAAATTTGCCTTTTCATGATTGTACTTTTTCATTTTTTTTCAGCTACAATAATGGGTACCTGAGAATTCAAGATTACAGCAAAAAAAATCTCATTGCAGAGATTATTTTTATCATGATGGGTTCTTTTTATTGTTTATGATTCTGATATGCATTTATTTATCATGCAAGTAATGCTCACTAGTTTTGAGTTAACCAGTTTTCCATACCCCCTATTTGTTGTTATTCTTCTCTGGTGCACTCAACTTTCACTCTTGGAGCTTCTATTAGAGTGCATTAATTTCTTTGATGTGCTGTTATTATTGGGCTGGAGCTAACTAGATGTTTTAGTCTATGGTTTGGCTTTTGAATTAAGTTCAATCTTGTATTTTCTACAGCAGCTTATTAGTTCTTTGTTTCCTTATTTATTTATTATATAATTTTTTTAAAGTGATGTTAAGGATACTTCAAATTTTACTACATAAATCTTACAAATTGGGGTTACATCGATCACAAAATCAAAAAGTTTACTTAGAAATTAATTTATAAATTATAAAGCTGTTGAAGTTAACAATCATGTTCATTGCAGTTTTGTAGCAAACTTGGTAGTAATTCTAGCATTGCCCTTTTAAAATATCTTTTGGAAACTAATTGGTTAAAGCATGTTCTGACTGTATCATCTCTATTATATTGGGAAGATCAATTGGATTTCCTGTTCTTTATGCTTACCTTCTATGCTCACCATGCCATAAAGAAGTTTAGCCCTTATTTATTTTTATTAGGCATTCTCTTCCTAATTTCTAGTTATCTACAAAGAATTCTTACTTTCTTAGATGGTGAACTAATCCAATCTCACCATCCTCCCATTTCTATAGAAGAAGGAATTGCAATTTGATCTAGAGCTCATGCGGTAGTGTGGGGGAAATTGAATATATTTGTATAATGATTAATGGGGAATAAAGCTTTGTTGCAATGGCAATTAACTTATAATGGTTTTTTTTCCTAATGTTTATTTGTATTCTTATGTCATGTTTACTTTGCTCCTTACTGAGGAATTATGGAAAAATACCATTGATATTATGCATGTGGTTGCAATTGTGAAAAAAAGGTTTCTTTCTCGTAGAAAACCCAATCTTTAGCTCTGAGACAAGTAGTGTCTCTCAATTTCTGAAATGACTTTCTGGAAAGGTTACTAGTTGTTGCATTATACTCAGGTTTCATTATGATAAAATTTTGCTGGGTTTAACTTTTGATTCTTTTTTGAAGTGTTATCAGTTATTCTCAAGACTTTAGGCCAAATTAAGGATTTAGCCCCTTGCTGACTTGTTGCAACAATTTGATTTCATGCAGATCATATGTCATCATTTTCTATCCTGGGCTAACCAAATGTCATCTATTGCAGTGAGAATTAAGAGCTATATGATTGCTTACTTATTAAAAAAAAAAGCTATATGATTGCTTAAATGTCTCATCTTTTTGGTTCCATCGCCCATTTTAAAGTATGTCAAGTCTAGTTAAGTTGCTGTTTAGACTGCAATTCTCCACAGGTTTCAGTGATACTCCTATATGTTTTGATTTCCATTATTTCCATTGCAGAAGATACCTTCTCCTAGCTTCTTAATCTTAAGTAATTTTTATGTGATGAGAATGTGGGGCTCTACTTGAAAATTTGATGTCTTATACATTACATATTTGACTAAATATGAAGCATCAAGCAGTTCTCATGCTGCATTATTTATCGCTGTTGGTTATATCCAAAATTTCACATTCATTATGAATCCTAATTTCCAGGATTGAGATCTGGAGCACTGGATGTACTTATCTCCTATTGGACCTAGATGTAAAGTTGGTTTTTAGTAACTAATATCTAATGTATGGAGCCATGTGCTTAATACTTTTTATTTTTTATTTTTCATCTAGGATTTGATTTCTATGTGGCAAAAGGAAAACAGAATACAAATTCCGGTCTCCAAGTTATGTTCTGTATATGTAAGTAAGAATTTTGCTGCTACTTTTCTGTTAGCCTTACTCTTGCTTTTATATCATCATGCGAATGGCAGGCCATGAGGAAACAAAGTGGCAGATCGTTGTCTCATGACTGCCCAGCTTACTGCTGCAGGTGGTTATGTGGCTGTGTATGATGTTTGCCTTACTCATCTGAGTGTCTTCCTTGCTAGATCTTTATCCATTTCAGTTATTGTAAATTGGATAAAATTGTTTTACTTGTACCATAACCTTAAAAATTCGTTAGATGATATTTATATGTATATAGGATATGATATACTACACACACACACACACACACACACACACACACACATATATATATATATATATATATATATATATTTTTTTTTTTTGGATAAGAAATATAGTATATGATATTGGATGCAATGTAAGATGTGGGGTTTATGGGATTAGGTTTAGCATCATTGTATGCAGTAAAAAACACATTATGAGTTTTTGTTGTATGATAGTTGCTAATGATGAATATAGATAACTGACTCATCATAAGAATTGAGCTGGAATGTGATCTGCTCCTGTTGTGTTTGTAAGGAATGTAGACTATGTAGTCGATTGCAGATAACCAATCTCCAAGAACAAAGAAGGAAATAGAAATTTATGAGAACTGAAAATCAAATTCAAATCAGCCATAACAGTTGACTGGTAGATAGGATAACAATTATCCTTCCTAAATGCTAAGCTAAATTCAAATAACAATTGACGATAAAAGTAACAATTAACCAATCTCCTAGCTAAAAGGGCCCTCCACTCGGATGCCTCAGCAGTAAGGGAGAGTGTCTGGACTAACTATAAACCTAGTGCTTATTCAGTGGGAGTGTGTAGGCATCTGGCTTAAGGGAGTATCTTGTCATCAAAACCCCCCATAAAAAGAAAAGAAAAAAAATCCATTCTTTTTGAATTCAAATTCGTGAGGCAGTAATCTTCATCAAGTCTGCTAGTCCATCAACCCGTGCTAGTAATCCTGTCCTGGGACACATCAGAATGCTTCACCTTCGTCTCTTTATGAGCACTCACGGATGGTACCACAATCGCAACTAAAAGTCATCATATCCTGCTCCAATAATGCCCCACTGTGCTAAGAACTAACCCACGTTTGTGTCCCCTGGATATGATATTTGTAGAGCAAAAGGAACATGTGGTTGTAATATTTCCTGTCATACAAAGATCTCTCTCTCTCTCTCTTTCCTTATGTGCTGCACGCTGGCTTTCATCTTATTAATTTTCTTCATCCTGCCCTTCCAAGTCTTGTCCAATTGTTGTCCTAATATTTTCAGAACTGTCACAATAACTGTTGGCCTTGTATACACTTAATACACTTTGGAGCTATTATTGAGTCTTTCAAGGACAATGCCGCCAGCGTTCCTAAGCATACATTGGTGGGGCAACAAATTTTAACATTTATCCATTAAAAACTATTTTATCTATTTTAATGTACAATTTTATAACATGACTTGCATCAATGGTCTTATTTTTACTATTAGTCAAACACTATTAATTTTTTCCTTACTTCCTCTCTCTTCCTCTCTGCCACCAAACCCAAAAAGTGATAAAGTATTAAAGTAATAAAGTAATTTTCTTTTATTTTTTATTTTTTTATAATACCGCCTTGCTACAATGAATTGCAAGCTCTGGCCGTTTACTTTAGCAAGAGGGCAAAATATTTTGCCTGTAGTGCCACCAATGTTGGCACTTAAGTGACCTTGCATCTAAATTCAAAATTTCGTTTCTGTGCTTCTATGATTTGTTCCAAAACCTAGTTGATGAAAGAAAACTAGTACAAAGTATTTGTACTATATATCATCAGACAAACATTACATGCCGTAAATGTGTATTCTTTCATTTCACATAACTGTGGGTCTTACTAATTAAATTTATGGTGGGACTCACAATTCATGTGAGAGGAGGAGTACATATTTATGATACTCTCGGAGTACTCAATAATTTTCCTTTAGTCAAGTATTAACTTTTAACGTTTTGAAAATGTATTTAATGTACTCCTTTGGTTATAGATTAGTTTTATTGCGTTATTTAGTATCGTTTTTATCATATGAACTTAAGATCTCTTCATAATTTGTATTGAGGATGGTGTTGCTCCCGACCAACAATCTTGTGTGGCACAAAATTATTCATCTGCTGCATCTCATTAGGAAACAAACCGCTTGTGGTATTGATAGTTTTGAGGACTATTTAGTTTATCTTGGGACGTTTATTTTTAATTGTTGTACTGAATTTATTAAATAGTTTGGAACTTTGATCTATACATTTGAAATGTGTTGTTTTGTGCATAACAATTATCAGGGACCTTTATTATTGTATGGTGTTAATTAGTTGGACATTTTTTATTGTGGGGGTGTATATTGCGTGTGTAAACTAGACTCAAAAATATATTTGATATATATATATATATATATATATATATATTTTTTTTTTAACTCTATTCATTGTGAAAAAAAAAAAACATTAGACATATAGCGGTAGTTTCAATTTTCAAACCGGCAACTGCCCCTAAAACCTATTTTCTTCATATTAAGAATACGATTTTTTCAGGAAAAATTCAGCAGCGGTTAGCAAAAGTGCCAATATAGCCCAATCACCAGAAAAAAAAAAAAAAAAAAAAAAAAAAAAAAAAAAAAAAAAAATGGTCACTTGAAAGGTGGTTCTAGTAATCGCTAGCACAGTCCAATTGGCTCCATACCAACGTTTTTGGGTGCTGTAGCATAGCCAACATTTATAACGCTGGTATAGTTCAAATTTTTTATAGCAATTAGCAGGAATACGACATTATTTTACTCCCAAAATATTATATAATTACTCTACGTATAACAATGCCAGATATAATAATGCTAAGAAATCATATATAGTTTTGACTTTTGAATCAAAATAGTATGGATAATGCACTCATTAGAAGTGAATAATGAGTTAGAATTGACTAATGTAATGAATTGGAATTCTTGCCATCTCTCTTTTTGAGCACCCATAGGTATCATAAGAGTATTCCATGATCACAATTTTTGCCATTGTCTTTTCCTCCAATTATCCTATAAGATAGATTATTACTGACTTTTTGACACTTTCACGTAAACCCACTACTTTTTCTTTAGGACTCAAATCACAATCAACTAGATAAGATGACTATGACAAAAGATGTGTAAAAGTTTGTGGGCTTAGAATTTTTGGTACCACAATCTCCTCCACTATCTCACATCAATAGAGCAAGACCAACATGTGGTTGTACTATTTCCTCACTCATATAATGATCTCTCTCCCCCTCTCTTTCTCTCTCTCTCTCTCTCTCTCTCTCTCCTTGCAGCACTTTGGCTTTGTCTTACAAATTTTCAACCTGCTATTCAAGTTTGTCCAATTTGTTGTGCTAAATTTTTGGAGCTGTCACAGTAATTGTTGGCCTTTTGGGACACTGGAATTTGCACTGTACAATACCGCCAGCATTCCTCAACAGGTAAGTCACTCTTGCATCTATTTAATTTCGTCTCTTTGCTTCTATGATTTGTTCCAAAGCCTAGTGTGGTTATTTATTTGCTTTGATGAAAGAAAATTAGCACCAAGTATTGTACTACATATCCAACTTTATATCAAACAAACTTCATATAGCTCCATTGCTCCAACTTAGATGGGATCACCTGCAGTGATCATCATGGGCGTCTTGGCAGGGACTCTAGTAGTGTATCTATTTGCTTGTATTTTCTTTAGAAAAAGAAAAATAAGGGAGAAGGAAACTAATCATTCCACTGCCAAGAGAGATGTGAGTGCAGCTTCCCAGCAACTAGATTTTACTAATGCAGCAGGAAGTGGTGGAAAAGATGGTGGGATGGTTGTTTTGGGGGGAGCTGCTGTTGCTGCAGCTGCAGTTGTAGCTAGTACATATGGTGCTGGTGATGATGGCCATCACGGTGGTGGAGGATGTGGTGGTGGTGGGTGTGGTGGTGGTGGAGGGGGTTGTGGAACTTCATAAGAAGACATTAATATAGAAGTCTTCTCTTGTATCTAGTTATGTTACTACCAGCAGTTGAAATTAACTGGTACCTTTCCTATTTTATTCTACCTCTTTTTTAGATAAATCCCATTTGTCTTCTATTGGGCTTTGAATAAAATAAGAGTGAATTGTAAGATGTTATAAAGCATGTGAATTTGTTAGTTGTTAATAGAAGATTGTATTTCTTTTTTTAATTTGGAAATCTATTTTTGGGTTTGATGTTGGAAATGTATTAGTGGTTCTATGAAATAACAAAAAATTCACCTTAGCTATTATAATTCTTTATTACCAACACCTGAACATGTGCTCAAGGAACTGATAGCAAAAAGCTTTCATAAACTTGAAAGAGAAATTTCAAACTTACCATTATGGATAAACAAAAGTAAGCAAAACCAGAAAAATAGATAAGGGGTCATGAATTTTGAGGTCATTAAGGATTTGTTTGCTCTTACTCCCAACTACATTGTGATATAATTATGGGATATAAACACAATTGATTACTATTTTCTTGGTGTAGTTTTAACATTTTGGATGTTATTAACGCCACATTTTAATTCAGGACTGAAACTCAGGGTGAAGACAGAAATCCGATTTTCATCTTCTTGTATGTACGCAAACACACATGCATATATAGATAGTATTTTCTTCCTTGTTGAAGGATACAGATTACAGAGGTCCTTGTAGCTATATAGTTAAAAACCTGCTACCTTTTCAGTGTGCATTCCTACACTCTGAAGCAGGAACAGATAAAAGTTTAAGGTGTCCAAGAAGTTTTGTTTGTTCTAATTAATTTTCAACTATACTAGAGGTTGTGTGTGTGTGTGTGTGTGTGTTTTTTTTTTGTTTTTTTCCCCCTCTAATTGCATTCCAAGTTTCTCAATAAGTAAAATTTTCATTTTCAACCAGCACCAATTGATGAACTATGATCTGAATGTCAACTAAAGTCTTTGATCTGGCCGGTATCCAGGTCTGATGCCGTTCCTGAATGACACTCGACACTCTAGTACACAAACTGCTTCCAGCATTGTTTATTGAATCCAAAACTTTATCCACCAGAAGGAGCATGTGTTCATTCAATCACACGTAGTGAAGTTATTATCAATTTAACATATTTAGTAGCTCATAATAGATTTACAGCAAAAAGATGGAGAAAACTGAAATTGGGATATTGATAAAAAAGATCTCCATAGTTAAAATTAAGTTAAACGAAAAACTTACTATATCCAAAATTTGGCTCAACACAGAGTATGCCCTAACCTCTATACATATTCAGTTACTTTCATCACAAAATTGTTAGAACTATTTCCATTTTAGCATCTCTAATATTAAAAACGCTAGCCTGAACCAGGTCCAACCACTAATTTTCTATCCTTTCCCAATTTGATAGAAGCTTACCATATCCAAAATTCATCTATTTTCCTACGATTTCTTGCTAACCAAACAGATTCTGAATGAATGAAAGATATATGATCAGGCTCAAATTCTAGCAAAAGTTTACAATTAATTGGCGCTAGAAATTTAAACAACACTAAAAAGTTCGAATGAATTAAGAAAAAAATCCCAGATAAAACAGATTCATTCCAAACTCATATTTTCCTAGGATTTCTTGGCAACCAAACAGATTTTTAATGAGTCCAAAGAAATGTAATCGAGTTCAACTTCCAGCACAAGTTTAACCATTTGAGCTAGAATTTCAAACAGTTGAAAGAAATAACTACCAGAAAATAAATATAAAATTCAAATTAGAAGTAAAAGAAGCATATAGAGTGAATTACAAAACATAGAAATCACATTTACTAGCATCTAGCTAATTAAGATTAACAAAAACCCTTATGTACACAAACGGATTCAACAAAAGCTAAAACCAACAAAGATCTATCTAGTGCTTCAAAAAACGAATAAAAAACAAGGATTGCAAATTTTTTGTTTGGAAAACCAAGTATTTCAATCCAATTCTCCACCATTAATATCACAGACATACTCGTGTAGATAGAGAAAGAGCGAGACAAGGAGTACCAGAGAAATGTGCAGGGAGTAATCTGCAAAATAGTGTAACTCAGAGTCCATTCTCTATTTAAAAAAGTGACGGACTTATATATGAGAGAGAGTACATAATATACATGTGTGTGAAATAATGGACGTAACCAGAGTTAAAGAATATTTAGCCAAAAAAATCATTCCCAACTCTTTTACTGGGCTGATGCCGACTCCTTTTTGAGCAAACATTCCCAACACGTTGCAGAAACTTCTAATGGTGGTGGCCCAATAAAATGCACCCGACTATCCCAACCCAAGTTAGATATTTTTGCTCCTATATCTGTTTGTTTCTTTTGGATAAATATCTCTAAAGAACAGGAACATGGGGTTGTAATATTTTCCACAAGTCATATAAAGATCTGTGTGCCTCTCCAATTGTATGTGCTAAACCTTGGAATTGTCACAGTAAGTACACAGACACTGAGAGCTATTGTTGATTCTTTCAAAGACAATGCCACCAGCATTCATTATATAACAGCTAAGTGATTCTTGCATCTAAATTCTAAATTTCGTTTCTGTGCTTTTATTTGCTTTGATGATAGACAGTTTGCACCAGCCAAGTATTTGTACTCTTTATATCAAACAAAAATTTATATATCTCCATTTCTCAAACGTGGATGGGAACACCTGTGGAAATCGTCTTGGCCGTCTATCTAGTTTCTTGTATTTTCTTTAGAACAAGAAATAAAACGAAGAAGAAAACTCAGCATTCCACTTATGATAATACAGCTGCAGTAGTAGCTAGTGCATGTGGTGGTGGTGGTCATAGTGGCCATCACGGTGGTGGTGGAGGCGGTGATGGTGGTCATAGTGGCCATCACGGTGGTGGTGGAGGCGGCCATCATGGCGGTGTCCATCATGGTGGTGGTGGTGGTGGGTGTGGTGGAACTTAATAAGAAGATATCAATATAGAAGGCTTCTTTTGCATCTAGTTATGTTACTACCAGCAGTTGACATCAACTCAATTGGTAGCTTGCCTCTTTATTCTAGTGCTTTAAATAATTCCATTTGCTTTCTGTTGGGCTTTGAATAAAATCTGAGTGATATGTAAGTTTGAAATCTATTTTCTGGGTTTTGGGTATGGTGTTGGTCTTGTTTGATACTTGCATGGATTAATGTACCATCGGTTCAATAAAATAACAAAATTCACTAGTTATTATAATTCTTTGTTCCCAAAGTCTAACAAACATTACAAACTACCCACAGCTAATATAGAATGCCATGTCATTTTCTCTCTTCTTCTTCTTCTTTTTATTTTTTATTTTTTTATTATTTATTTATTTATTTCATTCTCATGAAGAAAAGAAAATTGCTAACCAAAAAAAAAAAAAAAAAACTTTCTTGTACATGTTATTATATGTGAATGGTCTTGTAAAATAGTAGGCAAGGGGTTGGAGGAACTATTAAAAAAAAAAAAAAGAAAAAAATCCTGAAGAAAGGAAAAAACAATCTAATGTTGAGGAAATGACATGGCAAAAGGATCCATAGGTCTTCTCGTAAGGCTCAACCCATATCAAGTTTTTAATATCTTTGCTATGTTTTTCAACATTTTGCGATGCTTTAGAGTATAAAGTGTGTGATTGCCCACAAGAACGTTTATCTAAGATTCTCTTGTGGTGGAGTCAAAATGACACTCACGACTCACGAACACAAGCCACGAGCCACAATGAATATATTTTTTGACTAATCCTTTAAGGCTTGTTTAGGATTGGAAACTTGGGTGGTGACGATATCATATTTAAAGGTAAGAAAGAGATAACAAGATGTCAAATTTAAAGGGTATTATATTAATTAAAAGACATTCAAAAATTAATAGTAATCTTCAAGAAAAACCCCACACTCACGAAGCCATTGAACCCAAAGAAAATCAAAGGACACATTTATCTAAAGAAAAATTCTACCATTACACGATTTGAGTCTAGATCCAACTAAGAAGATATTGTGATGCCTTCAATTGCTCCTTAAGGCGATATAAAGTTCATATGCTTGGACAATAGCTTTTATTACCTCAGTTCCCTGTTCAATGGAATTCGTACTTCCAATGTAAGAAGCATTAGAAGCTGTAAATTCCTCTATTTCAAGTTCCAACCTCTTACACTCCTTGAGAGCTTCAGCCTCCTATTGGTGTTGTTTTGATTCAATCTTACGTTGTAAAAAGTACAAAATAAGAAACCAAATACGAATATGAAACGAATATTGAATAATTTGTGCAAGATATAAACTTACATCTAGTTCATGCTCTTCAATCTCATCAAGCTCATAATCATCATCGGTCTCAATCTCAACATCCGACAATTATTTTTCTGTTGCCATTGTGCGTTTGCTTTCACCGTTGGATCCTTCTAAGAAATAAGGGTAACTTCTAATACGTACACACATGTACTAAATTGCATCTACGTAGAGAAGTATGTGATTTCCCATGTTATGTCTTCCATGGTATTTTCCCTTTTTATTTTGTTATAATTCTTAAATCAACTAATAAAAAAAAGGTGAAGTAAAGTTTATAAACAACAAAAATTTATTTAAATGATAAGCCAAATCAAAAAGTACTTCCTTTATTTCAACCATGGCAATTAGCGTTGAGTAGGAATAGATGAGATTAGTTAATTAAGATCTCAATGTTCAAATTTTGCCTAAAACAAAAACACCCGCAAGTACTATTTTTGATTTTCAGTGCAATTAGTTTAGAGAAGAGAGAAATTATTAGACATAATGATCATTTAGGAAAGTTTGTCTTCTACTCACATGATGGCAATTCCATCTATAGATCTAGTGCACACAATTTACCATGTGAAAGCTTATAGAAAAGACATGTATAATTTTTTTTTTGTGGAGAAAAGACATGTATAACTTGTGTTAAAAGAATAAAAGGTGTTCGGAAATACGAAACTTAACCTAAGATTTTTGAAAAGCGAAGAGCATAAAATGTCGAAAACATAAAATGTCAAATACATGATTGAAAAGCAAAACCTGTAATCAAAATAGTTGCCTGAAGTCAAGATATAGCCTGATCCATTGCCCTAAGGAAAATCTCCTAAGTGGTTCATCGACAATATCAAACCCTATAAACCAATTGTGCTTTCACAAACCTTCAATTTGTATTAATAATTCTATAATCTAATAACACGTGAACGTTGTAAAGAATTATGAAATAAATCTTATTTACATTTTTGGATTTACTTGATATTATATAGTTTCACATAATAACATAAAAAATTCTTATAGTTAGAACCATTTCAATAATACTACTAATAATAATGATGGGCATGAACCTAACCATCATATTAATATATCAAATTACTTTCCTCAGATACCATGTTCTTCAAACTGCCACTAAAATAACAAAATATACAACTGGCTGAAAGTCACTACACACAACTGTCGTACAATTCTCCAAATATGCTACGGCAACTAAAAAAACTTTGTCTCCCCATTGGGTACAATGGCCAATGGCAATCATCAAGATTCAGATGGTGGAGAAGGTGGAGTAGGACATCTATATTTAGCTAAGTCCGCTTGCAGAGTTGCAACCTCGGCAAGAAGACCATCTAAAAGCTACCCATGGGCTGCCTAAGTTGTCATAATAGCTCCATCATAGCATGAAGAGAGGGACAAGGAGGGCCTGTATATGTTGTAGCAGCAGTGTCAACATCTACCTCATCATCGCCATCCTTGGCAACAACAGCTATGGGATTCCCATGCATGTCTCATCTGGAACATCTTCAGTAGTAGACTGTACTCGTAGTCTCTTGGATGAACTAACATTGGGGTTGACAAACTTTTTTTGGGCACTTCGCTATTTTAGAAATTTGGCTCCTATGGGGGCAAGGATGTGGACCAACTCTTGGGAAGGAAAGTTCTCTAATCCTAAGTATTTGAAGACCCTATGGATGAAAATTGGAAAGAGGAGACCATGCCTCTTATACTTGCTCCTACGCACCTTTGCAATGGTTTCAATGAAAAAGGAAGGAAAACAAATGGAACTATTGGTGACAAGGGCGTAAAGAAAGAAACACCTGTTTGTAGGAATTTTATGGACATGAGAGATAGGGAAGATGCTGTGACAAGCTATCTTAAAGAAGATATAATTAAGCTTAGTTAACTCACTTGAGCTAATACTTGGGTCAGAACCCCGATGGACTGATCTTCCATAAAGAACATCCATAACATCATCAATACGAGGAGACTCAGAGCATGGATAAGTAGGTCTACAATTATAGGTACATAAAGAGCATTGGATACATCGTCCCTAGTTATTGTAAAGCATACACCACGTATCCATGATGTCAATTTGTGACCATGGCAAATATCCTTATCCACCAAGAGATTTGAATATAATTCTCTAATCAAGGTTTCAAAGGTTTGCTTATTTGCGTACATGTGGAACCTTAATCGATCAAATACCACTTCAGGTTTGGATGTAGCTTTGGATTTTCCACTCTTAGCCCTCCTTGGAGCCATAACTAACTGATGGTCAGCAGTGGAAACATAATCAGCTCATAAAAAAAGAGAACCAAAAACCGCATTATGAAGAGATAAATACAACACCCACATTCTAATCCTCCTACTGCATAAGATGCATAGACACGCATTATGTGTGAAGTACTACTTCGGTAGACTTTAAATATATTCCACAGTCATCTTGATTAGGAAACAATACTAATCAACGTCTTAAACAATTATTAAGAATAGCTTAAAGGGGGAAAACTACTTTCAAAAATACTCATCAAAGTGACAGTGAATGTTTCAACACTAAATAATCATTTCCCAACTTTGTTTAAATTTGTTCATATTTTCTCACCCACCAACACACAAACAGCCACAGGGACAAATATATACACACAAACACGTATTCATTTCCCAACTGTACCTTCATATATTATATATATTTTTTATTTTTGCTTTGGTTTTCCTAATCCATCAACAATGCATAATATGCTGAACCAAAGCCAACTATTAAAGCCATGAAAGGTAAAGAACCTATCAACAACTATGTTTGCAATGACCCGTATAGAACAAAACTCCCACGTTCATGAAAATCCTCAATTTCTCATGCATACCCACATTCTATTCCTCCAACTTTTGTATTTCATTAGAGACCATGATGTTTTTCAAGGAGATGTAAAAAACCTATCGACAAAATGCATACAAAAGGGCCCATTAACTAGTTCTGACATTTGCACCCATAATCATGAAATCCCCAAATTGCCAAGCATGCATTATCAACCCTAGATTTTTAGTTTTCAACAAAATCTAATGTACTTTTTGCAACTACAGAGTATTAAACAGGCAAACAATATCCATACTACCTAACCCAATAAGCATTTCAAAGCCAAACACCCAATCTCATCACAATCTACATACATAATGAAGTTTGAAATTGAGAACAAAACTTGGAGAATAATGCACCACCACATGTAATTTTAAAGACAATAACGGTTAAAAGAGTCTTATTGCATAAAATCTTTGAAGAATTTGCACGGGAAATTGTCGATTCTAGCTTGATGTGTCGAGAACAATCAAAAATGTCAACAACAAATTGCTGCAAATTCTGCAAAACTGGTGAACTTATCATCGTGGGTTAGGGTATAACTCAATTTATAGGTAATCGAGTTATATGTAACTCAATGATTTAGGAATCGAGTTACTAAGCACCTTGATAACCATAAAATAGTGTTATGCCCTTTGGTTCCAGGTCTAGTCCAGGACTTTGGATTGATCCAGATGCAATTCTGGAGGAATCCAAGTGTCTAGAAGGGTCTTCTGAATAACTCGATTTCGTAATAATCAGTTTAAGTGTAATGTAACTTGATTACATTAAAATCGAGTTACGCCCTTTGGTTCTAGCTTTAGTTCATAACTTTGGACCAATCCAGATGCAATCCAGGAGGAATCCAAGTGTCCAGGAGGTTCTTCTAAATAACTCAATTTCCTCATAAGCAGCTTACATGCAATGTAATTTGATGACATCACAATCAAGTTACGCCTTTTGGTTCCAACTATAGTCCAGGACTTTGGACAGATCTAAATGCAATCCAAGAAGAATCCAAGTGTCTAGAAGGGTCTTCTAAATAACTTGATTTCCTCATAATTGAGTTACGTGTAACGTAACTCAATTACACAAAAATCGAGTTACACCCTTTGGTTCCAAGTCTAGTCTAGGACTTTAGACCGATCCAGACGCAATCCAGGAGGAATCCAAGTGTCCAGAAGGGTCTTTTGAATAACTCGATTTCCTCATAATTGGGTTACGTGTAATGTAACTCAATATCTTATATATCAAGTTATTTGAAGGGTCTTTTGAATAACTCGATTTCCTCATAATTGGGTTACGTGTAACGTAACTCAATATCTTATATATCAAGTTATTTGAAGCCTGCATATAGCCTTAACTTGAGAACTCATGTATAATTGTTCACAACCATGATAATTTTACCTGTTTATTCATCATAAAATTTTACCAGTTCACAATCACTTTTATAAACAAATCATCCATACAATTCCAACCACATCCATAAACAAATCATTCCTTCGTTTCCAACCACATGAATAAAAAAATCATCCATACAATCTACAAAGGAAATAAAGAGCCATTATGGTTTTAAAACCATTGAACCAAGTTGTTCACAATGTAAGTAAAACCATTTACATATAAATGATGTCTTCTCACTGTTTACAAAAAGAGATTTGAGTTCAAGTAGCGCCACAAAAACTGTCTCTTTGCCACGAATCCCATATCTACACAAGTACAAAGAAAAATACATACATGGGATAATTACAGATAACCCTCCTGTGGTTTGAGCGAAAATCACTTTGCCTACCCGTGGTTTGAAAAGTGTCACTTAACCCACCTGAGGTATGTTTCCGTCACCCTCCGTAACCCACCTCGGTCTCTGCCGTTACAAAAACACCTTTTAACCCCAAAACAGAACATAACGCGAATCAAAACACCCAAAACTCAAAAACTTTTCGAGAGAGAGACCTGAGGTGCGATCAGGCTGTTTGTCGTGGTTTGGAGCGATTGGAGGGAGAGAAAGCACTTGTTTTCCATCATCGAAGCTAGGCAAGGTATGTGTGACTGCTGCATTTGTGTTCCCACCCACGTATTTGTGTTTGTTCTTGATTTAGGTTTTCAGAGTTTGTTCAAGTGCAAACTTACTGTGTGAAAGTGAATATTTGTACTTCCCAGGAATTGTGGTATGTTGATATGTCTTCATCAAGTGGTAATTTCTCGGGTTCATGTGGACACATGTGCAATGAGCAGACTTGTGTTTTGAGAACAAGTTTGAGTTTGAACAATTTTGGGAGGAGGTTCTTGGGTTGTAGCCGTTATAAGGTTGGTCCTAAGTGTCCTTTCTTTGTTTGGGTTGATAACCCAACCTGTCCTCGTGGGAATGAAACTGCCCCTTTGGCCATAGAGAAGATGTCTAGGCTTCAGAGTGCTCTCCAACTTGCCAATGAGAGGGAAAGGACAGCTCTGGAAATGGCAGAAGAGGCTAGGCAAATGGCAGAAAAGGCTCTTGAAGAGGAAGCCAAAGCGAAGGAGAAGGAGAGAAAGGCTCGAGCTGTCTGTGCAAAAGCTAAGGAAAAAGCCATGTTTGCTGAAGAGAAGCAGAGAATGTGGAAGTCCACATGCATTTTGTCATGGATCTTTTTTGTTATTGTTATGTTTTTGTGTTTTGGCTCAATTGAGTTTTCTGGAGTGAATAGACCTAGATTGTTGCCCTGAAGTAGTTAATTGGTTAGTAAGTAGGTTTTTTTTTTTTTTATGAAGGTTAGTAAGATAGTTATGGCAATGGTGTTAATGGATTTGCATTGTAACGGGAAACTTCATCTACTTATGTAATGTTTTGATGTGTCAATGAAAGAAGTATTTTGTGCATACCATAACAACCATTCAATGGAAGAAGTATTTTGTGCATACCAACCATTCAATTATTAAGTATTTTGTGCATACCAACCATTCAATTCAATTATTAAGTATTTTGTGCATACCAAATATTGGGCATACCATACCAACCATTCCACAATAAAAACTTCCATACACTATATTGGAAAAATATACTTGGACACATAATTTGGTTTAGACACATAATATACTTGGAAAAATACACTAATTTGATTTACACAAATAATGTTCCATACAGTTACCTGTGCATACTATAAAAACCATTCCACAATAATAACAACTTCCATTCAGTCTATATTGGACAAATCTAGTTGGACACAATTTGTAGAAGCAATAAATAATTGCTCAAAATAAGGTGACTGTACCTTAATTACAACTAGAGTGTATTGTACCTTAATTACAAAAAAGCACATTCCAAGGCTAGCTACATATATATATATATACACATACATATAATTGCTCAAAATAAGGTGACTGTTTTTTACACTAGGAGTGAAGTTTACAAAAAGCCAACAGTGGCCTTCACAAAAAAACAAAAGGCCCACATGTTCCCTAGCTGCCACTCCCAAGCTGGCATGCGCACCCACTAGCCTTTAATCTTTCTTCTTTCCTCTTTCCTCTTTTCTCTTTCCTCCCACTGAATTCATTTTTGGTGGCCTCTGTGCAGCAAGCTGTCCTCTAGTCCTCACACCACCAGTGCTCTTATTTGTATTGGTAGGCTACAAATTAAAAATTAGATCCACATGTTAAAAAGTATCTCAGCAAAAACACAACCATCCAGGAAAGAGGTTACTGAACTAAGTTACCTGTGAAGAACTTTGTAAGGTATCCCAAGTCTCCCTAGGTGTGTGAAACTCTGGCTGTGAGGAAGAGAACCATCCTGCTCTCCTATGAGATGACCTAGGTTGATTTCCTTGCTGTGAGGATGAAGGCTGAGTGGCAGACATCATGTTGTAGGTCTGGGTAGGCTGCTGGGATGGTGGCTGGGGTGCAGGCTGAGGTGCAGATCTAGGTGCAGGCACCCCTCCCCTTGCCTGCAACAAAACCAAGTTTCAAGACAGTGTTTATTGTAAGTTTAAAAACAAGTTTTTTTTTTTTGCCATTTAAATCCTAATTACTTACAGTTTTTTCTCTTTCAAGTCTCTGTCTCCTCTGCCATGGTGTCTCCCCAGTGATGCCAGCCTTGCACCCTCTTGAGTTATGCCCTTCCTTTTTGCATTTCCCACATCTGACAGGTTTGTTCAGCCTACTTGCTTTGTAAGGGTTTCTAGGCTCATCAGAAGCCCTCTTTCTTTGCTTGGGTGGTCTGCCTGGTGGTTTGTATATGTTAGGTGCTAGGGGAGCAGGCTGTCCAGTCTCAGTCCATTCTGACTGGCCAGGCATGGGAGGAAGTACCTCCTTGTATATCTGCATATAAGTTTCTTTTAAGTAGCAAGGGTGGGTATAGTCTTCTGGTGTCTCAATGTTTGTATAAATGGCTGTTATGGCATGTTTGCAGGGAATGCCATTTAACTCCCAAGACCTACAGCTACATGTCTTATTGACCAAATCAACTACATGCCTCTCATACTGACTGCCTACCTCATAAAGAAAACTGCCAGCTGATGTTGCTTGACTGTTTTTAAAAGACTTGGGGCAAGTACAGTCATCAGTCAAGGTCTTAATTTGAAATGTTAGCTCTCCACTTATTTGAGATGCATAACATCTCCACCCACACCCATTCTTGCAGTGAACTGATATCTTGGTCCTCTCATTAATTTTGAATTTGATGTCAACAGGTTTCTTGATTGCATACTCCCTCAAAGCAGCTCTGAACACATTTGCATTGGGAAACTTCATCTCCTTCTTCAGTACAACATTTCTCATGTCACTCTTGGCATTAAACTCTACCTGCTCAGGTACCTGCTCATCATCAGACCCATCCATGCTTACCAGGTCATCCTCAAGGGCTGGCTCAGCCCACTCAGGGTCTGCATGGACTGCATTGCTTGATTTTGGGGCTGTGTGGGGTGCATTGCTTGATTCTGGGGCTGGGTGGGGTGCATTGCTTGATTCTGGGGCTGGGTGGGGTGCATTGCTTGATTCTGGGGCTGTGTGGGGTGCATTGCTTGATTCTGGGGCTGTATTGGGAGTAGAACCTTGTGGTGCTGAGTTTTGAGCAGCAAATACATCATCACCAAATTCAGCCCCCTCTAGGCCTTCATTTAGCCAATCATCATCATCTTCATCTTCAACATCCTCAACATCTTCTTCTTCATCATTCTCATCATCATCCTCATCATCATCCTCATCATAATCACTATCCAAATCTATTTCATCCCTTAATGAATCACCACCTAAACCACGTACATCAACACCTGCACCAGCTGCCACTCCCCCTTTATCACCACCTACACTAGCTGCCACTCCCCCTCTATCACCACCTACACTAGTTGCCACTCCCCCTCCATCACCACCTACATCACCTACACCACCTACACCACCATGTGCCACTCCCCCTCCATCAGGATACTCAACTGCCAGTGGCTCCACATCTATGTCAGTATAGATTATGATTTTTTCAGCTGGCCATGCCCTATGAAGGGTAGTCATGTTTACAACATCTGCATCTGTTGCTATGTCTCTTAAATCAACTTGAAGATTACCTTCAGGAAGTAAGTACTTATATCTACTGTGTTCTTTAGGAGCACCAACTAGATGGCATAAATCCCGAATTTCAAAGTAACTCAACTTGTCAGGGTCAATATCTGTCAGTAAATGTACAGACCCACCCACATATTCAATGGTTGGCTCCTCCACAAAACATCCCCCAACATGAATTTCAATGTCAAAGGTGAAGTCAACCATCTGCAATTAAAGAAAGTAGTTTGTTTACACACTGACATGCAGAAAATGACAAGAAGCAAAAAGATACAACAAGTGTACTCATTGACAAATAAACTTGATTCTACATATATATGCAATCTGTTCAGGGTGTTTTTTGTTTTTTGTTTTTTTTTGTTTTCTACATATATAGCCTCTAGTTTATTTTGTTTTCTGAGACTTCCAGAGGTAAAAATTGAAAGCCATATAATTGCCTGGTTGTGCATTGTGATTTATTTGTCTTACCCATATAAAGAGCAATTTCATTTGATATTTGATATATCATTTTTTTTAATGTTTTTTATAATCAACGTACCACCAAATAAGTTTGCCTGATTGTTCATAGTCCAACATTGTGTTGATTTCTAAATAATTCAAGTCGAAGTTGAACACAGATTTTGTTTGTTTGTTAATATTTCGCTAAAATGTGTACTTCCAACCAAAGTACTTGCGCATTAGCTACATCCTAAGCGATTCTACATATAAATAGCAAAATGCACATTTAACTTAACCTACAAAAAATAAAAATAAACATGCAGATGAACAGCAAAACCTAACAATATGGGTCGCGATAAAAAATTGACATCAAGAACACAAATGCAGCAGTCACACATACCTTGCCTAGCTTCGATGATGGAAAACAAGTGCTTTCTCTCCCTCCAATCGCTCCAAACCACGACGAACAGCCTGATCGCACCTCGGGTCTCTCTCTCGAAAAGTGTTTGAGTTTTGGGTGTTTTGATTCGCGTTATGTTCTGTTTTGGGGTTAAAAGGTGTTTTTGTAACGGCAAAGACCGAGGTGGGTTACGGAGGGTGACGGAAACATACCTCAGGTGGGTTAAGTGACACTTTTCAAACCACGGGTAGGCAAAGTGATTTTCGCTCAAACCACAGGAGGGTTATCTGTAATTATCCCAAAATACATTAATATCGCATCTGCTAGAAGAAGCAATTGCTTGAACAACTAATCACAAGATTGCCCAAAGTTAAGCTAAATTTGATACATTGATATTACTATCATGGTTCCAATCTAAAAATTACCCTAGGAATCTTAATTACAACTTATATAATTTAATATCTAAAAATGTAGGGGATATAATTTGATATCCCCCCTTGTTACTATGACTTGTAATTGTCACTTGCTATGTAGCACCACGGCTTGTTGATTCTGCATTTCGAGTCGGACATTTATGACGGTTATGACCCTCTTGGTGACATAACCCACACTTTGACTTCGGTCCGTTCTCAATCCACAAAAATGTTGGAAACTCCCTATCATCGTCATCCATCTCATTGTAGATTCTCGTGGACTTAGGCCGACCTTTCTCTTGGATCAATAGCGGATTTGGCATCACTGTTCTCCTTTCTTCTGGATTTGGCCATTCTAACCTATCTTTCAATAGTTGGAATATTAGCTCATAGCTGTGGTACCGTTCAGACACGTGGTAGAAACGATCCATAAACTCCGTCGCATCCTGGTTATACTTAGCACAAACTGCTATTAAGTGTGAACAGGGGATCTTGTATGCTTCCCATTTCCTGCATGTGCACGCCATCTCTATGAGATCAACCCTATAGGTGTGAACTCCCCTGTTAGTAGTCAAAAGATTAGACTGTGTCTGTACTGTATATAAGCGCTGTTGCGTGCTCATCCTTCTAACGATATGGAGCTTCGCCTTCTCTTGATTTGCCTCGAACTTGTCATAGGCATATTTGCACCATTCTTGCCCTTCTTCCATCTGCTCTAGGGTTTTGTTACAACGATCATCAAAGTACGAGTTCACCTTGTAAAATGTGAACTTCACCATTACAGTTATGGGTAAGCTGCTTGCTCCCTTAAGTACCCCATTGAAGCACTTTGACAGATTGGTTGTCATTGTGCCATATTGGTGCCCATGGTCATGTGCAAGTGTCCACTTTTCCTTCCCTACAGCCTTAAGATAGTCATATGCCGCCGGATTGACATTCTTGATTAAATCCATTGTGTTTTCAAACTTCCTAACTTGATTCACAGTTGCTGCCTTCCATACAAAGTTCTTCAACGGCAGACTATTGAAGTTAGTGTAAAAATTGCTTACTAAATGGCGGAGGCAATACTGGTGATGGGTTAAGGGCGCTTGCAAATAACCCCTAGTGGTGTCATCAAAGCATGATTGTATCCCACGATGCCTATCAAAGATTATACACAAATTGGTCTGATTCGTAACATAAGTTAGCAAGCATGCCAAGAACCATCGCCTTGTCTTTGTGCCCCCGCTTTCAACAATGGCAAACATGAGTGGATAAACCTCGTTGTTACCATCTGTTGCCATTGCTATCAACAGCTATCCTTTGTACTTGCCATAGAGGTGCATTGCATCTATGCTTATCACTAGCCTGCAATGCCTAAACCCTCTAATACACGGACCAAAAGCCTAAAACTCAGAGTTGAATATACAAGTCCTCGAGACACGGGGGTCAATTTTGTGTTTGACTCATCAAAATCCCCGTAAATACGAGCAACTATCTTTTGTTTGGCTTCCCAAACCTTGTTCATAGTTACTTCTTGCATGTGCTTCGCATGTAGCCCGAATATACTGCTTAAGTGCAATGGAAATGAACCTTGAGTCCATCATCCATCCATCAGTTGCTACCTAGAGGGATGTGCAATTGTGGGAACCCTTACATTTACTGATCAGCCACATCCCGTGCTTTTTGCTACAAATAGCCCAAATTGACCACAGACATGTATCACGTATGCATCGCATTACCAGCCTATTGGTGTTAGAATTGATGACCTTCCGTATATACTGCTCAAGTGTGATTGAATGAAATAACAAAAATTTCACCTTAGTTATTATAATTCTTTATTACCAAAAGTGTTATTAATGTATAAAAGTTACCATGATAAGTGGATTTTGTAATGTCCCTCTGTGTTAAAATTTCATTCTCTCTCAATGTGTGTGTTTGTTTCTCACAAAAAAAGAAAAAAAAAAGTAGCTTATATATGGAGAGCCACTTCCAAACATAGAATGGCTTCTCATTTTCTTTCTTTTTTTAATTTTATATTTCATTGTCATTTAGAAAAGAAATTTTTTTAGGGAAAAAAAAAGGAGAGAATTTTTGTGTAATAATACTGAAAAAAAGAGACAATTAGCAGACATGTGCTCAAGGAACTAATAGCAAAAAGCTTTCATAAACTTAAAAGAGAAATTTCAAGCTTATCATTATGGATAAACAAAGTTAAGCAAAACCAGAAAAATAGACAAGGGGTCATGAATTCTGAAGTCATTTCACCATTAAGGATTGTTTGCTCTTACTCCCAACTACATGATAATATAATTTTGGGATATAAACACAATTGATTACTATTTTCTTGGTGTAGTTTTAAAATTTTTGGATGGTATTAACGCCACATTTTAATTCAGGACTAAAACTAAGGGTGAAGACAGAAATCCGATTTTCATCTTCTTGTATGTATGCAAACACACATGCATATATAGATAGTATTCATCCTTGTTGAAGGATACAGGTTACAGAGGTCCTTGTGTGAGTTCCTGAGATCCTGAGATCTAGATGAAATGCTTAGGCTAATAGTGTTGTAGCTATATAGTTAAAAACCTGCTACCTTTTCGGTGTCCATTCCTACACTCTGAAGCAGGGAACAGATAAAAGTTTTAAGGTATCCAAGAAGCTTTGTTTGTTCTAATTAATTTTCAACTCTACTACAGGTTGTGTTTTTTTTTTTTTTCCTAATTGCATTCCGAGTTTCTCAATAAGTAAAATTTTCATTTTCAACCAGCACTAACTGATGAACTATGATCTGAATGTCAACTGAAGCCTTTGATCTGGCCGGCATCCAGTTCTGATGCCATTCCTGAATGACAATTGACACTCTAGTACACAAACTGCTTCCAGCATTGTTCATTGAATCCATAACTTTATCCACCAGAAGAAGCATGTGTTCATTCAATCAAACGTAATGAAGTTATTATCAATTTAACATATTTAGTAGCTCATAATAGATTTACAGCAAAAAGATGGAGAAAACTGAAATTGGGATATTGGTAAAAAAGATATCAATAGTTAAAATTAAGTTAAACTAAAAGCTTACTATATCCAAAATTTGGCTCAACAGAGTATGCCCTAACCTCTATACATATTCAGTTACTTTTATCACAAAATTGTTGGAACTATTTCCATTTTAGCATCTCTAATATTAAAAATGCTAGCCTGAACGAGGTCCAACCACTGATTTTCTATCCTTTCCCAATTTGATAGAAGCTTACTATATCCAAATTTCATCTATTTTCCTAAGATTTCTTGCTAACCAAACAGATTCTGAATGAATGAAAGAAATATGATCAGGCTCAAATTCTAGCAAAAGTTAACAATTAATTGGCGCTAGAAATTTAAACATCGAAAAAAAAAAAAAAAAACACTAAAAAGTTCGAATGAATTAAGAAAAAAATCCCAGATAAATCAGATTCATTCCAAACTCATATTTTCCTAGGATTTCTTGTCAACCAAATAGATACTTAATGAGTCCAAAGAAATGTAATCGAGTTCAACTTCCAGCACAAGTTTGACTATTTGAGCTAGAATTTCAAACAGTTGAAAGAAATAACTACCAGAAAATAAATATAAAATTCAAATTAGAAGTAAAAGAAGCATATAGAGTGAATTACAAAACATAGAAATCACATTTACTAGCATCTAGCTAATAAGGATTAACAAAAACCTTCATGTACACAAACGGATTCAACAAAAGCTAAAACCAACAAAGATCTATCTAGTGCTTCAAAAAAGGAATAAAAAACAAGGATAGCAAATTTTTTTTTTTGGAAAACCAAGTATTTCAATCCAATTCTCCACCATTAATATCACAGACATACTCATGTGTAGATAGAGAAAGAGCGAGACAAGGAGTACCAAAGAAGTGTGCAAAGAGTAATCTGCAAAATAGTGTTAAGAAAATAGTGTAACTCAGAGTCCATTCTCTCTTTAGAAAAGTGACGGATACATATACATATAAAAGAAAGAGAACGTAATATGTGTGTGAAATAATGGACGTAACGAGGGCTAAAGAATATTTAGCCAAAAAAATCATTCCCAATTCTTACTGGACTGAAGTGGAGTTGCAGAAACTTCTAATGGTGGTGGCCCAATAACACCCCACTATACCAACTCAAGTTAGATATTTTTGCTCCTATATCTGTTTGTGTCTTTTGGATAAATATCTCTAAAGACTAGGAACATGGGGTTGTAATATTTTCCACAAGCCATATAGAGATCTCTCTGTCTCTCCAATTGTATGTGCTAAACCTTGGAATTGTCACAATAAGTACACAGACACTGAGAGCTATTGTTGATTCTTTCAAAGACAATGCCACCAGCATTCATTATAACAGCTAAGTGATTCTTGCATCTAAATTCTAGATTTCGTTTCTGTGCTTTTATTTGCTTTGATGATAGACAGTTAGCACCAACCAAGTATTTGTACTCTTTATATCAAACAAAAATTTATATAGCTCCATTTCTCCAACGTGGATGGGAACACCTGTGGAAATCGTCTTGGCCTTCTATCTAGTTTCTTGTATTTTCTTTAGAACAAGAAATAAAACGAAGAAGGAAACTCAGCATTCCACTTATGATAATACAGCTGCAGTAGTAGCTAGTGCAAGTGGTGGTGGTGGTGGTGGTGGCCATCACGGCGGTGAAGGGTGTGGTGGGGGCGGTGGCCATCTTGGTGGTGGTGGTGGTGGTGATGGTGGTGGTGGGTGTGGTGGAACTTAATAAGAAGATATCAATATAGAAGGCTTCTCTTACATCTAGTTATGTTACTACCAGCAGTTGACATCAACTCAATTGGTAGCTTGCCTCTTTATTCTAGTGCTTTAAATAAATCGATTTGCTTTCTGTTGGGCTTTGAATAATATGTGAATGATTTGTACGTTGGAAATCTATTTTCTGGGTTTTTGGGTATGGTGTTGGTCCTGTTTGATACTTGCATGGATTAATGTACCATTGGTTCAATAAAATAACAAAACTCAGTTATTATAATTCTTTATTCCCAAAAGTCTTACAAACATTACAAACAACCCACAGCTAATATAGAATTCCATGTTATTTATTATTATTATTATTATTATTTTTAATATTTATTTATTAAATTCATTCCCATGAAGAAAAGAAAATTGCTAACCAAAAAAAAAAAAAAAAAAACTAAATTTTCTTGTACATGTTATTATATGTGAATGGTCTTGTAAAATAGTAGGCAAGGGGTTGGAGGAACTATTTAAAAAAAAAAAAAAACCTGTAAGAAAAGAAAAAACAATTTAATGTTGAGGAAGTGGTATGGCGAAAGGATCCATAGGTCTTCTCGTAAGGTCCAGTCCATATCAAGTTTTCAACATCTTAGCTATGGTTTTCAACATTCCGCAATGCTCTAGAGCATAAAGTACGTAATTGCCCACAAGAACATCTATCTAAGATTCTCTTGTGGTGGAGTCAAAATGACACTCACCACTCATGAACACGAGCCACGAGCCACAATGAGTGTATTTTTTTACTAATCCTTTTAAGCTTGTATGGGGTTGGAAACTTGAGTGGTGACGATATCATATTTAAAGGTGAGAAAGAGATAACAAGATATCATATTTAAAGAGTATTATATTAATTAAAAGACATTAAAAAATGAGAGATGCTACGTTTACAACATTTTTACAACAAATCACAGGTGGTTAGTTGTTATTGGTTCAAATTTGAAATTAACACTAAGCTTACTTTTTTGCCCTAACAATAATAACTAGTAACAACCTGCCACTTAGGATTTGTTGTAAAAATGTTATAGATATATCATTTCTTTTCAAAAATTAATAGTAATCTTCAGGAGAAACCCTACACTCACAAAGCCATTAAACTAAAATGAAAATAAAGGACACATTTATCTAAAGAAAAATTCTACCATTACATGATTTGAGTCTAAATCCAACTAAGAAGATCTTGTGATGCCTTCAGTTGCTCCTTAAGGCGTACGCTTGAACAAGAGCTTTTATTACCTCAGTTCCCTGTTCAATGGAATTCGTACTTTCAATGTTAGGACATTAACCAGGAGGTGGTATGTTGAGGTTGTAGCTCTTAGTGCGTGGAGGGTTGCTCCAGTTCTTGTGGATGTTGTATCCCAAGTCCATTTCTAACAAATCGCTACAACTTCCCTTGACCTACAAGGATCTCTATTTGTTGTTTCAGATCATAACACTCATTCATGTCCTGTCCATGATCATGGTGGTAATGTCCATATTTGTGCTTTGATTGCTTGCTCGGATCCCCTTTCATCCTCCTTGGCCATTCCAACATGGGGTTGTCTTTGATAAGTGTAAGTAAATGGTTGATGGGAGCGTTTGTCATCCTACAGTATTGTAGTGGGGTGAAACGAATGGGTTGGCTGGTAGAGTGTCTAGGCCTCTTGCCCTCTCTTTGGCCAATCATTCGTCATCCTATAGTATTGTAGTCGTCAGTCCTACTTCTCTTCCTCTTCCCTTTTGTAATATTTCGAAGGGATGGATGGTGATTATGACCACTACTTCGTTGATCATGTGATAAGACTTGATGGTCTTGCGACTATTTAATTTGAACTTCCAACGCTTGGTTTTGTAGCATAAGGGCTTTATTTTGTTGAGTAAGTCGCTCAATTGTAGCCGAGAGTGTCTACAATTGCCATTCTACAGCACTGGGGGGATTTCCAGTTTCTTGGTTGACTGATGCCATCGATCGAGTTTGGACTGTACAACCTTTTCTCTCAAGGATAAAGCAATGACTGATTACTTTTATTTCCCATAGATGGCGCCAACTGATGATGCCAAAAAATCGTCAGTAAGTCGCACGATCCTCATGTACTCGATACTAGACCTGCACAACAGAAAAAAAGAAGAAGACCTTACAGAGAGTACCGGTGTGGTACCAGCTAAATACCCTCTGAAGGTTAAGTTAGAGAACTCTTTACAACTCTAGAGTGCTAGAACTGAGGTAAATTATGCGTACCTTGGTTGGTGAGGGTTTTGAGGAGTTTTTATAGTAGTATAGGGTTGACATCTACTCCTTGGCTTAGAAGACCTTTCGTTGTAGGAGTCTCCATGAGCATATTTCGTGGAATCCTTTCCTTGTAAGAGTCCTCTTGATTAGTGTTGAGTGTGGGGCACAAGATATTTCCTTATATACACATGCGTGGAGACCAAGTAAGACCATGTAAGAGCCATAAGAGGTTTACGTATCCCCTTCAGCTTCTTTCCGTCAGCTTCCTATTTCGTCATCCAAGGTGCCGCCATCAGCTTCGAGGTGGAACCATAGACCTCATACTATCATTGCCTCTTAATGAATATGAGCAAAGCTGACAGGTTTATTGGGACCGTCGCCTTTTGCCTTATCATGGGTGAGTATCAATATTACAAAATTACCCTTATCAGTTATCTTTCACAATAATTTTATCTATGTGGATCCAACCTAGGATTAAGTCACTTCGCTATCTCACATTAAATTAATCCTTAGTCAAACCGGTAGTTATTATCCTCCTTTTTTTTAATTATTTTTTTTAAAGAATATTCATGGAATTAGCTTGCGTCCATTATAGAATTCAAAGTTTTAATTATGCTATTATATTTTGTTTAAAATAAATGATAAATGTGGATTTTTTTTGACAAATGAAAGTGTTCAGACCTCTTGGAGTATCTCATTATTCCCCTCGAGTGTATGCAGTCCCCTCATCCTACACACCAGGTTATTACAGGGAAGAACCCCATGGGGTGGCCCTAAGATGTTGGCAAGAGGTTTTGAATTTAGGATCTTATGAATATTATGAGACATTAAGAACCACTAAACTAAAGGGTTAAATGTGGATTTAAATATGTAAATGAATTTCAAAACATCTTTCATTTCTAAATTTGACATATCAAGATTGTATCTGAATAGCCCTGGATGTTAACATTTGGTATCATAGAAAAAAAAAAAGTGGAAATATCAATCCTAGTTCTCATATTTCATAAATAATTTCTTTCTTCTCTTTATTGTTTTAAGATTCACACTTTCTCCCATAAAAAACAGAAAGAAAAAAAAAAAGATTCGCGCATTCTCTATTTATTTTTGTTTTGATAAGAGTATATACAAGGATATGAACGAAAAAGTAGGGAAAAAAATAATAATTTGTTGCACATGGATGAGGAAACCATGTCTATGAATCATTTAGGGCAAGGGAGTCAATACCGTATCGGAGGCTGTACCGGTTTGGTTAGCGATACGATATATTTCAGATACCAGTCAATATCGGTGTACTATTTCGGGTTTACTGCTAATTTTTATATATATATATATATATATATGTATGTATGTATGTGTGTGTATGTGTGTGTATTATAATAAATATAAAAGTTCACCATAAAACATTTCCTTAATTCAGAACTAATTATTCATGGTTTTACACTTTAGTATCAATTAAAAGAAAAAAAAAACACAATATAAAAAATAGAAAGCTTAAAAGTTACCATTGCATATTAAGAAAACAAATAATACTAATAAGTTAATGCAAATAAGTTACCATTTTGCCCTAACAAAAATTCAAAAATTACAAAACTTAAAAAAAAAAGAAAAAGAAAAAAACTTTTTTTTTTTTTTTTTACCGATTGGTATGCCCAGTACTGGCCGGTATTGCTCGAAATTGGCCGGTATGACTGGTACATGGCTGGTACGACCGGTATTTAAACCGGTACGAAATGTTGATGTTACGGTACCGGTATACATACCGGCCAATACTAATACAGTATTGACTACCTTGATTTAGGGTCCGTTTGGTTGGGATGAAAATGGGTAGAAAAAAAAAAAAAAAAGAGTTTTTTGGATTGTTTGGTTAAGGTGGAAAATTTGAGAGATTTTAGTGGGGGCCAGTCATTTTCTCCCTAGCCCACCAAAATCTTATTTTCCCAATTTGGGGTGATTTGTGGAGAGAAAATTGGGAGGAGGCGGGTAGATGAGAAAACACTGAATATGTTTCTCCCTCCAATATATATATATATATATATATATATATATATATATATATATATATATAATGTGTTTTCTTTCTTTTAATCAAATATTGGCTTTTGTTTCTGGTTTTTTATTTTTGTTTTTTTTGTTTTTTGTTTTTTTATAAAATCAAACGTTGGCTTTCACCTGTAATTGTTATATACAAAATACAAATTTATAATAATAATAATAACAACAAAGAAAAATAATATTATTATAATATGAATGATTTTTTAATTTTATAAGATTTTATTCTATTAATTTTAACTGATAAAAAGTAATATTTTTTTGATGATTTTAAGGAGGATAAATTACATTTGGTCCCTAACCTTTATACTGTGTGTCAATTTGGTCCTTGATATTTTAAATGTGTCATAATGATCCCTGCCATTAAATGTTGCATGGCTAATGGCCAAAATAGTATATAATATTATTACCACATAAATGGCCACTTGGACTGCCACCAGGCCTTGAAAAAAAAAACCCAAGTGCACTTGTAAAAGCATTTTTATTCTCATTTTTACCTTTTCGCTTTCTCATCTTTCTAATAAACTTTCCTTGGAAACAAACCATACAAAAGAATTTCAAAGCCAAAGATATTGTAAAAACATGTTATCAAACACGTTTTTTCATTATGAGTACTCAAAAGACGTGTTTTTAACATATTTTTTAAATCACAGTTTTCACATTATTTTAAAAAACCAAAACCACAATACTACTACCAAACGTGCCCTAAGCCTCATCCACCAAGAAAAAAAATGACATTTTCTTGACATCCCAATAGAAAATCATCATAGTCATAGAAGGGGGGAGTGGGTTGGGGGAAAACTTTTCAAAAATCCTCCATCTCACCAAATTCAAAATACTCTTCGATACAACCATGCACTTTTTCCTTCTAGCCCATAAATCAGCCCCTATTTTCAGATTACCCATAATATATATTGTTAAACAATCCCCAATTTAATTTCAGCAATTTTTGGGTTTCACAAAATCTCAATATATTTTGCCAACCAATCACTGTGAACACATTAAGCAATAACAAAAGTCTAGCAATTACATTCAAGAAAAGTAAAGAATTTCGAAACTAAACATGACTATATGGTGGAGCCTAAATCTAGAAGCATTTTCTTGAAATTTCATTGGGGATGGTGACTTCATTGGGCCAAAATGGGCATTTGCCCTTTTCTCATAGACTTTCCAACATTTTGCCCCCTTCTCAAACTATTTAAGGATATGCCCCTGTTTTGAAACTCAACATTACCATAATTGATTTTTTCATAAAACTCGATCATACTGTAATCGAGTTTGGACGAGATTTTTGCCACACTGGCTCACTAGCGTGGCATTTTCTTATTTTTTAATCTGTACATAACTCGATTACTATAAAATCGAGTTATATACCCAATTATACAATTATCGAGTTATAAAGCAAAATCGATATCCATAGAATCGAGTTATGGTCGTGTTATAACTTTACTTCTCTTCACATTCAGACTGTCTTGCTTTCAGTCTGAACTGAATTCCACTAGTGCTCCACAGATCCATAGATGCTTCCAAACTGAACTGAAATTTCTATCACCTCAGGTAAAAAACCCACACTAGAAATTTATGGCAATGGTATTTTCATTTGATATTGTACTAATTTTTTTTTTCTTTTTGGGTTGAATGAGTGTTATGTGAGTACATTGGTGTGATTTTGGTTGTTTGTTGTAGTAAATTTTAATCACAAGAGAAAGAGAATCTTCAAGAAGTAATCAACTATATAACTTATTTTTCTTAGATTGTTATAAGATGGTTAGTGAAATGAAAGATAACACATAATTATAATAATATGATAAGTAGCATTTATGGTCACGTTGATAACTCTAGAAGGCTTTTATTAACAAATCAGCAATGCAAAAGCAATAAAAGTGGTTACTATAGATGAAATTGTATGCTGGTCTCCCTATCTATTATTTGTTAATATGAGTCCATAGATGGTGGGACTCACATATCATGCACTAATGCATTCCATACTTTAGTTGAACGTACATAATCATCATTGTTAGACATTGACAACAACACTACGTCTTACACAGAATGTCTAGACATTAATAACAACGTTTAATTTTCGTAGGTAGGAATTTTTGGAAATCATCATTGCTTGAATTTGAGAAGTCTGAAATATCTTTATCATGATGGCTCGCTCTTGCGCCTTCCCTGATAGATGTTACCTAGCCTTTTGGGCTGCATGAAAACAGTCTAGTCGCCTTTGCATTTGATTGTTCTCCCGTTTGAGACAAGCAAGTATGTTGGTAGGTTCGTCTCTAGGTAACTTGGCTAACCGTGCCTTAGGAACTCATAACCCATGCCATCAACAGTACACCTCCAACTCACACCTCTTCTCGTATAGCTGTGACCATGTTCTGCTGTGGTGAACTCTGTTCTGGTGGTATCTGTACTCAGTTGTGCAGGTTTGCTGATTATGATGTGTCCGACGCTTCCTAGACTCTCGTACGTGTATATTGGAATAGTAACAAAATCTATTTTCTTTCCAACCCATTTCCCTCCATAGTGGTCTGTGTATGTTTGCAGTTGTTGCTCTGTTGGAACTTGTGATGATGCATTTGTTGATTTGTTCCAAACTTGTTTTGCATCGTAGGTTTTGAGCTTGAGGCATTATGACTCATAGCTTAGTCAGTCGAAGAAGTTAGTGGGATAGAAATAATTCATCTAGTATTGTGGTGCATTTATAAGCTCATCTCATTGTCCAAATATCTTTAAAACTTTATATTTGAGTATCAGGGCTTGTCATGTCAGTACAGGCTGGAAAACGGTACATGAAAGGGAGTACCCATGCTCCCATTGTTATAGTGTATTTTCACATGTGTACAGTAGTATAAGTCAATTATATTTGCAAAGTTGCGGTGTGCTTGACCAGCTCCTCATCTCTGATTCACATAGTGCCATGCATTATGCATTATTGTACGATTATTCTTTTGTTTATGTTACGGGCCACATGATAGATCTAGCATGTAAAACTACATCAATTTAGAATTGTCTTAGTCATGTACCATGTTATGCAACTATACATTATTTACTAACAATTGATGCACATTGTTAACTTGATTTTTTGATGTTATTGTAGTCAGCGTCAATTGGTGACCTTTATCGCAACTTGCGAAATAGTGCACAGGTCCACAATACCATGAGGGCAAAGTGTGATTGGTTACTCCGTGAACAAGAGATGTTTTATGATGAGATGGTCGGTTATAAGCTGCCAGTGCCTCGGTGACTTGCATCTCAGATGCCAAGAGACACTATAGATGAACTTCGTAAAGCATTGTGCCGCATAAGAGAAGAAAATAATCAAATGAAGATACGTTTCAATTGATATCGGACCCAGGTGGAGATTTGAGAATCAGTGGAGTGTAAGTTGTATGAGCATGCACGATACATGCAATCACTTCTTGTAGTAGACATGTATCAGTCAGATGTGGAGATGTTAGATGAAGAGTAATTGTGTTGTGGTCCACTCGCACTTTGATGTATAACTATTATCCTTAATTATATTTTAGATGTATGTGTGTCACTGTTGTTGTATTCGTATTGTGTAGGGAACAGTGTTTATGGTTAGGGGTTTATGTAAACCTTATCATCGTTTGCACAAATATGCATGTCTAATGAGTAATCTTGAATGACTACTTATAACAAAGAGGTAGGCAAATTATTAGATGCATAACACATACATAATACCTAAATTTTCCTACACACGATGTCGGTCGATATGCATGACCTGCAACAAAAATAGTTGCCTGAAGTCAAGATATAGCTTGATCCATTGCTCCAAGGAAAATCTCCTAAGTGGTTTATCGGCAATATCAAACCTTGTAAACCAACTGTGCTTTCATAAACCTTCAATTTGTATTAATAATTACTATAATCTAAATAACAAGTGAATGCTGTAAAGAATTATGAAATAAATCTTATTTACATTTTTAGATCTACTTGATATTATATAGAATCACATAATAACATAACAAATTCTTACAGTTAGAACCATTTCAATAATACTAATAATAATAACAATGAGTATGAAACTAACCATCGTATTAATATATTAAATTACTTTCCATAGATACCATGTTCTTCAAACTGCCATTAAAATAACAAAATATACAATTGGATGAAAGTCACTACACAGAACTGTCATACAATTCTCCAAATATGCTACAGCCACGACAGAAACTGTCTCCCCCTTGGGTACAATGGCTAATAGCAGTCATCAAGAGTCAGATGGTGGAGAAGGTGGAGTAGGACGTCTATAGTCAGCTAAGTCCACTCGCAAAGCTGCAACCTCAGCAAGAAGACCATCTAAAAGTTGCCCATGGGCTGCCTAAGTCGCCATAACAATCTCCATCATAGCACGAAGAGATGGAGGAGGAGGGCTTGTATACGCTGCAACAGCAGTGTCAACATCTACCTTGGCAACAACAATTGTGGGATCCCCATGCATGTCCTCATCAGGAACATCTCTAGTAGTAGACTGTACTTGTGGTCTCTTGGATGAACTAACACTGGGGTTGACAAACTTCTTTTGGGCACTTCACTATTTCAGAAATTTGGCTCCTATAGAGGCATGGATGTGGACCAACTCTTGGGAAGGAAAGTTCTCTAATCGTAAGTATTTGAGGACCCTATAGATGAAAAATGGAAAGAACAGACCATGCCTCTTATACTTGCTCCTACACACCTCTGCAATGGTTTCAATGAAAAGGGAAGGAAAACAAATGGAACTATTGCTGACGAGGGCAAAAAGAAAGATACAACTGTTTGTAGGAATTGCATGGACATGAGAGATAAGGACGATGTTGTGACAAGCTATCCTAAAGAAGATATAATTAAGCTCAGTTAACTCTCTTGAGCTAATATTTGGGTCGGAACCTCGAGTGATTGATCTTCCGTAAAGAACATCCATAACATCATCAATACGAGGAGACTCAGTGTACGGATAAGTAGGTCTACAAATTATAGGTACATAAAGAGCATTGGATACGTCGGCCCTAGTTATTGTAAAGCATACACCACGTATCCACGATGTCAATCTATGACCATAGCAAATATCCTCATGCACCGAGAGATTCGAATAGAATTCTCTAATCAAGTCTGCTGGAGGGGGTTGTATATTTGTACACAGAGACAGCCAATGCCTAGACTATAGATTCCCACGGACAGAAGGATGAAACTCATCTAGATTGATTTTCCTTTCTCCCCAAATAGACCTATGCTTATTCAAGGTTTCAAAGGTTTGCTCATTTGCGTACGTGTGGAACCTTAATCGATCAAACACCACTTCAGGTTCGGATGTAGCTTTGGATTTTCCCCTCTTAGCCTTCCTCGGATCCATAACTAACTGATGGTCAGCAGTGGAAACACAATCAGCTCATAAAAAAAGAGAACCAAAAACCGCATTACTAAGAGATAAATACAACACCCACATTCCAATCCTCCTATTGCAAAGGATGCATAGACACGCATTATGCATGAAGTACTACTTCGGTAGACCCTAAATATATTCCGCAATCATCTTGAGTAGGAAAAAATACTAATCAAAGTTTTAAACAATTATTAACAATGGCTTAAAGGGGGAAAACTACTTCCAAAAATTCTCATCAAAGTGGCGATATATGTATGTTTCAACACTAAATACTCATTTCCCAACTTTGTTTAAATTTGTTCATACTTTCTCACCCACCAACACACAAATAGCCACAGGGACAAATATATACACACAAACACGTACTCATTTCCCAACTGTATCTTCATATATTATATTATTTTTTTCATGGTTTTCCTAATCCATCAACAGTACATAATATGTTGAACCAAACCCAACTATCAAAGCCATGAAAGGTAAAGAACCTATCAACAACTACATTTGAAATGACCCGTATAGAACAAAACTCCCACGTTCATGAAAATCCCTAATTTTGCATGCAAACCCGCATTCTAATCCTCCAACTTCTGTATTTCATTAGAGACCATGACATTTTTCAAGGATATGTATAAAACCTGTCGACAAAATGCATACACAAAGGCCCATTAACTAGTTTCGACATTTGCACCCACAATCATGAAATCCCCAAATTGCCAAGCACGCATTATCAACCCTATATTTTTAGTTTTCAACAAAATCTAATGTACTTTTTGCAACTACAGAGTATTAAACAGGCAAACAACATTCATACTACCTAACCCATTAAGCATTTCAGAGTCAAACACTCAATCTCATCACAATCTACATAGATAATGAAGTTTGAAATTGAGAACAAAACTTGGAGAATAACGCACCACCACATGTAATTTTAAAGACAATAACGGTTAAAAGAGTCTTATTGCATAAAGGATTTGAAGAATTTGTATGGGAAATTGTCAATTCTAGTTAGATGTTTCGAGAGCAATCGAAAATGTCAACAACAAATTGCTGCAGATTCTGCAAAACTGGTGAACTTATCATCGTGGGTTATTGCAGAACTCGATTTATAGGTAATCGAGTTATATGTAACTCGATGATTTAGGAATTGAGTTACTAAGCACCTCAATAACTACAAAATCGAGTTATGCCTTTTGGTTCCAAGTCTAGTCCAGGACTTTAGACTGATCCTAATGCAATTCAGGAGGAATCCAAGTGTCTAGAAGGGTCTTTTGAATAACTCAATTTCGTAATAATCGGCTTAAGTGCAATGTAACTTGATTACATTAAAATTGAGTTACACCTTTTGGTTCCAGCTCTAGTCCAGGACTTTGGACCAATCTAGATGCAATCTAGGAGCAATCCAAGTGTCCTGGAGGGTCTTTGAAATAACTCGATTTCCTCATAAGTGGCTTACGTGCAATGTAACTTGATGACATCAAAATCGAGTTATGCCCTTTGGTTCCAACTCCAGTCCAGGACTTTGGACATATCCAGATGCAATCCAAGAAGAATCCAAGTGTCCAGAAGGGTCTTCTGAATAACTTGATTTCCTCATAATCAGGTTACGTGTAACGTAACTCAATTACATAAAAATCGAGTTACACCCTTTAGTTCCAGGTCCAGTCTAGGACTTTGGACAGATCCAGACGCAATCCAGGAGGAATCCAAGTGTCTAGAAGGGTCTTCTAAATAACTCGATTTCCTCATAATCAGGTTACGTGTAACGTAACTCGATATCTTATATATTGAGTTATTTGAAGCATGCATATAGCCTTAACTTTAGAACTCATGTAGAACTGTTCACAACCATGATAATTTTACCTGTTTATTCATCATAAAATTTTACCAGTTCACAACCACTTCCATAAACAAATCATCCATTAAATTCCAACCACATCCATAAACAAATCATCCCTTCATTTCCAACCACATGAATAAAAAAATCATCCATACAATCTACAAAGGAAATAAAGAGCCATTATACTTTTAAAACCATTGAACTAAGTTGTTCACAATGTAAGTACAACCATTTACATATAAATGACATCTTCTCACTGTTTACAAAATGATATTTGAGTTCAAGTAGGGTCACAAAAACTTTCTCTTTGCCACGAATCCCATATCTACACAAGTACAAAGAAAAATACATCAATACCGCATCTTCTAGAAGAAGCAACTACTTGAACAACTAATCACAAGATTGCCAAAAGTTAAGCTAAATTTGATACATTGATATTACTATCATGGTTCCAATCTAAAAATTACTCCAGGAATCTTAATTACAACTTATATAATTTAATATCTACAAATGTAGGGGATATAATTTAATATCCCCTTTTGTTACTATGACTTGTTATTGTCACCTGCTATGTAGCATCATGGCTTGTTGATTCTGCATTTTGAGTCGGACATCTACGACGGTTATGTCCTTCTTGGCGACACAACCCACACTTTGACTTTGGTCTGTTCTCAATCCACAAAAAGGTTGGCAACTCCCTATCGTTGTCATCCATCTCATTGCGGATTCTCGTGGACTTAGGCCGACCTTTCTCTTGGATCAATCGCGGATTTGGCGTCACTGTTCTCCTTTCTTCTGGATTCGGCCATTCTAACCTATCTTTCAATGGTTGGAATATCGGCTCATAGCTGTGGTACCATTTGGATACATGGAAGAAACGATTCATAAACTCTGTCGCATCGTGGTTATACTTAGCACACACTGCTATTAAGTGTGAATAGGGGATCTTGTATGCTTCCCATTTCCCGCACGTGCATGTCATCTCTATGAGATCAACCCCATGGATGTGAACTCCCCCGCCAGTAGCCAAAAGATTAGACTGTGTCTCTACTGTATATAAGCATTGTTGCGTGCTCATCCTTCTTTCGATATGGAGCTTCACCTTCTCTTGATTTGCCTCGAACTTGTCATAGGCATATTTGCACCATTCTTGCCCTTCTTCCATCTGCTCTAGGGTTTTGTTACGACGAACATCGAAGTACGAGTTCACCTTGTAAAATGTGAACTTCACCATTGTGGTTTGGGGCAAGCTACTTGCTCCCTTAAGTACCCCATTGAAGCACTTTGACAGGTTGGTTGTCATTGCCCTATATTGGTGCCCATGGTCATGTGAAAGTGTCCACTTTTCCTTCCTTACAGCCTTAAGATAGTCATACGCCGCCGGATTGACATTCTTGATTAAATCCATTATGTTTTCAAACTTCCTAACTTGATTTGCAGTTGCTGCATTCCGTACCAAGTTCTTCAATGCCAGACTATTAAAGTTAGTGTTAAAATTACCTACTAAATGGCGGAGGCAATACTGGTGATGGTCACTTGCAAATAACCCTTAGTGGTGTCATTGAAGCATGATTGTATCCCATGTTGTCTGTCGGAGATTATACACAAATTGGTTTGATCCATAACATAGGTCAGCAGGCATGCCAAGAACCATCCCTAGGTCTTTATGCCCCTGCTTTCAACAATGGCAAACGCGAGTGGATAAACCTCGTTGTTACCATCTGTTGCCATTGCTATCAACAACTTTCCTTTGTACTTGCCATAGAGGTGCATTGCATCTATGCTTATCATCGGCCTGCAATGCCTGAATCCTCTAATACACGGACCGAAAGCCTAAAACTCAAAGTTGAATATACAAGTCCTTGAGACACGGGGGTCACACTTTAACAAAGTTATAGTATTCGGATCTACATCATCCAATGCCACTAGAAATCGTGGCAATTCCGCGTTTGACTCATCAAAATCCCTGTAAATACGCGCAACTGCCTTATGTTTGGCTTCCCAAACCTTGTTCATAGTTACTTCATGCCTGTGCTTTGCATGTAGCCCAAATATACTTGATAGGCCACAAATTGAATGACCCCTTGTGATAGAATTTAATTAGCCAAGTTATTTATTAATCAATTTATCATGTAAAAGCGTGGTAGCACAAACAAATCACCAATAAACTAATTATGCAGCGGAGAATAAATAACACAGTGATTTGTTTACGAATGGGGAAAAACCTAACGGCAAAAACCCCATTGGGTTATTTTCAGGTCACCACTCCCGAAACTCTACTATTATCACAACAAGCGATTACAAATAAATGAATCCCAAGTACCTTACCAACCTACAGTTGAACCTTTACCCCAATACCCACTTGGACTTGTTCTGTAGTGATAGTTCCCCTTTCTGATGCACTGCTACCAAGTACGTGACTAACCAATCTGATGCGCGGATCCCAGTACGCGGCTTACTCCTTTGCACGAATCCCAGTACGTGACTAACTCCACAACAACCTTTTGATTGTTGTAGTTGATTTGCAGCAACTTCACATAGAAACACCAATAAGATCTTCAATGTTGGTGCAAGAGACTTTGCTTGGTTACAGAACCCAAAGGCGTACGAGAAACGCAGCAAGAACTCCTTTTTTCTGTAGGAGGAGGCTAGGGTTTCAAAAAGAAAACCTTATGAAGCTCTCTAGGGTTAGGTTTTTCTTTTTCCCACCTCTTTTAAATAGGAGCGTAATGGGCTCTCCTATTCCAAATAGGTTTACATAAACCTTGGGTTTTTCTAGTCCAATAAGGATTATACAAACCCATAAACAAATAACCTTTTAGAATAAAAATATTGCTGGCTATAATTTGAAAACCTGTAAGCTCGATCGATTGAGACATCTGTCAAGCTTTAATGAATCTCGACAGATCGAGCTTCTGTCGAGGAGGTATCGAGGCCTGCAGATTTGCACTTTTCTTGAGCATTTCTTGAGTAGTCTTCATGTCTTCAATTTAACCACTTGTAATGATCATCTTGAACCTACTTAGATTTACCCAAATACAAATAAAGTGCGTTTTGTCAAAGGATATGCCAATTACATAAAAATATGTCCCTAACAATCTCCCCCTTTGGCAATCCGTGACAAAAGCACAAGAGTACATTGAATGTCCTAGAATACATTCTACTCAAGATTATAGAATAAATAAGCCTAGTTTAAAAGATCTGAACCTTGGAAGTTGCTGCAAGAAGAAGGTTTGGAATCTTGACTTGGCTTTAACTTGTCTTTCCTGAAAGGCACTAAACAAAACAAATCAAGGTACCATGTGGAAAATAATGACTAGTTAAATAAACAAGAAACATGTGTATAAAGAGAGAAAAGAAACAACACATGTGAGATAAAGAGTGAAACACATACATCATCATCTACTATAAAAACAACGCATGATGTATGTAAATGGTTACAAAACCAAAAGATACACAACACAAAAAATATATCAATATCAATGTGTATCAAACTAACTCTCCCCCTAAGTTAGTTACATAAAAAACATTCTTCCCTTTAACATGAAGTTCTCCCCCTAAATCTATTACTCCCCTTGAGGAATGACATTTAATTCTCAAATTTCTCCCCCTTTTTGACATGATTGTCAAAGGGCATAAAAAGAAAAAAGAAAAAGAACAAGGAACCATTGACCTACAAGAAAAAGAAAAACAAGATGCTATGGACACAAAGATAATAAAAAATAGGCAAAACATGTGAAAAATAATGCATGCAAGAGGATCTCGATCGATCGAGAGGTGGCGAGATAGGTGTCAAGCATAATAGACGTCGACAGATGCAGCTGTCAAGGATTTGTTGAGTGACAAATCAACAAAAGGCTAAAAAGATCTCGATTGATCCACCAGGTGTCGAGAAGCTTTCGAGGAGACAGGAGCTTTCTCGATTGATCCACTAGGTGTCGAGAAGCTGTCGAGATTACGATAAGAAAAAGCTTAAGAAGCTCGACAGACAGCAAGGTATCGAGGAGGTGTCGAGGAGGTGTCGAGCTAGCATTTAAAAGCAGTTTTTCGAGAAGTGAAAAACACAGACATGAATGCAATCAAACATGCAACTCAACCAATGATCTAATCAACACAATAATCTCTCAAAATCATCTCTCAATTAAAATTTTAAAGCACATGGATCTAAAAAACACACACACACACACTAAACAAGTCTAACCAATTTTATATTTCAAAAACCAAGTTAAGATAGTTTAGTGAGCATACATTAACACATGTAAAACTTGTGATGGCCAAATCACATTGTATCTGCACATTTATCAAGAATAGTAAAGAATATTACGTGTTGTGTGTGAAAAACATCGCAAGATTGCATAAGTGTATACATGTTATGATGATTTGAGATATGAGAAAATCGCTTTAACTCACATACAATCATAACTGCTTGATGGGGACTATCACCTTCAAGGTACATCCTATAACTCCCACATCTCCTAGAATACACGCTTGCAATCATTTTTAAAACATTTTGATCTTTTTGCTTTTGATTTTTTCTTTGCATATTTTTCTTTTAAGTATATCATGCATGGGCATATTAGAGAGAGAAAAGAAATACCCAATGATATTTGACATTCCAATTTTGCTATGCCTGAGCATACAAATGTCATTGACACAACACTTTTGCTATGCTGAAGCATACATGTGTTAATTTATGATTGGCAAGCAATAGTGGTGAGATGGTTATTAATGCCTTTCTCTCAGGATTTTTTAGTCCTTCCCGTCAAAAAGAGTGATATGAGTGTTAAGTATAAGAGACAACTCAATCTTACTCATCACAAACAAGAGCCACAAAACTCACTTGCTTAGTTGTGCATAGAGATGCTCATCTAAGCTACAAGAGATACAAAGTTTAGAAAATTTATTTCAATGGCCATCCAAGGTACACAAGTACCAATGTACACATAACACAAACTGTTTTTGTATTTTTCTGATTTTTCAATTTATAAAAAAAAAATTAAAAAAAAAAAAAACAAAATAAACTAAAACTAAAAAATAACCAAACAAAAACATGTGAAGCAACATGAAAGCATGAAAGAAAGATGCAGATACATTAAAACATGATTCCAAAAGCAGATAAGAAGACAAGCAAAGAGAGTCCTATTTTAGATAGAAAGAATTAAAGTAGAGGACAAACAGAAAAGACAATTAAGTCTTAGGATCCTTTGTCACCCACACAGCACGAGTCTTTGGCCGTGAAGATGAAAAGGCACGTGTCCTAGTATGACTACTAAAGGATATAGAGGAATTAGAATTCCCTTGAAATTGAGTTAAAAAGCTCAAACCTTTTAGTAACTCACCAAGAATAGGTACAGAACCTTTAGACAAAGGATGAGAACTATTGGACACTCGCTTATGAGGAAACAATTTGAAAAAATTAGGACGAGTGTGACCCGAAGCACCACAATGGTGACAAACATGAGTAGTTTTAGAACTACTCGGTTTCCTAGAAGGAGGTCTAACCTTAGAGGTTGACAGAGACCTCAACTTAGGACAATTTTGCCTAATATGACCAACAATATGATAATGATGACAAGTGGGGACAAATTCAGAATTTTTATTCAACCTAGGAGGAGTTTTAGACATAGGTTTAGAAACTTCAGCGTTAACATCAGATTGTTTACTTTTGTCTATCCTAGCAATATTAGCCTTCAACTCTTCATAATTCCTTTTAAATGGGGGAATATAAAAATCTTTTTTCTTTTGAGTTAGGCTTAATAACAAGTTTGACACTAGTTAATTTTTCAACTTTAGTTTTAAATTCAACTAGTTGCTCTTCCAAACTCTTAATTTTGTCCACCTGAGATGAAATTTGATTTTTAAAATTCTCATTCAAATTATTTGCTTCATCCAATTTTGTAATCAAATCATCTTTTTCAAGTTTGACCTTTTTAAATTTAGCTTTTAATTTTGTAGAACATTTAAGAGATTTCATACAAAAATTATAAAGCTTGCAATAGGCATCTTGAATATCATCATCATCATTCAACATGGGATCATGCAAATCAAAACAATCAAGATTTTCCATGACAACAGGGGTCAATGGATCACACAGCAAAGATTAAAACCTAATCAGAGTGTGCCTACTATGATACCACTTGATAGGCCACAAATTGAATGACCCATTGTGATAGAAATTAATTAATTAATTAACCAAGTTATTAATTAATCAATTTATCATGCAAAAGCGTGGTGGCACAAAAAAATCACCAATAAACTAATTATGCAGCAGAAAATAAATAACACGGTGATTTGTTTATGAATGGGGAAAAACCTAACGGCAAAAACCCCACCGGGTGATTTTCAGGTCACCACTCCCGAAACTCTACTATTATCACAACAAGTGGTTACAAGTAAAGGAATCCCAAGTACCTTACCAACCTATAGTTGAACTCTTACCCCAATACCCAATTGGACTTATTCTGTAGTGACAGTTCTCTTTTTTGATGCACGGCTCCCAAGTACGTGACTAACCAATCTGATGCACGGATCCCAGTACGCGGCTTACTCCTTTGCACGAATCCCAGTATGTGACTAACTCCACAACAACCTTTTGATTGTTGTAGTTGATTTGTAGCAACTTCACATAGAAACACCAATAAGATCTTCAATGTTGGTGCAAGAGACTTTGCTTGGTTACAGAACCTAAAGGCGTACAAGAAACACAGCAAAAATTCCTTTTTTCTATAGGAGGAGGCTAGGGTTTCAAAAAGAAAACCTTATGAAGCTCTTTAGGGTTAGGTTTTTCTTTTTCCCACCTCCTTTAAATAGGAGCTTAATGGGCTCTCCTATTCCAAATAGGTTTACACAAACCTTGGGTTTTTCTAGTCCAATAAGGATTATACAAACTCATAAACAAATAGCCTTTTAGAATAAAAACATTGCTGGCTATAATCTGAAAACCCGCAAACTCGATCGATCGAGACATCTGTCGAGCTTTAATGAATCTCGATAGATCGAGCTTTTGTCGAGGAGGTATCGAGGCCTGTAGATTTGCACTTTTCTTGAGCAGTTCTTGAGTAGTCTTCATGTGTTCAATTTAACCACTTGTAATGATCATCTCGAACCTACTTAGATTTACCCAAATACAAATAAAATGCGTTTTGTCAAAGGATATGCCAATTACATAAAAATATGTCCCCAACAATACTGCTTAAGTGGAAATGAACCTTGAATCCATCATTCGTCCATTAATCGATACTTGGAGGGATGTGCAACTGTGGGACCCTTACGTTTACTGATCAGCCACATCATGTGCTTCTTGTTGCAAATAGCCCGAATTGACCACGAACATGCATCATGTATGCACCACACTACCAGCCTATTGGTGTCAGAATTGATGACCTTCCGTAGATATTGCTCAAGTGTGTTTGAATGAAATAAAAAAAATTTCACCTTAGTTATTATAATTCTTTATTACCAAAAGTGTTATTAATGTATAAAAGTTACCATGATAAGTGGATTTTGTAATGTACCTCTGTGTTAAAATTTCATTCTCTCTCAATGTGTGTGTTTGTTTCTCACAAAAAAAGAAAAAAAGAAAAAGTAGCTTATATATGGAGAGCTGCTTCCAAACATAGAATGGCTTCTCATTTTCTTTCTTTTTTTTTTTTTTTTTTTTTTTTTTTTTTAATTTTATATTTCATTGTCATTTAGAAAAGAAATTTTTCAAGGGGAAAAAAAGGAGAGAATTTTTGTGTAATAATACTGAAAAAAAGAGACAATTAGCAGACATGTACTCAAGGAACTAATAGCAAAAAGCTTTCAAAAATTTAAAAGAGAAATTTCAAACTTATCATTATGGATAAACAAAGTTAAGCAAAACCAGAAAAATAGATAAGGGGTCATGAATTCTGAAGTCATTACACCATTAAGGATTGTTTGCTCTTACTCCCAACTACATGGTGATATAATTTTGGGATATAAACACAATTGATTACTATTTTCTTGGTGTAGTTTTAAAATTTTGGATATTATTAACACCACATTTTAATTTAGGATTGAAACTCAGGGTGAAGACAGAAATCTGATTTTCATCTTCTTGTATGTATGCAAACACACATGCATTATAGATAGTATTTTCATCCTTGTTGAAGGATACAGATTATAGAGGTCCTTGTGTGAGGTCCTGAGATCTTGAGATCTAGATGAAATGCTTAGGCTAATAGTGTTGTAGCTATATAGTTAAAAACCTGCTACCTTTTCGGTGTCCATTCCTACACTCTAAAGCAGGGAACAAATAAAAGTTTAAGGTATCCAAGAAGCTTTGTTTGTTCTAATTAATTTTCAACTCTACTATAGGTTGTGTTTTTTTTTTTTTTCCCCTAATTGCATTCCAAGTTTCTCAATAAGTAAAGTTTTCATTTTCAACCAGCATTAACTGATGAACTATGATCTGAATGTCAACTAAAGCCTTTGATCTGGCCGGCATCCAGTTCCAATGCCGTTCCTGAATGACAATTGACACTGTAGTACATAAACTACTTCCAGCATTGTTTATTGAGCCGCATTCATCATATCTGAGGAAGAATTCCTCCTTTGATCACCCTCCACTCATCCCCTACTCATGAGACTTTAATTGGGAACTCCTAATAGCTATCTGTCCCTCCTCGGATCTATCAATGTCCTTGGGCGAAGCCCAAGGCCCAATATGTGATCTTGGGCTTTTATTTCTACAGATAGTTTTTCACATTTTCCAGTGTTTGGTAGCAGAAAAAAAAACTAGTCAACGTAAAACTATCTTTAGTCAACGAAAAACACTAATAAAAATAAAACTTATTTTCTATAGGCTGTTTTCTAAAAATTCTTTTTGGAAAACAATCTCTCTCTCTCTCATGTGTTGCATCTCCTATAAATATTATATTCATTTGTAGCTACGGAAAACATAATTTTTTGGTGCCTTCTCTCTCTCATAGTAAGCTCTCTCACTTTTTCTCTCTTCCTTTTACTTTTTCTCTCCTTAGTCCTCACACCCTCACTGTCATTAACTCCAATCTCCCCCCTTCCCATAGATCTTTCTCTCTCTCTATCTGTCTCTCATCTCTCTTTTCTCCATGTTTCTCTTCTCCTCTATAATACAGTTCTCTGATTATATTTTTTTCCCTCACTAATCGATCAATAGCTCTGACTTGCATAGGAGAACAGATTTGCAACAATTATTATTTCATTCCTCTCTACTAAAATCTCAATTCTTTGCTTTGAATTTCAAGCTTGATTTTATTTTTTCTCTAAGAAATATTTTTTGGTTTGATGGATTCTAGGCATAAGTTACTTCTTTTTTGCACAAAAAAGTGCAAAAAAAGGAAAAAACTAAAAGAAAAAAAATGATAAATGAAGTAAAAGAAGAATGAATGAATGAATGAATGAATGAAGTAAAAGAAGAAAATTTTAAATATAGTGCCTCTATAGCTCTAAACTGCTTTTGCATAGGAAAATATTCACGGTAAATTAATAATATTGTTATATAATAAATGATAATTGTTTAAGGGAATTGCATTTGTTGGCGGATACATTATGCAATGATGATATATTATACAGATACATTACATAAATACATAATTTAGAGTAATATTGAAAACCTGTAGTTGACCATAGTAAACAATTAGTGTACTAGTAAAAATAGTAGACAATTAAAAGTTATTGTTATTTGTACTTATTGAAGATGTATTCTCCTGTCAATTTATATAGATGTGTGTACATGTTTTAAATTATACAAGAAATATAAATAAAAAATTTGCATACCAAACATCAGAAAACATTCTCAAGCTCATTTTTAAGGTCGTTACCAAACACCGGAAAATGAGATAGTTTTCTAGAAAATACTTTTCGGAAAATGAACCATTTTCCAAAAAACAAATAACGTTGAAACAAACAGAGCGTTAGTTAAGTATTAACTTTTAACGTTTTGAAAATGTATTTAATGTACTCCTTTGGTTATGGATTAGTTTTATTGCGTCATTTAGTATCGTTTTTATTATATGAACTAAAGATCTCTTCATAATTTGTATTGAGGATGGTGTTGCTCCCGACCAATAATCTTGTGTGGCACAAAATTATTCATCTGCTGCATCTCATTAGGAAACAAACCGCTTGTGGTATTGATAGTTTTGAGGACTATTTAGTTTATCTTGGGACATTTATTTTTAATTGTTGTACTGAATTTATTAAATAGTTTGGAACTTTGATCTATACATTTGAAATGTGTTGTTTTGTGCATAACAATTATATCAGGAACCTTTATTATTGTATTGTGTTAATTAGTTGGACATTTTTTATTGTGGGGGTGTATATTGCGTGTGTAAATAGACTCAAAAATATATTTGATTTTTTTTTTAAAACTCTAAACAGATTTAAAAATATTTATTGTGAAAAAAAAAACATTAGACATATAGCGGTAGTTTCAATTTTCAAACCGGCAACTGCCCCTAAAACCTATTTTCTTCATATTAAGAATAAGATTTTTTTCAGGAAAAATTCATAGCAGCGGTTAGCAAAAGTGCCAATATAGCTCAATCACCCAAAAAAAAAAAAAAAAAATTGTCACTTGAAAGGTGGTTCTAGTAATCGCTAGCATAGTCCAATTGGCTCCATACCAACGTTTTTGGGTGCTGTAGCTAGGGGTGTTTACCAAACCGCAAAAACCGCACCAAAACCATCCGCAAAATGACATAACCACACCGCACCGTAAATAATAGTGCACCGCACTGCACCACACCGCATGGTGCAGTGCAGTTTGCGGTTTTATAATAAGAAAACCGCACTGCACCACACCCTCTCTATATATTAATATATTTATTTATTTTTAATATTAAATATATTATTAATAGTTTAATAACCCTAGTTTTTTTTTTTTTAAAAAAAAAAAGTTTAATAACCCTAGCAAGTGTTGACTAGAAAAGCCAACCCAAAATAAAGAAAAACTATCTCAATAATTTAAAATTTGGCCAAAAAAAAAAAAAAAGAAAAAATTAGTTTTGGGCTAAGTAGGAAAAACCCAAAATTTTAAAAATATACCAACTTTAAACTATGTCTTATACATAGTATCGCACATATGACTGTAAAAATGAGGTGCGGTACGGTGTGGTTATGGTTTTGGCTACACTCTAAAGCGCATCACACCGCAAAGTGTGGTGCTAAAAATGGCCAAAAATCGCACCGCACCGCACTGCGAACACCCCTAGCTGTAGCATAGCCAACATTTATAATGCTGGTATAGTTCAAATTTTTTATAGCAATTAGCAGGAATACGACATTATTTTACTCCCAAAATATTATATAATTACTCTATGTATAACAATGCCAGATATAATAATGCTAAGAAATCATATATAGTTTTGACTTTTGAATCAAAATAGTGTAGATAATGCACTCATTAGAAGTGAATAATGAGTTAGAATTGACTAATGTAATGATTTGGAATTCTTGTCATCTCTCTTTTTGAGCACTCATAGGTATCATAAGAGTATTCTAGGATCACAATTTTTGCCAATGTCTTTTCCTCCAACTATCCTCTAAGGTAGATCATTACTGACTTTTTGACACTTTCACATAAATCCACTGCTTTATTTTTAGGACTCAAATCACAATCAACTAGATAAGATGACTGTGACAAAAGATGTGTAAAATTTTGTGGGCTTAGAATTTTTGGTACCACAATCTCCTCCACTATCTCACATCAATAGAGCAAGACCAACATGTGGTTGTACTATTTCCTCACTCATATAATGATCTCTCTCTCTCTCTCTCTCTCTCTCTCTCCTTGCAGCACCTTGGCTTTGGCTTATAAATTTTCAACCTCCTATTCAAGTTTGTCCAATTTGTTGTGCTAAATTTTTGGAGCTGTCACAGTAATTGTTGGCCTTTTGGGACACTGGAATTTGCACTGTACAATACCGCCAGCATTCCTCAACAGCTATGTCACTCTTGCATCTAATTAATTTCGTCTCTTTGCTTCTATTATTTGTTCCAAAGCCTGGTGTGGTTATTTATTTGCTTTGATGAAAGAAAATTAGCACCAAGTATTGTACTACATATCCAACTTTATATTAAACAAACTTCATATAGCTCCATTGCTCCAACTTAGATGGGAACACCTGCAGTGATCATCATGGGCGTCTTGGCAGAGACTCTAGTAGTGTATCTATTTGCTTGTATTTTCTTTAGAAAAAGAAAAATAAGGAAGAAGGAGACTAATCATTCCACTGCCAAGAGAGATGTGAGTGCTGCTTCCCAGCAACTAGATTTTACTAATGCAGCAGGAAGTGGTGGAAAAGATGGTGGGATGGTTGTTTTGGGGGGAGCTGCTGTTGCTGCACCTGCAGTTGTAGCTAGTACATATGGTGCTGGTGATGATGGCCATCACGGTGGTGGAGGGTGTGGTGGTGGTGGTGGTGGAGGGGGTTGTGGAACTTCATAATAAGACATTAATATAGAAGTCTTCTCTTGTATCTAGTTATGTTACTACCAGCAGTTGAAATTAACTGGTACCTTTCCTATTTTATTCTACCTCTTTTTTAGATAAATCCCATTTGTCTTCTGTTGGGCTTTGAATAAAATAAGAGTGAATTGTAAGTTGTTATAAAGCATGTGAATTTGTTAGCTGTTAATAGAAGATTGTATCTCTTTTTTGATTTGGAAATCTATTTTTGGGTTTGGTGTTGGAAATGTATTAGTGGTTCTATGAAATAACAAAAATTTCACTTTTGTTATTATAATTCGTTATTACCAAAAGTGTTATTAATGTATAAAAGTTACCATGATAAATGGATTTTGTGATGTGCCTTTGTGTTAAAATTTCATTCTCTCTTAATGTGTGTTTTTGTTTCTCACAAAAAAAGAAAAAAAAAAGTAGCTTATATATGGAGAGCCGCTTCCAAACATAGAATGGCTTCTCATTTTCTTTCTTTTTTTAATTTTATATTTCATTGTCATTTAGAAAAGAAATTTTTTACGGGAAAAAAAAAAAAGGAGAGAATTTTTGTTTAATAATATAGAAAAAAAGAGACAATTAGCAGCCTATTCTAGAAAGAGATGTTTTAGTGCCCAATACAAAAAACTAATACTCCAAAACCGATCAATTGACTGATCGGACAGCTGAACATGTGCTCAAGGAACTGATAGCAAAAAGCTTTCATAAACTTAAAAGAGAAATTTCAAACTTATCATTATGGATAAACAAAGTTAAGCAAAACCAGAAAAATAGACAAGGGGTCATGAATTCTGAGGTCATTCCACCATTAAGGATTGTTTGCTCTTACTTCAAACTACATGGTGATATAATTTTGGGATATAGACACAATTGATTACTATTTTCTTGGTGTAGTTTTAAAATTTCGGATGTTATCAACGCCACATTTTAATTCAGGACTGAAACTCAGGGTGAAGACAGAAATAAGATTTTCATCTTCTTGTATGTATGCAAACACACATGCATATATAGATAGTATTTTCATCCTTGTTGAAGGATACAGATTACAGAGGTCCTTGTGTGAGGTCAGGCTCCAACTGATCCACTAGGAAGGTCCTGAGATCTAGATGAAATGCTTAGGCTAATGGTGTTGTAGCTATATAGTTAAAAACCTGCTACCTTTTCAGTCTCCATTTTTACACTCTGAAGCAGGAAACAGATAAAAGTTTCAGGCGTCCAAGAAGCTTTGTTTGTTCTAATTTTCAACTCTACTGCAGGTTGTTTTATTTTTTTTCCAAGTTTCTCAATAAGTAAAATTTTCATTTTCAACCAGCACTAACTGATGAACTATGATCTGAATGTCAACTAAAGCCTTTGATCTGGCCGGCATCCAGTTCCGATGCTGTTCCTGAATGACACTTGACACTCTAGTACACAAACTGCTTCCCGCATTGTTTATTGAATCTAAAAGTTTATCCACCTGAAGGATAATGTGTTCATTCAATCACACGTAATGAAGTTATTATCAATTTAACATATTTAGCTCATAATAGATTTACAGCAAAAGATGGAGAAAACTGAAATTGGGATATTGGTAAAAAAGATCTCCATAGTTAAAATTAAGTTAAACTAAAAGCTTACTATATCCAAAATTTGGCTCAACACAGAGTATGCCCTAACCTCTATACATATTCAGTTACTTTTATCACAAAATTGTTAGAAATATTTCCATTTTAGCATCTCTAATATTAAAAAAAATGCTAGCCTGAACCAGGTCCAACCACTGATTTTCTATCCTTTCCCAATTTGGTAGAAGCTTACTATATCCAAAATTCATCTATTTTCCTACGATTTGTTGCTAACCAAACAGATTCTGAATGAATGAAAGAAATATGATCAGGCTCAAATTCTAGCAAAAGTTTACAATTAATTGGCGCTAGAAATTTAAACAACGAAAAAAAAAAAAAAAAAACAACACTAAAAAGTTCGAATGAATTAAGAAAAAAATCCCAGATAAAACAGATTCATTCCAAACTCATATTTTCCTAGGATTTCTTGGCAACCAAACAGATTTTTAATGAGTCCAAAGAAATGTAATCGAGTTCAACTTCCAGCACAAGTTTAACCATTTGAGCTAGAATTTCAAACAGTTGAAAGAAATAACTACCAGAAAATAAATATAAAATTCAAATTAGAAGTAAAAGAAGCATATAGAGTGAATTACAAAACATAGAAATCACATTTACTAGCATCTAGCTAATAAGGATTAACAAAAACCTTCATGTACACAAACGGATTCAACAAAAGCTAAAACCAACAAAGATCTATCTAGTGCTTCAAAAAAGGAATAAAAAACACGGATAGCAAATTTTTTGTTTGGAAAACCAAGTATTTCAATCCAGTTCTCCACCATTAATATCACAGACATACTCGTGTGTAGATAGAGAAAGAGCGAGACAAGGAGTACCAGAGAAATGTGCAGAGAGTAATCTGCAAAATAGTGTAGCTCAGACTCCACACTCTCTTTAAAAAAGTGACGGATTTATATATAAGAGAGACAACATAATATGTGTGAAATAATGGACGTAACCAGGGCTAAAGAATACTTAGCCAAAAAAATCATTCCCAACTCTTTTACTGGGCTGATGCCGACTCCTTTTTGAGCAAACATTCCCAACACGTTGCAGAAACTTCTAATGGTGGTGGCCCAATAACACCCCACTAAACCAACCCAATTTAGATATTTTTGCTCCTATATCTGTTTGTTTCTTTTGGATAAGTATCTCTAAAGAACAGGAACATGGTGTTGTAATATTTTCCACAAGTCATATAAAGATTTGTGTGTCTCTCCAATTGTATGTGCTAAACCTTGGAATTGTCACAATAAGTACACAGACACTGATGGAGCTATTGTTGATTCTTTCAAAGACACTGCCACCAGCGTTCATTATATAACAGCTAAGTGATTCTTGCATCTAAATTCTAAATTTCGTTTCTGTGCTTTTATTTGCTTTGATGATACACAGGTAGCATCAGCCAAGCATTTGTACTCTTTATATCAAACAAAAATTTATATAGCTCCATTTCTCCAACGTGGATGGGAACACCTGTGGAAATCGTCTTGGCCGTCTATCTAGTTTCTTGTATTTTCTTTAGAGCAAGAAATAAAACGAAGAAGGAAACTCAGCATTCCACTTATGATAATACAGCTGCAGTAATGGCTAGTGCATGTGGTGGTGGAGGTGGTGGTGGTAGTGGTGGTCATAGTGGCCATCACGGTGGTAGTGGAGGCGGTGGTGGTGGTCATAGTGTCCATCACAGTGCTGGTGGAGGTGGCCATCATGGCGGTGTCCATCATGGTGGTGGTGGTGGTGGGTGTGGTGGAACTTAATAAGAAGATATCAATATAGAAGGCTTCTCTTGCATCTAGTTATGTTACTACCAGCAGTTGACATCAACTCAATTGGTAGCTTGCCTCTTTATTCTAGTGCTTTAAATAATTCCATTTGCTTTCTGTTGGGCTTTGAATAAAATCTGAGTGATATGTAAATTGGAAATCTATTTTCTAGGTTTTGGGTATGGTGTTGGTCTTGTTTGATACTTGCATTGATTAATGTACCATCGGTTCAATAAAATAACAAAATTCACTAGTTATTATAATTCTTTATTCCCAAAAGTCTAACAAACATTACAAACTACCCACAGCTAATATAGAATGCCATGTCATTTTCTCTCTTCTTCTTCTTCTTTTTATTTTTTATTTTTTTATTATTTATTTATTTATTTCATTCTCATGAAGAAAAGAAAATTGCTAACCAAAAAAAAAAAAAAAACTTTCTTGTACATGTTATTATATGTGAATGGTCTTGTAAAATAGTAGGCAAGGGGTTGGAGGAACTATTAAAAAAAAAAAAAAAACCCTGAAAAAAGGAAAAAACAATCTAATGTTGAGGAAATGACATGACAAAAAGATCCATAGGTCTTCTTGTAAGGCTCAACCCATATCAAGTTTTTAACATCTTAGCTATGTTTTTCAATATTCTGCGATGCTCTAGAGTATAAAGTGCATGATTGCCCACAAGAACTTTTATCTAAAATTCTCTTGTGGTGGAGTCAAAATGACACTCACGACTCACGAACACAAGCCATGATTCTCTTGTCAATTTTTTACTAATCCTTCAAAGGACATATTTATCTAAAGAAAAATTCTACCATTACACGATTTGAGTCTAGATCCAACTAAGAAGATATTGTGATGCCTTCAATTGCTCCTTGAGGCGATATAAAGTTCAAATGCTTGGACAAGAGCTTTTATTACCTCAGTTCCCTGTTTGATGGAATTCGAACTTTCAATGTAAGAAGCATTAGAAGCTGTAAATTCCTCTATTTCAAGTTCCAACATCTTACACTCCTTCTTGAGAGCTTCAGCCTCCTCTTGGAGTTGTTTTGATTCAATCTACGTTGTAAAAAGTACAAAATAAGAAACCATGCAAATACGAATATGAAACGAATATTGAATAATTTGTGCAAGATATAAACTTACATCTAGTTCATGCTCTTCAATCTCATCAAGCTCATAATCATCATCGGACTCAATCTTAACATCCGACAATTTTTTTTTCTGTTGCCATTGTGCGTTTGCTTTCACCGTTGGATCCTTCAAAGAAGTAAGGGTAACTTCTAATACGTGCACACATGTACTAAATTGCATCTACGTAGAGAAGTATGTGATTTCCCATGTTATGTCTTCCATGCTTTTTTCCCTTTTTATTTTGTTATAATTCTTAAATCAACTAATAAAAAAAAGGTGAAGTAAAGTTTATAAACAACAAAAATTTATTTAAATGATAAGCCAAATCAAAAAGTACTTCCTTTATTTCAACCATGGCAATTTGCGTTGAGTAGGGATAGATGAGATTAGTTAATTAAGATCTCAATGTTCAAATTTTGCCTAAAACAAAAACACCCGCAAGTACTATTTTGATTTTCAGTGCAATTAGTTTAGAGATGAGAGAAATTATTAGACATAATGATCATTTAGGAGAGTTTGTCTTCTACTCACATAATGGCAATTCCATCTATAGATCTAGTGCACACAATTTACCATGTGAAAGCTTATAGAAAAGACATGTATAACTTGCGTTAAAAGAATAAAAGGTGTTCGGAAATACAAAACTTAATCTAAGATTTTTGAAATGCGAAGAGCATAAAATGTCAAATACAAAGCATAGACATTGTAGGGGCCTTTTTTGGTAGGATTGGGCTGCCTCCTGCGGTAATGGGCTGGGCTGCCTCCTGCGATGATAGGCCCTAGTATTTCTGAGTAAAGGAGCTGGGGCCGGTCCAATTGTAACTCAACTTGGGTCGGTTTGTGCACAAACTTATGCCATATCTGCCAGGAGCAAATTTACAGCAAGCAGAACTGTAGCAGACAAATTATGACAGGTTGAACTGTTGCAGACAAGTTATGGCAGACAGATATAATAATAACTAAGACAGAGCACTTTGACTTATTTTAATAAACAACTAGGTATTCCCTGCTACTAAAGCATGATTACAATCACAATGATATCAATCACAGAGAAAAAATGAAAAGAATAATACTGGCTAATTTAAATGGGCATAAATTAAGTTTTCTTTTAAAACTGTTTTCCGCAGCAAGGCCAAAGAGGAAAGAACGCCTCTTCTCAACGCAAATAACCCCCCAGGAAAAGGATCCTGTCGTGAGGATTAATGGCTTTGAGGGAGTCGAACCTGAATGGTTGCTTTTCCAAAAGAAAGATGGTATTTGTTTACGTTTTCTGAAGGAGATAGGATTTGAAGGGGTAGAGAGAGAAACTGATCTATGGGTGCATGCCCTCTTTGAAATAGCTCCCGTTTTTCTCAATTTTCCTTTCTTTTCTTTCTATTTTCTTTCTTATCTTTTTTCTTTTGGCTCTTGCTTTGTTTCTTTCTTTCACTCCGAAAATGTGCTCTGTTTTCGATCCCCCTTTACAGGGCACGACAAGGGCCTTTTTATAGCGCTTGCCGTGGCTAGTGTTTTACGGTCTTGCCCCTTAACCGCCTTTGTCTGGTCTGGGTGTACTTGCTGACCACACTGTGCGACACCCACTCTCGCCAGACAAAGGCGGACTTGTTTTATTCCTCTGTATGTCGTAGCATTTCTTCCTGCCACGACATTAATGCCTTCTCTCTCCACTCTCAGAGCATGCACCCAACGGTTCCCTTTCAAATTGCCTCTTTTGGGTGGTCTATCATCCCAGCAGGACGTACCTCCCAAAAGAGGCTTGGGCAGGAGTCGTGAATAGATCTTTTCCCCTCTCCCCACCACCAAACCACACCCCCCTTTACCTCTTACCTCTGGCCCATGGCCCCACCATGTTCTATATTGGCTGGGTACAGGCTAGTGGCGCCTGGGCTTTGCGCGTGCTTCCCTTTCAAATTTGTCCAAGAGTTTGCCTGTTGCTCATGTGTCTGCCGCAACCTGGAGACTCTCCGTCTGCGTTTCCTGGCCTTTCATGCGGGCTTTCTTTTGGTTTTTCGCTCCATTCAGGAGCTGGGCCTCGTATGATAATGGGCTTTACATTTCTTTGGCCCACTTTTGGTTTTCTTCATTGCCTACCACGTTGAATTGTTATTCCTGTCGTAATGACTTAATCCTGCTGGACCCCTTTTTGGGCCAGCCGTTTATCCCTTTTCTCAGTGGCCTGTCATGGGAATTGTTTTGCTTTTACTCATGGGCTCCTATGTCCCTTTGGGCATCCACGGCCCGATTGCTTTCTTTGGGCTTCCTCGGCCTGTTTGCTAATTCCACACTCCCATGGGCTTTTTACTAACTTCATTGGGCTTCCCCGGCCCAATAACCTTATCCTTATCTTTGGGGTTCATGAGCCTGCCATAAACCCCTTACTCTCTTAGTTTACATTGCCTTGGGCCTGCTTGCCTTTTCAAGACCCATGTATATATTTGTTAGGCCAGTGACCCATTATTCCTGCCGCTTGGGCCTAACGGGCTTTTTTGCTTTTTATCTTGTCAATTCTTTGTGACCCTCATCATTGGGCTCTTCCGTCTGCTGGGCTTCCACAAATGGCCCTCAACAGACATACAAAGACATATACCCATAAGTAAAACATTAAATATTGTAAATCTAATGAACACAGATGACAAGAGTACCCGTTTTATAAACTAATATTTTAGCATGATACCCAAGGAAGTACCCAATTTATAGCAACATTCACAAATCTTATTAATTTTATGATTTAAATATCATTAATTTGTTATGGAAAAAAAAAAATCCATTAAATTTTCAGCCAAACTCACGCTAAATTTACTTTAATGAAACACATGTTTTGGTCTTGTCTTCAATGGTTGACATGAGATAATTGAAAATCAAAACATGAGGAAGCTATCTAATAATGCGATGATCTAGACCTTCAACAAATTTGAAAACCAAATTAATTCCATGGCCTAGCTACAAACATGTCTTAGGGCATATTGTAAAATTAACATAACTTAGATTTCAAACATAAGCCAATTTAGAGCCGCACAAAATAAAGGAACAAAAATAACTTATATCTAATTTAACATTAATTCATGATGTCCCTTCAAAATTAAGACCCACCAAAGGTCAATGTTTTTATCCAATGAAGGTATGAATGGAAGGAAACCCCTGGTGAAAGCAATTGAAATATCTTTGCTACTAAACTAATATTGTTTTTATGTGAATATGAATTTTTGTACCACAAAAACAAAGGCTTGTTGCTCTCAAAAGAACGTAAGAATACAAAGATTGAAAAACAGGAACTCACAACCGAACTAGTTTACAATAAATTTTATAGTAATTAAAACGCTATACAGGCAAATTAAATATATATAAAAACTACATTAAATCAAGTATGCTGCTTCCACAACAAAGACGATCTCATAGGAAAACAAATAAAAACATAAAAACTTTGGTTTATGAGAAATCAAAGAGTTTGTAATACTAGGAAGGCATCATTGTGAAAAAGAAATAAGGAAAAGAATGAGACATGTTGAATTATGTACTTTACACAAAAAAAAAAAAAATCCAAGTACGAGACCACCCAACAATTAATCTGAGAATTAATATACCTGTTTTAAGTTGGAAGATGAAGAAAACCTTTGGGCTTTGGCCTTGCTATGATCTGATTGCTGGGTTTGTGAGAAAGAGAGCCATGGTTTGAGACTTGTTATATAGAAAAACCTTTCTTGAACTACAAGGCAAAACCGCCTAGGTCGGTGTTTCTCAGTGGAACCAAAACCGCCTTTAAGTCGTTAATTCCACGGTGGGATTAAGTCACATTGTTATCTTTCACAGTAATTTTATCTCTGTGGATCCAACCTAGGATTAAGTCACTTCGCTATCTCACATTAAATTAATCCTTAGTCAAACCGTTAGTTATTATCCTCCTTTTTTTATTATTATTTTTTCAAAGAATATTCATGGAATTAGCTTGCGTCCATTATAGAATTCAAAGTTTTAATTATGATATTATATTTTGTTTAAAATAAATGATAAATGTGGATTTGTTTTGACAAATGAAAGTGTTTAGACCTCTTCGAGTATCTTATTATTCCCCTTGAGTGTATGCAGTCCCCCTATCCTACACACTAGGTTATTACAGGGGAAGAACCCCATGGGGTTGCCCTAAGATGCTAGCAAGAGATTTTGAAATTAGGATCTTATGAATATTATGAGACATTAGGAACCACTAAACTAAAGGGTTAAATGTGGATTTAAATATGTAAATGAATTTCAAAACATCTTTCATTTCTAAATTTGACATATCAAGATTGTATTTGAATAGCCCTGGATGTTAACATTTGGTATTGTAGAAAAAAAAAAGGTGGAAATATCAATCCTAGTTCTCATATTTCATAAATAATTTCTTTCTTCTCTTTATTGTTTTAAGATTCACACTTTCTCCCATCAAAAATGAAAAAAAGAAGAAGAAAAAGAATCGTGCATTCTCTATTTGTTTTTGTTTTGATAAGAGTATATACAAGGATATGAACCAAAAAATAGGGAAAAAAAAAAATTGTTGCACATGGATGAGGAAACCATGTCTATGAATCATTTAGGGTCCGTTTGGTTTGAATGAAAATGGGTAGAAAAAATAATTAAAAATAGAGTTTTTTGGATTGTTAGGGAAAATTTGAGAGATTTTAGTGGGGGCCAGTCATTTTCTCCCTAGCCCACCAAAATCTTATTTTCCCAATTTGGGGTGATTTGTGGAGAGAAAATTGGGAGGAGGTGGGTAGATGAGAAGACATTGAATATGTTGCTCCCTCCAATATATATATATATATATATATATATATATATATATATATATATATATATATATATATATAATGTGTTTTCTTTCTTTTAATCAAATATTGGCTTTTGTTTCTTGTTTTTTTGTTTTTTATAAAATCAAACATTGGCTTTCACCTATAATTGTTATATACAAAATAAAAATTTATAATAATAATAATAACAACAAAGAAAAATAATATCATTATAATATGAATGATTTGTTAATTTTATAAGATTTTATTCTATTAATTTTAATTGATAAAAAGTAATATTTTTTTGATGATTATAAGGAGGATAAATTACATTTGGTCCCTAACCTTTATACTGTGTGTTAATTTGGTACTTGATATTTTAAATGTGTCATAATGATCCCAGCCATTAAATGTTGCGTGGCTAATGGCCAAAATAGTATATAATATTATTACCACATAAATGGCCATTTGGACTGCCACCGGGCCTTTAAAAAAAAAAAAAAAAAACCCAAGTGTACTTGTAAAAGCATTTTTATTCTCATTTTTTCCTTTTCACTTTCTCATATTTCCAGTAAACTTTCCTTGGAAACAAACGATACAAAAGAATTTCAAAACCAAAGATATTATAAAAACATGTTACCAAACACATTTTTTCATTATGAGTAATCAAAAGACGTGTTTTTAACACAATTTTTAAATCACAGTTTTCACATTATTTTGAAAACCAAAACCACAATACTCCTACCAAACATGCTCTAAGCCTCATCCATCAAGAAAAAAAATGACATTTTCTTGACATCCCAATAGAAAATCATCATAGTCATAGAAGGGGGGAGGGGATTAGGGGAAAACTTTTCAAAAATCCTCCATCTCACAAAATTCAAAACACTCTTCGATACAACCATGCACTTTTTCCTTCTAGCCCATAAATCAGCCCCTACTTTTAGATTACCCATAATATATATTGTTAAACAATCCCCAATTTAATTTCAGCAATTTTTGGATTTCACAAAATCTCAATATATTTTCTTAACCAATCACTGTGAACACATTAAGCAATAACAAAAGTCTAGCAACTACATTCAAGAAAAGTAAAGAATTTCGAAACTAAACACGACTATATGGTGGAGCCTGAATCTAGGAGTATTTTCTTGAAATTTCATTAGGGATGGTGACTTTATTGGGCCAAAATGGGCATTTGCCCCTTTCTCACAAACTTTCCAACATTTTGCCCAATTTCTCAAACTATTTAGGGATATGCCTCTGTTTTGAAACTCGACATTACCATAATCGAGTTTTTCATAAAACTCAATCATAATATAATCGAGTTTGGAAGAGATTTTTTCCACACTAGCGAGTTTGGAATAGATTTTTGCCACACTAGCTTGCCAGAGTTGCATTTCTTATTTTTTTTAATTCGTACATATCTCGATTACTATAAAATTGAGTTATATACGCGATTATACAATTATCGAGTTATAAAGCAAAATCAATATCCATAGAATCAAGTTATGCTTGTGTTATAACTTCTCCTCACATTCAGACTATCTTGCTTTCAGTCTGAACTGAATTCCACTGCTACTCCACAGATTCACAATTGCTTCCGAACTGAACTAAAATTTCTATCATCTCAGGTAAAAAACCCACACCAGAAATTTATGGCAATGGTATTTTCATTTGATATTGTATTGATTTGTTTTTTGGTTGAATGAGTGTTATGTGAGTACATTGGTGTGATTTTGGTTGTTTGTTGTAGTAAATTTTAATCACAAGAGAATGATAATCTTCAAGAAGTAATCAACTATATAACTTATTTTTCTTAGATTGTTATAAGATGGTTAGTGAAATGAAGGATAGCACATAATTATAAGAATATGATAAGTAGCATTTATGGTCATGTTGACAACTCTAGAAGGCTTTTATTAAGAAATTAGCAATGTAAAAGCAATAAAAGTGATTACTATAGACAAAATTGTATGCTGGTCTCCCTATCTATTATTTGTTAATATGCATCCATAGATGGTGAGACTCACATATCATGCATTAATGAATTCTATACTTTAGTTGAACGTACATAATCATCATTGTTAGACATTGACAACAACACTACGTCTTACACGGAATGTCTAGACATTAACAATAATGTCTAATTTTCGTAGGTAGGAATTTTTGGAAATCATCATTGCTTGAATCTAAGAAGTCTGAAATATCTTTATCATCGTTTAAATTAGTAATTTCATTAATAGACTTGATGGCTTGCTCTTGCGCCTTCCCTGATAGATGTTTCCTAGCCTTTTGGATTGCATGAAAACGGTCTCGTTGCCTTTGCATTTGATTGTTCTCCCATTTGAGATGAGCAAGTATGTTAGTAGGTTCGTCTCTAGGTAACTCAGCTGTCTATGCCTTAGAAACTTATAACCCATGCCATCGACAGTACACCTCCAACTCACACCTCTTCTCATATAGCTCTGACCATGATTGTTTTGCTGTGGTGAACTCTATTGTGGTGGTATTTGTACTCAATTATGCAGGTTTGTTAACCATGAAGTGTCCGATGCTTCCTAGACTCTCGTACGTGTATATTGGAATATTAACGAAATCTATTTTTTTTTTCCAACCCATTTCCCTCTATAGTGGTCTGTGTATGTCTGTAGTTGTTGCTTTATTGGAACTTGTGATGATGCATTTGTTGAAGTAGATCCAAACTTGTTTCGCATCGTAGGTTTTGAGATTGAGGCATTACGAGTCATAGCTTAGTTAGTAGAAGAAGTTAGTGAGATAGAAATAATCAATTTAGTATTGGGGTGCATTTATAAACTCATCTCATCGTCCAAATATCTTAAAAATTTTATATATGAGTATCGGGGTTTGTCATGTTAGTATAGGCTGGAAAACGGTACATGAATGGGAGTACCCATACTCCCATTATTACAGTGTATTTCCATATGTGTATAGTAGTATAAGTTAATTATATTTATGCAATTGCAATGTGCTTGACCAAATCCTCATCTCTGATTCACACAATGCCATGCATTATGCATCATTGTACGATTATTCTTTTGTTTATGTTATGGGCCACATGATAGATCTAGCATGTAAAACTACATCAATTTAGAATTGTCTTAGTCGTGTACCATGTTATGCAGCTATACATTATTTACTAACAGTTGATGCACATTGTTAACTCGATTTTTTGATGTTATTGTAGTCAGCGTCAATGGGTGACCTTTATTGCTACAGGCCACACGATGTGTTCACCGTGATGGGTCGTTGCTAGATACTAGAAGATGAATTCAGCTATTTAATCAATTCCAACCTGTGAAATAGTGCACCGGTCCACAATACCATGAGAGCGGAGTGGGATTGGTTACTCTGTGAACATGAGATGTTTCATGATGAGATGGTCGGTTATAAGCTGCCAGTGCCTTGGTGACTCACATCATAGATGCCAAGAGACACTATAGACGAATTTCGTAAAGCATTGTACTGCATAAGAGAAGAAAATAATTGAATGAAGATACATTTCAATCAATATTGGACCCAGGTGGAGATTTGAGAATCAGTGGAGTGTAAATTGTATGAGCATGCACGATACATGCAATCACTTCTTGCAGCAGACATGTATCAGTGGAGATGTCAGATGAAGACTAATCGTGTTGTGGTCCATTCGCACTTTGATGTATAACTATTATCCTTAATTATATTTTAGATGTATGTGTGTCGCTGTTGTTGTATTCATACTGTGTAGGGAATATTGTTTATGGTTAGGGGTTTATGTAAACCTTATTATCGTTTGCAATAATTATGCAAGTCTAATGCATAATCTTGAATGACTACTTATAGCAAAGAAGTAGGCAAATTATTAGATGCATAACACATACATAATACCTAAATTTTCCTACACAAAATGTTGGTTGATATGCATGACTTGCATATCGACCAACTAACACATACACACATAACACATAGAACGTACATATTCTTACATAGGATACCATCAATATGCAGGACCTGCATATCAACCAACTAACATTACCAACATTGATAACATAATTCTAGAGATAGTACGCACCCCACATAAAACCTAAGCGATGTAGTACATATATATTCATTCAAACAAGTAGTCCTCGTAGCTTAGGACACTATTACATTTCGTTTGGGTGAACTACCTGTTGGTAGCAACAGCCTGCTTTTCTACAAGCTACAGTAGGTGATACCTGCACCTATGAAGGAGCATTAGGTGGTCTTCTTTTCAGATTTTGGCAACGACTCGCCTACATTGCTCTATGTTTCCCTTTGGCATTGTTAGTGAGACTCGGTCCACGAAAGGTGCCCCGAGTAGAAGGAGATTATTATGTAGAGAGTTGGACTCGTTCATGCGGCACTTCCATTCTTGCCGTAGTCCTGCATAATATTTCCTCTCATTGTTATCTCTCTCCCTCTTGTAGTTATCAAGAAAACAAGGTAGGAGCTAGTTGCGCATCGGCATTGCAAAAGGTGAATTAGATTGAGGTATATCTAGATGCGATGGGCAATTGTATGGTGTGGTGTGGTAGTATGGTGTAAGGATTGACTGAGATATATATAGAAGGATTGCATAGGCAACTGTATGGTGTGGTAGTGTCGGCCATGTGCAAGTTGTTTAGTTAATAGTAATTGGTAAATGAGTTAGCTTGATTGATTGATATCACTATACTGGGTGCAGTAGTTCATAATTGGTACACGAGTAAGCTCAACTGCATAATAGTAATTGGTACATGTACGTTGTTCACTTGATATGACTAAACTTGGTGCAGTAATTCTGAACTGATGTAGTGCTTGTGTTTGATCTAACTAAACAGGGCGGAACAGTGATGGGATGTTAGGATGTGCACACATAATTGAGAAAATGACTCGACTCAACCGTAATGTTTGTTGGCTTGTGTGGTGTGTCTGATGTGGTTGACATGACTGGTCTTGGTGTAACATCGATAGGTCCATGTAGTGTAGTGCAGAAACGTGCGTGATGAATCACGTGAATGTGTTTCTATCTCAGTAAGCATGGTGAAACTATTAGAAGTTGTCGCGTAGCAGTGGAAAAGTTGGCCGCATTAGTCATTTGAACTGTATTCACGTGATTTGGTTTGATATGACTAGAATCGGGGCAATAGTAATGGGCTAATGAAGGTACTGTGAGAAAGTTTGCGTACATATTCACGTGAAGCAATTTGATAGGACTAGACTTGGTGCAAAAGTAGTTGGCGTATCGTGTTACTGTATATATATATATATATATATATATATATTTTTTTTTAGGAATGACTTGGCACCCATTGTAGTTATTATTATTGTTTTAGTTATTATTACTATTGTAGTTATTATGATTATTACTGGTCACTAACCCGTGCGATGTATGGACCAATTGAACAACATGATGAAGAAATGATAATGAATAGCATTATAAGACTTCTATAAGATTAACATTCGTATACTCCATTCCAATAGTGCGAAAGCAAAACAATCAATATTTCATAAAAAAAAAAACTGTTAGATCTAATTCGGGAATGCATGAGGTCGTGTCAAGTGTTGCTTTATTTTTATTATTATTATTATTTTTAATTTTTTTAATTTTTTTTACTTTTACACAAAGCATGACCTAAACATATTTTACTGTTATCTCATTAATTGTGTAAACTGACTACATTGCAAGGGTAGTTCATCAATAAATTTCGTAATTAAAATATGATGCATGAGGTACAATTCACACAAGGACCAAATTTAGAATAATATAAATGTTGATTTAAGAGGGACAACAATATCCAATATTAAACTCATACATAAAAAAGGAGAGGTTAATTAGTGGAAAATACATACATGACTAAAAAGCAAAACCTGCAATCAAAACAGTTGCCTGAAGTCAAGATATAGCTTAATCCATTGCCCTAAGGAAAATCTCCTAAGTGGTTCATCGGCAATATCAAACCTTGTAAACCAACTGTGCTTTCACAAACCTTCAATTTGTATTAATAATTCTATAATCTAATAACATGTGAACACTATAAAGAATTATGAAATAAATCTTATTTACATTTTTGGATCTACTTGATATTATATAGTTTCACATAATAATATAAAAAATTCTTATAGTTAGAACCATTTCAATAATACTAATAATAATAACGATGGGAATGAACCTAAGCATCATATTAATATATCAAATTACTTTCCTCAGATACCATGTTCGTCAAACTGCCACTAAAATAACAAAATATACAACTGGCTGAAAGTCACTACATAGAACTGTCGTACAATTCTCCAAATATGCTACAACAACTAAAAAAGATTTGTCACCCCATTGGGTATAATGACCAATGGCAATCATCAAGAGTCAGATGGTGGAGAAGGTGGAGCAGGACATCTATAGTCAGCTAAGTCCGCTTGCAGAGCTGCAACCTCGGCAAGAAGATCATTTAAAAGCTACCTGGGCTGCCTAAGTCGTCATAACGGCTCCATCATAGCATGAAGAGAGGGAGGAGGAGGGCCTGTATATGCTGCAGCAACAGTGTCAACATCTACCTCATCATCACCATCCTCGACAACAGCAACTATAGGATCCCCATGCATGTCCTCATCTAGAACATCTTCAGTAGTAGACTGTACTCGTGGTCTCTTGGATGAACCAACATTGGGGTCGACAAACTTCTTTTGGGCACTTCGCTATTTCAGAAATTTGGCTCCTATAGGGTTAAGGATGTGGACCAACTCTTGGGAAGGAAAGTTCTCTAATCCTAAGTATTTGAGGACCCTATGGATGAAAACTAGAAAGAACAGACCATGCCTCTTATACTTGCTCCTACACACCACCATAATGGTTTTAATGAAAAGGGAAGGAAAACAAATGGAACTATTGGTGACGAGGGCATAAAGAGAGAAACACCTGTCTGTAGGAACTGTATGGACATAAGAGATAGGGAAGATGTTGTGACAAGCTATCCTAAAGAAGATATAATTAAACCCAGTTAACTCACTTGAGCTAATACTTGGGTCAGAACCCTGAGCGATTGATCTTCCACAAAGAACATCCATAACATTATCAATACGAGGAGACTCAGAGTATAGATAAGTAGGTTTACAAATTATAGGTACATAAAGAGCATTGGATACATCGTACCTAGTTATTGTAAAGCATACACCGCATATCCATGATGTCAATCTGTGACCATAGCAAATATCCTCATGCACCGAGAGATTCGAATATAATTCTCTAATCAAGTTAGCTGGAGGGGGCTGTATATTTGTACACAGAGACAGCCAATGCCTAGATTGTAGATTCCCACGGACAGAAGGATGCAATTCATCTAGATTGATTTGCCTTTCTCCCCAAATAGACCTATGCTTATTCAAGTTTCAAAGGTTTGCTCATTTGCATACGTGTGGAACCTTAGTCGATCAAACACCACTTCAGGTACGGATGTAGCTTTGGATTTTCCCCTCTTAGCCCTCCTCAAAGCCATAACTAACTGAGGGTCAGCAGTGGAAACACAATCAACTCATAAAAAAAGAGAACAAAAAACTGCATTACGAAGAGATAAATACAACACCCACATTCTAATCCTCCTACTGCACAAGATGCGTAGACATGCATTATGCATGAAGTACTACTTTGGTAGACCCTAAATATATTCTGCAGTCATCTTGATTAGGAAACAATACTAATCAAAGTCTTAAACAATTATTAACAATAGCTTAAAGGGGGAAAACTACTTCCAAAAATACTCATCAAAGTGATGATGAATGTTTCAACACTAAATACTCATTTCCCAACTTTGTTTAAATTTGTTCATACTTTCTCATACACCAACACACAAACAGCCACAGGGACAAATATATACACACAAACATGTACTCATTTCCCAACTGTACCTTCGTATATTATATTTTTTTAATTTTTGTCTTGGTTTTCCTAATCCATCAACAGTACATAATATGTTGAACCAAACCCAACTATTAAAGCCATGAAAGGTAAAGAACCTATCAACAAATACGTTTGCAATGACCTGTATAGAACAAAACTCCCACGTTCATGAAAATCCCTAATTTCGCATGCAAACCCACATTCTAATCCTCCAACTTCTGTATTTCATTAGAGACCATGACATTTTTCAAGGAGATGTATAAAACCTGTTGACAAAATGCATGCACAATGGCTCATTAACTAGTTTTGACATTTGCACCCACAATCATGAAATCCCCAAATTGCCAAGCATGCATTATCAACCCTAGATTTTTAGTTTCCAACAAAATCTAATGTACTTTTTACAACTACAGAGTATTAAACAGGTAAACAACATTCATACTACCTAACCTATTAAGCATTTCAGAGCCAAACACCCAATTTCATCACAATCTACATAGATAATGAAGTTTGAAATTGAGAACAAAACTTGGAGAATAATGCACCACCACATTTAATTTTAAAGACAATAACGGTTAAAAGAGTCTTACTGCATAAAATGTTTGAAGAATTTACGTGGGAAATTGTCGATTCTAGCCGGATGTGTCGAGAGTAATCGAAAATGTCAACAAAAAATTGCTGTAGATTTTGCAAAATTGGTGAACTTATCATCTTGGGTTAAGGCATAACTCGATTTATAGGTAATCGAGTTATATGTAACTCGATGATTTAGGAATCGAGTTACTAAGCACCTCGATAACCACAAAATCAAGTTATGCTCATTGGTTCTAGGTCTAGTCTAGAACTTTGGACTGATCCAGATGCAATTTAGGAGGAATCCAAGTGTCCAGAAGGGTCTTCTAAATAACTCAATTTAATAATAATTGGCTTAAGTGCAATGTAACGTGATTACATTAAAATCGAGTTACGCCCTTTGGTTCCAATTCCAGTCCAGGACTTTGGACAGATCTAGGTGCAATCCAAGAGGAATCCAAGTGTCCAGAAGGGTCTTCTGAATAACTCGATTTCCTCATAATTAGGTTACGTGTAACGTAACTCAATTACATAAAAATCGAGTTACACCCTTTGGTTCCAAGTCCAGTCTAGGACTTTGGACCGATCTAGATGCAATCCAGGACGAATCCAAGTGTCCAGAAGGTTCTTCTAGATAACACGATTTCCTCATAATTGGGTTACGTGTAATGTAACTCGATATCTTATATATCGAGTTATTTGAAGCATGCATATAGCCTTAACCTAAGAACTCATGTAGAACTGTTCACAACCATGATAATTTTACCTGTTTATTCATCATAAAATTTTACCGATTCATAACCACTTCCATAAACAAATCATCCATACAATTCCAACCACGTCCATAAACAAATCATCCCTTCATTTCCAACCACATGAATAAAAAAATCATCCATACAATCTACAAAGGAAATAAAGAGCCATTATACTTTTAAAACCATTGAACCAAGTTGTTTACAATGTAAGTACAACCATTTACATATAAATGATGTCTTCTCATAGTTTATAAAAAGAGATTTGAGTTCAAGTAGTGCCACAAAAACTGTCTCTTTGCCACGAATCCCATATCTACACAAGTATAAAGAAAAATACATCAATACTGCATCTACTAGAAGAAGCAACAACTTGAACAACTAATCACAAGATTGCCTAAAGTTAAGCTAAATTTGATACATTGATATTACTATCATGGTTCCAATCTAAAAATTACTTCAGGAATCTTAATTACAACTTATATAATTTAATATCTACAAATGTAGGGGATATAATTTAATATCCCCCCTTGTTACTATGACTTGTAATTGTCACCTGCTATGTAGCACCACGGCTTGCTGATTTCACATTTCGAGTCGGACATCTACGACAGTTATGACCCTCTTGGCGACATAACCCACACTTCGACTTTGGTCCATTCTCAATCTACAAAAAAGTTGGCAACTCCCTATCATCGTCATCCATCTCATTGCGGATTCTCGTGGACTTAGGTCGACCTTTCTCTCGGATCAACTATGGATTTGGCATCATTGTTCTCCTTTCTTTCAGATACGGCCATTCTAACCTATCTTTCAATGATTGGAATATCGGCTCATAGCTGTGGTACCATTTGGACACACGGTAGAAACAATCTATAAACTACGTCACATCGTGGTTAGCACAAACTACTATTAAGTGCGAATAGGGGATCTTGTATGCTTCCCATTTCTTGCATGTGCACATCATCTCTATGAGATCAACCCCACGGGTGTGAACTCCCCTCCCAATAGCCAAACGATTAGATTGTGTCTCTAATGTATATAAGCGTTATTGCACACTCATCCTTCTAACGATATGGAGCTTCGCCTTCTCTTGATTTGCCTCGAACTTGTCATAGGCATATTTGCACAATTCTTGCCCTTCTTCCATTTGCTCTAGGGTTTTGTTACGATGATCATTGAAGTATGAGTTCACCTTGTAAAATGTGAACTTCACCATTGCGGTTATGGGCAAGCTGCTTGCTCCCTTAAATACCCCATTGAAGCACTTTGGCAGGTTGGTTGTCATTGCCCCATATTGGTGCACATGGTCATGTGCAAGTGTCCACTTTTCCTTCCCTATAGCCTTAAGATAGTCATATGATGCTGGATTGACATTCTTGATTAAATCCATTGTGTTTTCAAACTTCCTAACTTGATTCGCAGTTTCTGCCTTACATACCAAGTTCTTCAACGCCTGACTATTGAAGTTAGTGTTAAAATTGCTTACTAAATGGCAAAGGCAATACTGGTGATGGGTTAAGGGTGCTTGCAAATAACCCCTAGTGGTGTCATTGAACCATGATTGTATCCCACAATGCCTGTTGGAGATTATGCACAAATTGGTCTAATCTGTAACATAGGTCAGTAGGCATGCCAAGAACCATCCCTATGTCTCTGTGCCCCCGCTTTCAACAATGGCAAACGTGAGTGGATAAACCTCGGTGTTACCATTTGTTGCCATTGCTATCAACAACTTTCCTTTGTACTTGCCATAGAGGTGCATTGCATCTATGCTTGTCACTGGCTTGCAATGCCTGAACCCTCTAATACACGGATTGAAAGCCCAAAACTCAAAGTTGAATATACAAGTCCTCGAGACACGGGGTCACACTTTAACAAATTACAGTATCCGGATTTGCATCGTCCAATGCCACTAGAAACCGTGGCAATTTCGCGTTTTACTCATCAAAATCCTCATAAATATGTGCAACTGCCTTTTGTTTGGCTTCCCAAACCTTGTTCATAGTTACTTCATGCTTGTGCTTCACATGTAAGCCAAATATATTGCTCAAGTGCAATGGAAATGAACCTTGAATCCATCATCCGTCCATCAGTCGCTACCTAGAGGGATGTGCAACTGTGGGGACCCTTACATTTACTGATCAGCCACATCCTGTGCTTCTTGTTGCAAATAGCCTAAATTGACCACGGACATGCATCATGTATGCACCGCACTACCAGCTTATTGGTGTTAGAATTGATGACCTTTCGTATATACTACTCAAGTGTGATTGAATGAAATAACAAAAATTTCACCTTAGTTATTATAATTCTTTATTACCAAAAGTGTTATTAATGTATAAAAGTTACCATGATAAGTGAATTTTCTAATGTATCTTTGTGTTAAAATTTCATTCTCTCTCAATGTGTGTTTGTTTCTCACAAAAAAAAAAAAAAAAAAAAAAAAAGTTGCTTATATATGGAGAGCCGCTTCCAAACATAGAATGGCTTCTCATTTTCTTTCTTTTTTTAATTTTATATTTCATTGTCATTTAGAAAAGAAAATTTTTAAGGGAAAAAAAGGGCGAGAATTTTTGTGTAATAATACTGAAGAAAAGAGACAATTAGCAGACATGTGCTCAAGGAACTAATAGCAAAAAGTTTTCATAAATTTAAAAGAGAAATTTCAAACTTATCATTATGGATAAACAAAGTTAAGCAAAACCAGAAAAGTAGACAAGGGGTCATGAATTCTGAAGTCATTCCACCATTAAGGATTGTTTGCTCTTACTCCCAACTACATGGTGATATAATTTTGGGATATAAACACAATTGATTACTATTTTCTTGATGTAGTTTTAAAATTTTGGATGTTATCAACGCCACATTTTAATTCAGGACTGAAACTCAGGGTGAAGACAGAAATCCGATTTTCGTCTTCTCGTATGTATGCAAACACACATGCATATATAGATAGTATTTTCATCCTTGTTGAAGCATACAGATTACAGAGGTCCTTGTGTGAGGTCCTGAGATCCTGAGATCTAGATGAAATGCTTAGGCTAATAGTGTTGTAGCTATATAGTTAAAAACCTGTTACCTTTTCAGTGTCCATTCCTACAATCTGAAGCAGGGAACAGATAACAGTTTAAGGTATCCAAGAAGCTTTGTTTGTTCTAATTAATTTTCAACTCTACTACAGGTTGTGTTTTTTTTTCTTTTTTTTTCCTAATTGCATTCCAAGTTTCTCAATAAGTAAAATTTTCATTTTCAACCAGCACTAACTGATGAACTATGATCTGAATGTCAACTAAAGCCTTTGATCTGGCCGGCATCCAGTTCCGATGCCGTTCCTGAATGACAATTGACACTCTAGTACACAAACTGCTTCCAGCATTGTTCATTGAATCCAAAACTTTATCCACCAGAAGGAGCATGTGTTCATTCAATCACACGTAATGAAGTTATTATCAATTTAACATATTTAGTAGCTCAAAATAGATTTACAGAAAAAAGATGGAGAAAACTGAAATTGGGATATTGGTAAAAAATATATCAATAGTTAAAATTAACGTAAACAAAAAGCTTACCATATCCAAAATTTGGCTCAACACAGAGTATGCCCTAACCTCTATACATATTCAGTCACTTTTATCACAAAATTGTTAGAACTATTTCCATTTTAGCATCTCTAATATTAAAAATGCTAGCCTGAACCAGGTCCAACCACTAATTTTCTATCCTTGCCCAATTTGATAGAAGCTTACTATATCCAAAATTCATCTATTTTCCTACGATTTCTTGCTAACCAAACAGATTCTGAATGAATAAAAGAAATATGATCAGGCTCAAATTCTAGCAAAAGTTAACAATTAATTGGCACTAGAAATTTCTTGGCAACCAAACAGTTTCTTAATGAGTCCAAAGAAATGTAATCGAGTTCAGCTTCCAGCACAAGTTTAACCATTTGAGCTAGAATTTCAAACAGTTGAAAGAAATAACTACCAGAAAATAAATATAAAATTCAAATTAGAAGTAAAAGAAGCATATAGAGTGAATTACAAAACATAGAAATCACATTTACTAGCATCTAGCAAAATTTTTTTTTTTTGGAAAACCAAGTATTTCAATCCAATTCTCCACCATTAATATCACAGACATACTCATGTGTAGATAGAGAAAGAGCGAGACAAGGAGTACCAGAGAAGTGTGCAGAGAGTAATCTGCAAAATGGTGTCAAGAAAATAGTGTAAGAGTCCATTCTCTCTTTAGAAAAGTGACGGATACATATTAAAGAAAGAGAACGTAATATGTGTGTGAAATAATGGACGTAAGGACGGTTAAAGAATATTTAGCCAAAAAAATCATTTCCAACTCTTACTGGGCTGAAGTGGAGTTGCAGAAACTTCTAATGGTGGTGGCCCAATAACACCCCCACTATACCAACTCAAGTTAGATATTTTTGCTCCTATATATCTGTTTGTTTCTTTTGGATAAATATCTCTAAAGACTAGGAACATGGGGTTTAATATTTTCCACAAGCCATATAAAGATCTGTGTGTCTCTCCAATCAGGGACGTAGCTAGCTTTGGACTGGGGGGGGGGGGGGGGGGGGGCAATGGCCTCCCCTAGTTTTTTTTAAAAAATATTTTATATATATATATATATATGTGTGTACTAATTTATAAAATTACATTTTTTTCTCTTAAACAATATAATTGATTTTTTTAAGAGTAATGCTATACTCATAAACTTTTTACAGCATTTTTAAAAACTGTTTTGGTAGCAAATTCTTATTGGTTCGCACGGAGACCCACTACTCACATCATTTTTTTACTTACTAGTAACCACTTATTACATCAATAATTTATAAAAAAGTTTGTAGCACGTATTTTCCTCATTTTAATAACTATAAAAAATTTATAGATCTAAAATCTAAAACAAAATATATAAGCCCCAAAAAAATAGCTCAACAACAAAAATTACCAATGGTAAAACTTAAAAAAAAAAAATTAAGCTCAATTAACCAATTTTATTTAAAATAAACAACCCTGCCATTTAAAAAATTCTAAACAAAAATAAATTTGTTCTTATCAACACACAAAAAAAAAAAAAAAAAAAAAAAAAACTCAGCAGCTAAGTAGTGGCAGAGTCAAAGGTTGAAACAGTTGCACACAGCCAACAGTAAAACCGCCCCCCTTAACTCAAAGCTCTAGCTCCGTCCCTGTCTCCAATTGTATGTGCTAAACCTTGGAATTGTCACAATAAGTACACAGACACTGAGAGCTATTGTTGATTCTTTCAAAGACAATGCCACCAGCATTATTTATAACAGCTAAGTGATTCTTGCATCTAAATTCTAAATTTCGTTTCTGTGCTTTTATTTGCTTTGATGATAGACAGTTAGCACCAACCAAGTATTTGTACTCTTTATATCAAACAAAAATTTATATAGCTACATTTTTCCAACGTGGATGGGAACACCTGTGGAAATCGTCTTGGCCGTCTATCTAGTTTCTTGTACTTTCTTTAGAACAAGAAATAAGAAGAAGGAAACTCAGCATTCACTTATGATAATACAGCTGCAGTAGTAGCTGGTACATCTGGTGGCGGTGGGAGTGGTGGTGGTGGTGGCGGTGGCCATCTTGGTGGTGCTGGTGATGGTGGGTGTGGTGGAACTAAATAAGAAGATATCGATATTGAAGGCTTCTCTTGCATCTAGTTATGTTACTACCAGCAGTCGACATCAACTCAATTGGAAGCTTGCCTATTTTATTCTAGTGCTTTAAATAAATCGATTTGCTTTCTGTTGGGCTTTGAATAATATGTGAATGATTTGTACGTTGGAAATCTATTTTCTGGGTTTTGGGTATGGTGTTGGTCCAGTTTGATACTTGCATGGATTAATGTACCATTGGTTCAATAAAATAACAAAACTCACTAGTCATTATAATTCTTTATTCCCATAAGTCTGACAAACATTACAGACAACCCACAGCTAATATGGAATGCCATGTTATTTTCTCTTTTTTTTTTTTTTTAAAAAAATTTATTTATTAATTTCATTCCTATGAAGAAAACAAAATTGCTAACCAAAAAAAAAAAAAAAAAACTAAATTTTCTTGTACATGTTGTTATATGTGAATGGTCTTGTAAAAAAAAAAAAAAAACCCTCTAAGAAAAGAAAAAACTATTTAATGTTGAGGAAATGGTATGGTAAAATGATTCATAGGTCTTCTCGTAAGGGTCAGTCCATATCAAGTTTTCAACATCTTAGTCATGGTTTTCAACATTTTGCGATGCTCTAGAGCATAAAGTACGTGATTGGCCACAAGAGCGTCTATCTAAGATTCTTTTGTGGTGGAGGCGAAATGACACTCACCACTCATGAACACTCACCACGAGCCACAATGAGTGTATTTTTTTACTAATCCTTTTAAGCTTGTATGGGGTTGGAAACTTGAGTGGTGACAATATCATATTTAAAGGTAAGAAAGAGATAAAAAGATATCATATTTAAAGAGTATTATATTAATTAAAAGACATTCAAAAATTAATAGTAATCTTCAGGAGAAACCCTACACTCACAAAGCCATTAAACTAAAACGAAAACAAAGGACACATTTATCTAAAGAAAAATTATACCATTACATGATTCGAGTCTAGATCCAACTAAGAAAATCTTGTGACGCCTTCAGTTGCTCCTTAAGGCGAAATAAAGTTCATACGCTTGAAGAAGAGCTTTTATTACCTCAGTTCCCTGTTCAATGGAATTCGTACTTTCAATGTAAGAAGCATTAGAAGCTGTAAATTCCTCTATTTCAAGTTCCATCCTCTTACACTCCTTCTTGAGAGCCTCAGCCTCCTCTTGGAGTTGTTTTGATTTAATCTACGTTGTAAAAAAGTACAAAATAAGAAACGAAATAAGAATAGGAAACGAATATTGAATAATTTGTGCAAGATATAAACTTACATCTAGTTCATGCTCTTCAATCTCATCAAACTCATAATCATCATCAGACTCAATCTCAACATCCGACAATTTTTTTTCTGTTGCCATTGAGCGTTTGCTTTCACCGTTGGATCCTTCGAAGAAGTAAGGGTAACTTTTTATATATAATGATATTTGAATATAATTACAGATCACATGAAATTGTATTTTTTTTTTTAATGGCTTCAAATGACAACTAATTATTTTATATGTTCCAAATGAAAATTCGACAATATCAAGAAGTTCTTTGTGGTAGTTATCTAATACGTACACACATGTACTAAATTGCATCTACGTAGAAGTGTGTGATTTCCCATGTTTTGTCTTCCATACCCTTTTCCCTTTTTATTTTGTTATTATTTTTAAATCAATTAATAAAATAAAAAAATTGAAGTAAACTTTATAAACAACACAAATTTATGTAAATGATAAGCCAAATCAATGTTCAAATTTTGCCTAAAACAAAAACACCCACAAGTAATATTTTGATTTTCAGTGCAATTAGTTTAGAGATGAGGGAAATTATTAGACATAACGATCATTTAGGAGAGTTTGTCTTCTACTCACATGATGGCAATTCCATCTAAAGGTCTAGTGCACACAACTAACAACTTACCATGTAACTAATGGATGAACTACACATTATATGTGAAAGCTTATAGAAAAGACGTGTATAACTTGTGTTAAAAGAATAAAAGGTGTTCAGAAATATGAAACTTAACCTAAGATTTTTGAAATGCAAAGAGCATAAAATGTCAAATACAAAGCATAGACATACAATAGAACAACAAATTGACACTTGAAAAGACATATACCCATAAGCAAAACATTAAATATTGTAAATCTAATGAGCACAGATGACAAGAGTACCCGTTTTATAAACTAGTAATATTTTAGCATGATACCTAAGGAATTACCCAATTTATAGCAACATTCACAAATCTTTTTAATTTTATGATTTAAATATCATTAATTTGTTATGAAAAAAAAATCCATTAAATTTTCAGTCAAACTCACGCTAAATTTACTTTAATGAAACACATGCATGTTTTTGTCTTGTCTTAAATGGTAGACATGAGATAATTGAAAATCAAAACATGAGGAAGCTATCTAATAATGCGATGATCTAGACCTTCAACAAATTTGAAAACCTAATCAATTCCATGGCCTAGATACAAACATGTCTTAGGGCATATTGTAAAATTAACATAGCTTAGATTTCAAACATATGCCAATTTGGAGCCGCACAAAATAAAAGAACAAAATTAACTTATATCTAATTTAACATTAATTCATGGTGTCCCTTTAAAATTAAGACCCACCAAAGGTCAGTGTTTTTATCCAATGAAGGTATGGATGGAAGGAAACCGTAGTGAAAGCAACTGAAATATCTTTGCTACTAAACTAATATTGTTTTTATGTGAATATGAATTTTTGTACCACAAAAACAAAGGTTTGTTGCTCTCAAAAGAACGTAAGAATACAAAGATTGAAAAACAGGAACTCACAACCGAACTAGTTTACAATAAATTTTATAGTAATTAAAACGCTATACAGGCAAATTAAATATATAAAAAAACTACATTAAATCAAGTATGCTGCTTCCACAACAAAGAAGATCTCATAGGAAAACAAATAAAAACTGTGGTTTATGAGACATCAAAGAGTTTGTAATACTAGGAAGGCATCATTGTGTAAAAGAAATAAGGAAAAGAATAAGACATGTTGAATTATGAACTTTACACACACATACACACACAAAAAAAAAAAAAAAAAATCCAAGTACGAGACCACCCAACAATTAATCTGAGAATTAATATACCTGTTTTAAGTTTAAGATGAAGAAAACCTTTGGCCTTTAGCCTTGCTATGATCTGATTGCTGGGTTTGTGAGAAAGAGAGCCATGGTTTGAGACTTGTTATATAGAAAAACCTTTCTTGAACTACAAGTCTACTAGGTCGGTGTTTCTCGGTGGAACCAAAACCGCCTTTAAGTCATTAATTCTACGGTGGGATTAAGTCACGTTGTTATCTTTCACAATAATTTTATCTCTGTGGATCCAACCTAGGATTAAGTCACATCGCTATCTCACATTAAATTAATCCTTGGTCAAACCGGTAGTTATTATCCTCCTTTTTTTATTATTTTTTTTCAAAGAATATTAATGGTATTAGCTTGCGTCCATTATAGAATTCAAAGTTTTAATTATGATATAATTTTTTTTTAAATAAATGATAAATGTGGATTTTTTTTGAGAAATGATAATTTTACCTGTTTATTCATCATAAAATTTTACCAGTTCACAACCACTTCCATAAACAAATCATCCATACAATTCCAACCACATCTATAAAAAAATCATCCCTTCATTTCCAACCACATGAATAAAAAAATCATCCATACAATCTACAAAGGAAATAAAGAGCCATTATATTTTTAAAACCATTGAACCAAGTTCACAATGTAAGTACAACCATTTACATATAAATGATGTATTTTCATAGTTTACAAAAAGATATTTGAATTCAATTAAGTAGCGTCACAAAAACTGTCTCTTTGCCACAAATTCCATATCTACACAAGTATAAAGAAAAATACATCAATACTGCATCTACTAGAAGAAGCAACTACTTGAACAACTAATCACAAGATTGCCCAAATTTAAGCTAAATTTGATACATTGATATTACTATCATGGTTCCAATCTAAAAATTACACCAAGAATCTTAATCACAACTTATATAATTTAATACCTACAAATGTAGAGGAACACAAATGTGAGGGATATAATTTAATATCCCCCCTTATTACTATGACTTGTAATTGTTACTTGCTATGTAACATCACAGCTTGTTGATTCCACATTTCGAGTTAGACATCTACGACGGTTATGATTGATAATAGCTTAATTTTGCATATTTGTATCATTATTAGAAAGAATTATCATACTTATTTTGAGTTAATTCATGCATTTTATAGTTGATTTTGGAATAATGATGAATAATCAATTTTGTGCTTAATTGAATGTTAATACGTGAATTTGTCTTTTGTAGGATAATGAAATTAAATAAATGGATTTGTGCAAAAAAAAAAGCTAATGGACTTTAATTTTACAAGGGCCATGATGAAGTTAAAGAAGACCAACCCAATTAAATTCAAGTCTAATTAGAGCAAGGAATCAAAGGAAATTTGCACCTAATCCAAGTCCAATTTGGATTAGGATTCCAACTTGTGCACCAGTTAGTATTTGGAGCATAACTTTTGGCCCAGACATCCAATCAAGATGATTAAAGTTGGGTTAGAAAGCTAACTTAAAGGGCTACAACGTTTTAGTTTACCAAAAGTCCTAATTATGAATTTAATTGGGCCAAAAATGTCGGTTAAGTGAAGCCTAAAAACTTAGGATTTTCTCCAAACGGGAATTCAACTTATAATAGGATTTCTTGACCTATTTAAAGGCTCTTTAAGGCAAAAGTCAGAAGAGAGCTGCCATAGAACATAATTTAGGTTTTTTTAAAGTTTCTTTACAGTTTTTAGAGTTTTATATGTGTTATGGCTTGCTAGAAGCTTTGCTAAGTCAAGGGGTGAAATCCAACCGTTTATTGGTATGTTTTTAACAATTATTTATTGGTTTTAATGCTTATATTTTTATGTTTTTTATTGTTTTACTCATCTAGAAAAGTGTTTAGTTCTGTATAATCATTTGATTTATCATCGACTTCGGGCACATTAAATGCTTAGTATTCCCTGCGTATTAATTCTCTAGTTTTGTTTTGCCTAAAATCAATCAATTGCATGGAACTACCTTAGACAATTAATTTTCGAGTTTTTATTGTTAAATCTTCTAACTAAGATCATTCGACTAAGATCATCCTTCCTATGAATTTTAGTTGAGTTATAAAATAAATATTGTTAAGATTACCAATAGATGTGTTGTGTGTGGATCCCTAAACCTCGACGTCTTAATATATTGTTATTTTCTCTTAATTTAAATTACCTTCACTAAACCATCAAAAATATCTTCAATTAAACTTTATTATTTTAATTTTATTCTCTTGTGGTTTGCTAATCAATTCCCTTTTCCCTATGGATTTAACCTCGGGCTTACCGAGTTATTACTTCGTGACAATCCTGCACTTGGGAGCATTGTTTAAGTCGCAGCAAGTTTTTGGTGCCGTTGCTAGGGATTAGGCTATTAGAGAAGCGTTCCACTTGGTTTGGAGAGGTTTTTGGCATTAAATTTCTTCACATATTTGGTAAAATCTCTCCAACTCTTTTCTTTTTAAAGTAGTTTAGCTTTCTTTTAGAGTTTTTCTTTTTCTTTTACTTCTCTTTATTGTTAAAGGTTTTTGTTTTATTTTCTTTTCTTTTTCTATTTTCTTTCTTGGTTTAATATTGCATGCGTGTTTGGTGTCTTGATAGTGATAATCGCTTGGTTAGAATTGAGTCTAATAATTTTTTTTGGCAATTTATCTAATTCTTTCACACATTCTGATATACTTGATATCATGGCAAACTTAGAGAGTAATCATGGTGATGAGAATAATTTAAATAATGAAAACTACCATGCTTACCAACCCATTAGAACTCTCAATGATTATTTGCAACCTACTAGGAGTAGTGCACCATCATGCATCATTTTTCCAACTAATGCAAATAATTTTAATTTTAAGCCCATTATGATTTCATTACTTCCTAAATTTCATGGCTTAGATTTTGAAAATCCTTACCTACACTTTAATGAATTTAAGGAGGTATGTTCTACCTTCCATGACCAATCATGTAATGAAGAGATCATTAGGTTGAAGTTGTTCCCTTTTTCTCTTAAAGACAAGGCAAAAACTTGGCTTAATTCTTTAAGACCTAGGTCAATTGGTACTTTCAAGAGATGCAAACTGAATTCTTAAAGAAAAATTTTCCAATTCATAGGACTAATGCACTTAAAAGACAAATAATGAATTTTTCACAAAAAGATAATGAGACATTTTAATAATGTTGGGAAAGATTTAAAGATTTGCTTAATGTTTGTCCACATCATGGCTATGAAACTTGGGGTATAATTAGTTTTTTCTATGAAAGTTTAACTCCAAAGATGCACCAATTTGTAGAAATGATGTGCAATGGAGAATTTTTGAATAAAGATCCTAATAAGGCTTTTAATTATTTTGATCTCTTAACTGAGAATGCCCAATCTTGGGATACCACTGATACCTCAGATAGGTCTAAAGCATCCACCAACCCCTCTGGGGGTGATAAGTATCAACATATGGAAGATGATGACCTTAGTACTGGGGTGGCTAGTCTAACTAGGAAGCTTGAAGCCATGGAATTAAGGAAGGTCAATGGAATCAATATTGTGCCTAAAATTGATGAAGTTTGTAGAATTTGTGAGATCATGGAACACCTTACCAATGAATGCCCTACAATTCCAAATTTTAAAGAGGTGTTGCATGATCAAGCAAATGCTATGAACATGGTGAAAAAATCATACCCTTCCCCCTATTCAGAGACATATAATTCTGGGTGGAAGAATCACCCAAATTTTAGTTGAAGGAATGATAATGTGGTTGCACCTCGTACACATGGTTCTTCAAATTTTGTTCCCTATAATCCCCCTCCAAAGAAGAGTTTTGAGGAAACTTTGCAACAATTCATGCAAACTCAATCTACCATTAATAATCAGACCTCACAAGCCATAAATGACATTAGGAGCACTCTCACTAAATTGACCACATCCATGAGCACAATAGAAAAGGGTAAGTTTCCATCTCAACCACAACCAAACCCCTAAGGTTAGTTTTGTGTTGATGATTGTAGTTCCTCTAAAAATAAAGTGAGTCAAGTTAAATCTGTAAATACTCTTCTTAGTGGAAAAATCATCGAGAAAGATATTCCTAAAAGCAATACACATGATGAATCTTCCAAAATAAAGAGTAGTGATGAAGTCCTTAACCCTAAATCTAATGAAATTGAAAGGTGTCTTATCCTTACTCCCTTTCCCCAAAGGTTGATTGCACCTCAAAAAGTGAATCAAAATTTTGAAATCCTTGAAGTGCTTAAGCAAGTTAAAGTGAACATTCCTCTTTTGGATGCCATAAAGCAAATTCCATCATATGCTAAATTTTTGAAAGATTTGTGTACTGTTAAGCGTAAGCTTAATGTACATAAGAAGGTATTTTTGACTGAACAAGTTAGTGCAATCATTCAAAACAATAGACCTCCAAAGTTTAAAGATCCAGGTTGTCCCATTATTTCATGTGTGATTGGTAATTCAAAAATAGAGAAAGCTTTGCTTGATCTTAGGGCAAGTGTGAATCTTTTGCCATATTCAGTGTATGAGCAATTAGGCCTAGGCCAGTTAAAACCCAATTCCTTAATTTTACAACTTGCCAATCGATCTGTGATTGTTCCAAAGGGTGTTGTTGAGGATGTTTTGGTTCAGGTGGACAAATTCTATTTTCCTGTCGACTTTATTAATTTGGACATGCATCCTATTTCTAATGCTAATTCTCAAATATCTGTGATTTTAGGACGCCCATTTCTTGCAACTTCTAGTGCATTAATAAATTGTAGAAGTGGAGTCTTAAAATTATCTTTTGGCAATATGATCCTTGAGCTTAATATTTTTAATACTTGTAAGCAAACTAGGGATGAAGAGGATGTGCATGAAGTTAACTTGACTGAAACAATTATTCAAGACCAAACATTAGAAATTTGTTTAGTCAATTCATGTGATTTTAACTTTGATGAGAATTTTGAAATTGCGTACATTCATTGTCTCTTGGAATCTACACAGGAATTGGAAGCGAGCAATTGGAAATTGAAATATGAGGAGTTGCCACCTTGTGAGATAAATTTGTTGCCATCTAGTAAGCAAGTACCTAAGTGAGAGTTCAAGCCCTAACCAAATGATCTCAAGTATGTTTTTCTAGGAACCGATGAGACTTTTCCTATGGTAATATCTTATGAACTTGACTCCTTGCAAGAATGTAAGTTATTAAATGTTTTGAGTAAACATAAGGGTGTCATAGGAAGGAACATGGCTAACATAAAAGGACTTAGTCCATTGATGTGTACTCATAGGATTTATTTAAAGAACAATGACAAACCATCTAGGGAGACTAAGAAAATTTTGGAAAAGATGGTTAACCCAAATCGTAAAGATTGGTCTTTAAGGTTGAATGATGCACTTTGGGCATACCGCACTGCCTATAAAAATATTCTTGGTATGTCTCCCTATAGGCTTGTTTATGGTAAAGCTTGTCACTTGCATGTGGAATTAGAACATAAATCATATTGGGCAATAAAGATGATTAACTTTAACTTAGACAAGGCTAGTTCATTGAGAAATTTGCAATTGAATGAGTTGGAAGAAATTTGGCATGATGCATGTGAGAATTCTAGGATTTCTAAAGAAAGAATGAAGATTTTTCATGACAAACAAATTGTAAGGAAAGCTTTTGAACCATCTCAAAAAGTTCTTTTGTATAATTCTAGGTTACATTGTTCCCCGGAAAATTGAGATCTAGATGAACTAGACCTTTCATTGTTAAAAATGTTTTCCCCCATGGTGTCATAGAAATTGAAAATCCTAAGAATGGTAACATATTTAAAGTGAATGGACAACGTCTTACGCCATTTCTTGAGAACTTTTCACAAGAGGAGGAATCAATTAATTTGGAGGATCCCATTTATTAAGACTTGCTAAGCAATTAGCATTAGTATTTGTGTCATACTTTAGATTGTGTTTTTTTTATTATTTTTGTTGTTTTGTTTTCTAACACCTTTTGCAGGTGTTATTATTATTTTTTTTTGTTCATTTATGTTCATCTCTTCAAGGTACTCTCTGTAATCTCTACTCTTTATTGTTTTTCCTTGTTTTCATTGAGGACAATATAAGTTTTAGGTTGGGGGGAGGAACTTGAGATGATTTGCATTTGGTTTTATTTTATGTTAATTTTTTTTTGGTTGTTTTTAGTGATTTTTGTTTTTAGTCCAATCTTCAAAAAAGAAAAAAAAAGAAAAGAAAAGAAAAAAGAGTTGCTTTAGTAAGAGTTTTAAGTCAAAGTTCTTTATGCTATTTCTATCTAAAGAATTCCACTATTTTTCATGCTTAACTATTATGCACATGCACTTTAGCCACATGAATATGTTTCTTGGCTGAGAGATGGAGATGATTTTGAAAATCTTGAAAATAAAATGTAGAGACTATAACCCAAGTGAGTTCTTGAGCCATTCATTTTTTTAGAGGGTTATTTTCTTTTGACCTCATTTTTCATTTCGAAGCACATAAGGGCCCGTTTGGTATGTATGTTTAAAAACTGAAAATTGTTGTTTAAAAACATTTGTGAAAATACGTGTGGGTGAAAAAGTGTGTTGAAATGCGTGAAATGTTGTTTAAAAACTGAAAATGGTTGTTTGAAAACACAAACCAAACACCCCCTAACTTTGTTGTTGCTTAGTCTCATTATTCCTTGATTTGGTCAAATGCTAAGAATTCATCAAATTTTATGCCACACCTAAATATGTTAAAGTCATGGATTTTGAAGAACTATCCCAATCCTTAAGAGATGATTTTAGGCCATCTTTGTTAATTTTGAGCCTTTATTATTTTCTTTCTTGATACATTACTGCTAGTCACCCATTTGAGCCTATTATTTTAGCCGTTCTTTCTCAAAACCCTTTCCTATGGTGTTCCAAGAATGAATGCAATCAAATTGTCTTATTACAATAAATTTGTGGTGAAATAGTTGGAAGAAAAGGAGGACTCACTCAAAAAAAAAAAAAAAAAAAAAAAGTCATAAAAAGAAAAGGAAAAATGTTGAAAAAAAAGGGAATGTGAAAGGGGAAGAAATAGAGAATGAATTCGTTGATGAAATTTTGAAGAAAAAAAGAAGTGAAAGTGCGATATTCAAGAAACTCAAGAGAATAAATTAATTGGCATATATTCAAAAGAAGTTGTCTCTCTAATTATTCTTGGGAATACTTTTTATTTTTACCTATACCCTTTGTTCTAAATTCCTCCTCTTTACCTTACATTACGTCCCAATGAAAGTCCTATTTGATCTTAAGGAAGGTATGGTTTGGATCTTGACATGACTGATCAATGTGTGTGGTGTAATATTCTTAGTATTTGGCATCCTTTCATGAGACTATAAATATCCTTTATTTTGCTTCACTGTTCTTCATCTTATTTATATGTGAGATATTTGTCTTTGATCTATATTATTCTGCTCACATATGTTTGAGAGTGTTACACCCTTTTCGGAGTAATTTTATTTGTTGAGTGTTAACAACTGTGAGATTTGAGTTGAAGCATAAATTTGGTTAGAAATTCAAGCCATATTTTATCTTAAGACTAAGGTTGTGTTTGTGTTGGCTAAACTATTCACACACTAAGTATTGGTGGCATGTGGAATATCTTTGGTGGTTGTTAGTGTTTTGACTTTTGATTAACTATTTCTACTAAAGTAATATTTTTTTTGTTATTTTGTGTCTTTGTCTCAAGTCGCTTAAATTGCTAGGGACTAGCAATGAGTTGGTTGGGGAGTGTGATAATAGCTTAATTTTGCATATTTATATCATTATTAGAAAGCATTATCATTCTTATTTTGAGTTAATTCATGCATTTTATAGTTGATTTTGGAATAATGCTAAATAATCAATTTTGTGCTTGTTGCGACTAAAATAATGCTCCCAAGTGTAGGATTGTCACGAAGTAGTAACTCGGAAAGTCCAAGGTCGAATCCACAGGGAAAAGGGAATTGATTAGCAAATCACAAGAGAATTAAACTAAAATAATAAAGTTTAATTGAAGAGATTTTTGATAGTTTAGTAAAGGTAATTTAAATTGAGAGAAAATAACAATATATTAAGGCGCTAAGGTTTAGGAATCCACGTACAACATATCTATTGGTAGTCTTAACAATATTTATTTTATAACTCAACTAAAATTCATACGAATGATGATCTTAGTTAGATGATTTAACAATAAAAAACTCAAGAATTAATTGTATAAGGTAGTTTCATGCAATTGATTGATTTTAGGCAAAACAAAACTAGTAAATTAGTTCGCAGGGAATACTAAGCATTTAAAGTGCCCGGAGTCTACGATAAATCAAAATATTACACAGAACTAAACACTTTTCTAGATGAGTAAAACAATCAAAAACATAAAAACATAAGCATTAAAACCAATAAATAATTGTTAAGAACATACCAATAAACAGTTGGGTTTCACCACTTGCCTTAGCAAGGCTTCTAGCAAGCCATAACACAAATAGAACTCTAAAAAATGTAAAGAAACTTTGAGAAAACCTAAATTATGTTCTACTACAGCTCTCCTCTGAATTTTGCCCTAAAGAACCTTTAAATAGGTCAAGGAATCCTATTACAACTTGAATTCCCGTTTGGAGAAAATCCTAGGTTTTTATGCTTCAATTAACCGACGTTTTCGGCCAAATTAACTTCAGAATTTGGACTTTTGGTGAACTACAAAGTTGTATTCCTTTAAGTTATCTTTTCAGCCCAACTTGAATCATCTCGATTGGATATATGAACCGAAAGTTATGCTCCAAATACTAACTGGTGTGCAAGCTGGAATCCTAATCCGAATTAGACTTAGATTAGGTGCAAATTTCCTTTAATTTCTTGCTCCAATTGGACTTGAATTTAATTGGGTTGGTCTTCTTTAAATTCATCATGGCCGTTGTAAAATTAAAGTCCATTAGCTTTCTTCTTTGCACAAGTCCACTTATTTAATTTCATTATCCTAGAAAAGACAAATTCACACATTAAAATTCAATTAAATACAAAATTGATTATTTAGCATTATTCCAAAATCAACTATAAAATGCATGAATTAACTCAAATAAGTATGATAGTACTTTCTAATAATGATATAAATATGCAAAATTATACTATTATCAGTGCTTAATTGAATTTTAATGCGTGAATTTGTCTTTTCTAGGATAATGAAATTAAATAAGTGGACTTGTGCAAAGAAGAAAGTTAATGGACTTTAATTTTACAAGGACCATGATGAATTTAAAGAAGACCAACCCAATTAAATTCAAGTCTAATTGGAGCAAGGAATCTAAGGAAATTTGCACATAATCCAAGTCCAATTAGGATTAGGATTCCAGCTTGCGCACCAGTTAGTATTTGGAGCATAAATTTCAGCTCAGGTATCCAATCAAGACGTTCAAGTTGGCCTGGAAAGATAACTTAAAGGAATACAACTTTGTAGTTTACCAAAATTCATAATTATGAAGTTAAATGGGCCGAAAACGTTGGTTAAGTGAAGCCTAAAAACCTGGGATTTTCTCCAAATGGAAATTCAACTTGTAATATGATTCCTTGACCTATTTAAAGGCTCTTTAGGGAAAAATTCAGAGGAGAGCGGCCGTAGAACATAATTTAGGTTTTCTTTAAGTTTCTTTACAGCTTTTAGAGTTTTATTTGTATTATGACTTGCTAGAAGCCTTGCTAAGAAAAGGGGTGAAACCCAACAATTTGGTAGTATGTTCTTAACAATTATTTATTGGTTTTAATACTTATATTTTTATGTTTTTGATTGTTTTACTCATCTAGAAAAGTGTTTAGTTTTTTATAATCCTTTGATTTATTGTAGACTCTGAGCACATTAAATGCTTAGTATTCCTTGCGAACTAATTCACTAGTTTTATTTTGCCTAAAATCAATTAATTGCATGAAACTACCTTAGACAGTTAATTATTGAGTTTTTATTTTTAAATCATCTAACTAAAATCATCCTTCGTATGAATTTTAGTTGAGTTATAAAATAAATATTGTTAAGATTACCAATAGATGTGTTGTGTGTGGATCCCTAAGCCTTAGCGCCTTAATATATTGTTATTTTCTCTCAATTTAAATTACCTTCACTAAACTATCAAAAATCCCTTCAATTAAACTTTATTATTTTAGTTTTATTCTCTTGTGGTTTGCTAATCAATTCCCTTTTCCCTATGGATTTGACCTTGGACTTACTGAGTTATTACTTTGCGACAATCATGCACTTGGGAGCATTATTTATGTTGCAGCAATGACCCTCTTGGCGACATAACCTACACTTCGACTTTGGTCCGTTCTCAATCCACAAAGAGGTTGGCAACTCCTTATCCTCGTCATCCATCTCATTGCGGATTCTCGTGGACCTAGGCTGACCTTTCTCTCAGATCAATGATGGGTTTGGCATCACTATTCTCCTTTCTTCCGGATCTGGCCATTTTAACCTATCTTTCAATGGTTGGAATATCGGCTCATAGTTGTAGTACCGTTTGGACATGCAGTAGAAATGATCTATAAACTCCGTCGCATCGTGGTTATACTTAGCACAAACTGCTATTAAGTATGAACAGGGGATTTTGTATGCTTCCCATTTCCAGCACGTGCATGTCATCTCTATGAGATCAGCCCTATAGGTGTGAGCTTCCCATCAGTAGCCAAAAGATTAGACTATCTCCACAGTATATAAGCGCTGTTGCGCGCTCATCCTTCTAACGATATGGAGCTTCATCTTCTCTTGATTTGCCTTAAACTTGTCATAGGCATATTTGCACCATTCTTGCCCTTCTTCCATCTGCTCTAGGGTTTTGTTATGACGATCATCAAAGTACGAGTTCACCTTGGAAAATGTGAACTTCACCATTGCAATTATGGGCAAGCTGTGCGCTCCCTTAAAATACCCCATTGAAGCACTCTAACAAGTTAGTTGTCATTGCCCAATATCAGTGCCCATGGTCATATGCAAGTGTCCACTTTTCCTTCCCTATAGCCTTAAGATAGTCGTATGCCGCCGGATTGACATTCTTGATTAAATCCAATGTGTTTTCAAACTTCCTAACTTGAATCATAGTTGCTGCCTTTCATACCAAGTTCTTCAATGCCAGACTATTGAAGTTAGTGTTAAAATTGCTTACTAAATGGCGGAGGTAATACCAGTGATGGGTTAAGGGTGCTTGCAAATAGCCCCTAGTGGTGTCATCAAAGCATGATTGAATTCCACAATGCCTATCGAAGATTATACACAAATCGGTTTGATCCGTAACATAGGTTAGTAGGCATGCCAAGAACCATCCTCATGCCTTTGTGCCTTCACTTTCAACAATGGCAAATGCAAGTGGATAAACCTCATTGTTACCATTTGTTGCCATTGCTATCAACAACTTTCCTTTGTACTTGCCATAAAGGTGCATTGCTTCTATGCTTATCACCGGCTTGCAATACCTGAACCTTCTAATACATGGACCGAAAGCCCAAAACGCAGAGTTGAATATACAAGTCCCTAGGACATGGGGGTCGCACTTTAACAAAGTTACAATATCTGGATTTGCATCGTCCAATGCCATTAGAAACTGTGGTAATTCCGTGTTTAACTCATCAAAATCCCTATAAATACGCTTAACTACCTTCTGTTTGGCTTCCCAAACCTTGTACATAGTTACTTCATGCCTTTACTTCGCAAGTAGCATACTACGTAGGTCCTTTATGGATCTTCCAATGTCCTCTCGTATATACTGCTCAAGTGCAATTGAAATGAACCTTGAATCCATCATTCGCCCATCGGTCACTACCTGGAGGGATGTGCAACTATGAGGACCCTTACATTTACTGATTAGCCACATCCCGTGCTTCTTGTTGCAAATAGCCCAAATTGACCACAGACATGCATCATGTATGCACCATACTACTAGCCTATTGGTGTCAGACTTGATGAGCTTGTATTGCTTATTATTCTCCATGGAGTAGAAGGTCAACACATATTGAATGGAGGCTTTATTCTTAAATAGAATCCCCTTCGCCAACTGGTCACCTTTATGCCAACTTTTAAGCTGTCCTGTACCCAATGAAAGTGATGGGTCATTAATATTGTCTCTTGTGTTTGATGTGAACCATTCAGGGATAGGAACTGTATTAAGGCAAGCCTCCTCATTGTGTTCGACCTGTAGGTCATCTAAGACCTCTGGATTGTCCACCAATCCATCATTATCAATGAACTCTTTATACACATCTCGGCTAGCATCAATATCAAGTTCTCCATCCATATAGGCTTGGACATGTTCATATGCATGACTAGACCCTCCCACATCATGTGTTTGGGTGGCGCCTAACACTTCGGCTTCTTCAGTGTTGTCCAAATCATCAATTGCATTGCATGGTTGAGTGTTGTAGGGCAAAGGCGTGGCATCGACAACGGAAGGATACACATCAAGCGAAGATGAGTGTGGCTTTTCCACCCCACTGGCATGTTGTGAACTTGCACCAGCATGGAACCTAATAGCCTCAACAGTTACATACAAGTCCAATGCTATGAATTGGGTGGTCTGCTTAATCATTGTCCACATCATGTCCATGTTAGCATCACAATCCAATAGATTTGGGTTGTAGAAAACCTCAGTATTCACAAGTAGTTGAGGGGCATGATATGCGATGGATATCTTATGTGACTCCCTGTCCAACCCTAGAATTGCCATTATCTTCCAGTGCATTTTTCTTAAGTGTGTTCCGCATGTCAACTTAATGAACTTCTACTTCAATGACTCGCCTCTATAGGACAGCCCATGCAAGTCATGGTAATACTGGTCCTCATCGTAGTAAACGTAGAAGTAATGATGACCTATGGCAGACTTGGATAAGGATAATTAATTATGGTTATCATGTAGAAGATAGGGGGTTATGTTAACGCAACTGTAATTAATCTTTATGCATGTGAACGTACAATGAAACTTTTACAGACGCACTATAATGATATCCTAAGTATTCTTAAAAAAATTGATTCATTTGTACACAAACATGCACTAAAACCAGACAATTTAAATCCATGATTGTTTGTTACATCATTGTTGATACCTATGTAGGAATGCAAAAGTGTGTGTGTGTGTGTGTATATATGATCATAGGAATTCACAGGTATGTTTGTTTATATATAGATATATCTACACACACACACACATATATGATCATATATGGGTAGGTATGTTTGTTTATATATAGATATATCTATACATACATATGTATACACACACACACACACCCACAGTGTTAGAATCATACTAAAGTGTAATCACATTCATATTAAAGTGCCATAGTATGATTGTGAGACTTGTTTTTTAAGTTGGAAAGAGAATTTGATTTCTTTATTTCAATTGTTTTCTCTGGCATACGATATATTTTGTATATGGTGGAGTTATGAAAGTTAATAAAGGTCATTTGGTTATGATAAAAGGATAGAAAACTTTTAGAAATTAATTTGTATAAGTCAATCGGTGATACAATTAAAGGTGGATCATATCATAATTTTTATGGTGGAGCATAAGGCAAAGAGAAGTGTTTTAGTTATAACACCACAAATGGAAGATAGTAATAGATGAAAGAGAAAGATTTTTGAAAAAAATGAAATTGATATGATTGAAAAGCCAAATCCAACAAAGAAGTTCATGAATTACTTTGTACTCATTAATTGTTCCACTTATTGAGAACATTGTAAAGCACTTCTATGGTTGAAATTTGTTGAGCCCAATTCATTAAAGGATAAGTGTTAATATGCATAGGCTTGTTGGTTTTGAAAATCCCACATTGATTAGAAAGAAATAGTATAGAGGTATAATGATTTTTATTGAAAATAGTAATCCCATATTGAGAAGAAAAAGAACCAAAGGTTTAGAATGATAGTGCAACTTTGATTTGATTTGGTACGTAAAGAGTTTAAAGACAAAACTTTATTAGTGCTTAGTGTCCCAGATTTGAGGGTTTATCTTAAAAGTTTCTTTTCCACTATCATTGATATTGGATATATTGTGAACATAAGCATTTGATCAAGCAAACTTCTATTTTATGTCTTGTGGCACTTACAATTTTATTGTGTGTGTGTATATATATATATATTATCACTTACAAAAACTATTAATTTTTGTGCGGGACCTTTCTCTCTCTCTTTTATTTTATTTATTTATTTTTCATGTTAAGATATAAGGGTGTTTAGAACTCCTTGAGCATTAAACTAATCTCTTGTAGTAGTCTCTTGGTCTCATAAATACCAAGTTATTATAGGGAGAAATTCCTTGGAAGTGGCTCTAATATGCTAGCTGGAACCTCATGGATATCATGAGATCTTAAAAGCTATTAAACCAACCCTTAACAAGTTAATTTTTACACACTATACACATTATTTAAACAAAACAATCACAATACATTTATTGTGTCATTTTAGATAAATTTTCATTACGATTGGATAAGCATCTATAAGTGGGTTTTGGCATTTCAATCAGTCCATTGATTTGATACACAATGTCCACAAAACCCAATAAAAAGTCTTAATGATTAGTAAATTTACTAATTTTAACTAAGATTCAACAAAATCATCAAAATCTCATGCAAAACACAGCCCCATATTAACCAAAATCGGATAAGACACATTTTACACAAAGCTAGAGATATCACCACAACACCACCAATTGATTTGCCAAAAACCCCCATCAAAACCTCAATTCCAACAGTATCACAAGCACATTTAAACTCATTAATGAGAACATAACACAAACATACCCATATTGCAAGAAATACTTTATATCATCATTATTGCAGCATATAAAAGACAACAAAATTCTCATCTTGATTAGTAAATTTACTACTTTTAAGTAAGTTTGAACAAAATAATCAAAATCCCACATAAAACACAGCCTGTAATCAACGACGCCGGGTACGGTGAGGGTTCAATGGAAGCACCAAGGTTCCAACAACGACGACTAATCGAAGAGGGTGAGGGAGACTAGATAGGGAGAGTGAGACTAATGGAGAGTGGGGGAGAGTGGAGAAGAGTGATCGCAGAGCAAAGAGCAAGGGAGAGTGATGGTAGAGAGTGAATAGGCATTGTGAGACGTTAGGGATTCAAATTGTTAAGGCAAACTCTATTTTTTACTTACCGAATTATGCATGTTCACATGAGCATTTTTTTTATTGGAAAAAGCCATGTTTGCTTTGCTAGCGTGGCACAGCGCTCAGACTAACTTGACCATATGAATATTGAATTTTTTAGTAACTCGCTTATAGGATAATTGAGTTTCATATGAAAAATTGACCCTCACATTATCAAGTTTCAAAACAGGAGTATTTCCCTAAATAGTTTGAGAAAATTGGCAAAATGCTGGAAAGTTTGTAAGAAAGGGGAAAATGCCCATTTTGGCCGACTTCCCTATGAGTAAAAGAAGAGTTGAATGTGGACGGGGAACCAGGAGGGTTTAAGGCTTTAAGCAAATTCACTAAAATTCCCTTCTTGAATTATTAAAAAAAAAAAAACAAAACAAAATACTTCAATTTTTTTTTAAAAGGTCATATCTTGAAAAAGATCATAAAAAAATTATTTTCTTTCTCTTGTTATGGAAATAAATAATGTTAATAAAGTACGAAAGATTAATCAGAATTTCTTGTGTTATAGCCTTATAGATCAAAATGTTGAGAGCAATAATATGATGGGTTAGCATCCTAAAGTTGTAAGCAATTTCCCTTTCGAACAAGTTCAGTAAAGAAACTATAGAAGTGAGGACAAAGGAGAACCAATGGAAAAGATAATCTTGGACATGCTGATCCCAATGTGCAAGATAATTCTAAGCAAGACTTAGACAAGTTGAATATGGTTAGAGCGAGAGCTTGGTTGAAGAAGATGGGAGCGAAGAAAGCATTGATCAATTGCCCAAGTTCCTACTTGAAATCAGAGGATAATCCATAAAATGATATAATTTGGAACCATAGGAGTACGAATTATGGATAGGAAACGCGTCCCAAACTTCTTTAGAATCATCAGTTTTCAATTACGTCAAGATGGAACTAGATAAAAAATCTAGTGATGCTTACGGTCTTAATCAATGAGGTGCGCGTTGTGGGCATCATATGATATGACTTAGTTGGTCCTTAGATGAGCCTTTTTGAGGTCCCTGGTGATGTATAATCAAAGATTTAAAGTTTAGAACAACTAGTGGAGGGCCTGCGCGATGCGCGGATAATATTGTAAGCTGCTATATGAGAATGTTATGTAGAATATGAACATAATTTTATCTACTAAAAAAAATTTCAGTTAAATTTTCAATTAGAATTATACCAATGACATTTGCTAATTAGTTACATGTTGCATTAATAGAATTTTTCATTTAACAGGTCCGTTTGGATTAAGCTTATTCTTACTGAAACTGAAAACTGAAACTGAAAACACTGTAACGAAATAATTTTTAAATGCGTGAATAGTGCTGTGGGACCCATTTTTAATGAAAAAGTTGCTGAAAAATGAAATTTGTGAGACCCATGAATAGTGCATCCATGCACTATTCACGATTGACTTGGTCAAATAGTGCGGCTGGAACCAAAAAAAAAAGAAGAAGAGAAAACGCAAGGAAAAACGCAAACGTGAGATTCAGCCCAATCCAAAAGCTCTCAACATAACATTTATCCGAGACTCCACAAATTGTAGATGACTTCAATAAAACAAAACTCACTTGGAGTTAAATAGGGGCACCCCTAATTGTCCTTGTGCAAAAAAAATTGAAGTTGTATGCTACATCAAAACAATTTTCCACAAATTACAAATAACTTGAATAAAACAAAAAAAGGAAGTAACAACTCACTTTTAGTTAATTAGGGGCAGTACTAAATGTCACTAAACAAGTATCACAACTTGATATAAAAGGAAATCAGAAACCTTGACATCAAAGACATTTACCTCACAATCTTTGTCTGAGACCCCAACATTGCCATTCACATCCAGTGAAGCAATATCCTTCTACTTGTGAACAGCAAACACAAACATCAAAGCACATCAAATTGTGCCCACAACTAAAACAATAGTACCTATACAAAATAAGTTTAACATTAAGTCCTTAACATCAACACAGTAAGCCAAAAAAAAAATAAAAATCAGAGAGCTTTAAAAAAATCCATGCATTCTACTTTCATGGCTTCCATTACTACTTAGAACCAACTCAGCTTCTTCCTCGGTGAGACTTTGTTCCATGTGGAGATTTATATAATAGTAAAGTAAAATCACAAAAGTTAAAGTTAAATTTAAAGGGTAATTTCATCCTATTATTCATTTCTATTAGGGGCTGGCCAAATGAAATAGGTGGTATGTTATCAAAATCAAATTCTAAAAAAAGAAAAAAAAGAAAAAAGAAAAAAAAGAGCAAAACACTTTGCATGCAAATACCCATTTGACATTCAAGTAGACAACAGAACTATTTAAATAATAAAAAGGTGAGAAGAAAATAGCTAGAAGGCAAAAAATACCTTGAGTTTAGCAAAGAAGGAATGAGGTTTGAATCTGATACACAACTATCAGAGGAAGATGTAAGCTTCAAAGCAGATTGGTATCGATGGAGGAAGCAAAGGCAAAGTGCGAGAATAAAATCAGAGGTATATAAATATAATGGAATTTGGGTTATTCTAAAAAAAAAAAAAAAAAAAAAAAAAAATACACCGGTTCACTTTTCTTTGCCTAGTGAGCTATAGGACTATAACAGGTTTTTATAACATTCAAATAACGGGAGAAACTCTTTGATTTCAGAAAAAATAAATAAATTAGTAGTGGAAGAGTCCAATACTGAAGTCCCAAAGACTAAAAACGTTGAAATCTTTTAATCTTCATAATTGATTAACTAACCGATCACTACATTGAGACTACAAATCCTAGTTTTGAAATGAGCTAAACGTGGGAACAATCAATTACTATCATCTAAACGTGGGGACAATCAATAGAGTTACACTTGGGCTGTAATTTGCTCTAATTTGTCATCTTAATGGGCTTCTTGCCCTTAATGAAGTTTAAAATGCCAGCCCATGTTTTGAAGTATGGTAGGAAGAGTAGGAAGAAAGTATTAATGATTAAGGCTAAACGCAAAATTAGAGTGCCACATGGCAGGACCTCATGCACTCTCGCATAAGGTCTTTGCTTTTATATATATATATATATATATATATATATATATAGATGTCCCAAGATAAACTAAATAGTCCTCAAAACTATCAATACCACAAGCGGTTTGTTTCCTAATGAGATGCAGCAGCTGAATAATTTTGTGCCACACAAGATTGTTGGTCGGGAGCAACACCATCCTAAATACAAATTATGAAGAGATCTTAAGTTCATATAATAAAAACGATACTAAATAACTCAATAAAACTAATCCATAACCAAAGGAGTACATTAAATACATTTTCAAAACATTAAAAGTTAATACTTGACTAAAGGAAAATTATTGAGTACTCCGAAAGTACCATAAATGCATACTCCCCCTCTCACATGAATTATGAGTCCCACCATAAATTTAATTAGTGAGACCCACAGTTATGTGAAAATGAGGAGTATGCATTTATGATATGTAACGTTTGTGATGATATACAATACAAATACTTTGTACTAGTTTTCTTTCATCAACAAGGTTTTGGAACAAATCATAGAAGCATAGAAACGAAATTTTGAATTTAGATGCAAGGTCACTTAAGCTATTAGAGCATCACCATTGGTGGTGGTAAAATAGCTCAACTCCAATATAAGTGCCAACGTTGGTGGCACTAAAGGCAAAATATTTTGCCTCCTTGCAATTCATTGTAGCAAGGTGGTATAAAAAAAAAAAATTATTACTTTAATACTTTATCACTTTTTGGGTTTGGTGGCAGAGAGGAAGTGAGAAAAAATTAATAAAAAAATTAGTGGTGTTTGACTAATGGAAAAAATAAGACCATTAATGTAGGATGTGTTATAAAATTATATGTTAAAATAGATAAAACAACTTTTTAAAATGATAAATGTTAAAATTTTTAGTTCCATGGACATGATGCTTAGGAATGCTGGTGGCATTGTCCTTGAAAGACTCAGTAATAGCTCCAAAGTGTAAGTGTATACAAGGCCAACAGTTATTGTGACAGTTCTGAGATTATTAGCATAACAATTGGACAAGACTTGAAGGGCAGGATGAAGAAAATTAATAAGATGAAAGCCAGCGTGCAGCACAGAAGGAAAGCGAGAGAGAGAGAGATCTTTGTATGACAGGAAATATTACAACCACATGTTCCTTTTGCTCTACAAATGTCATATCCAAGGGACACAAACGTGGGTTAGTACTTAGCACAGTGGGGCATTATTGGAGCAGGATATGATGACTTTTAGTTGCCATTGTGGTACCATCTGTGAGTGCTCATAAAGAGACGAAGGTGAAGCATTCTGATGTGTCCCAGGACAGGATTACTACCTCGGGTTGATTGACCAGCAGACTTGATGAAGATTACTGCCTCACGAATTTGAATTCAAAAAGAATGAGATTTTTTTTTTTTTTTTTTTCCTTTTTTTTTCGGTTTTTGATGACAAGGAACTCCCTTAAGCCAGATGCCTACACACTCCCACTGAATATGCACTAGGTTTATAGTTAGTCCAGTCCAGACACTCTCCCTTACTGCTGAGGCATCCGAGTGGAGGGCCCTTTTAGCTAGGAGATTGGTTAATTGTTACTTTTATCGTCTATCGTTATTTGAATTTAGCTTAGCATTTAGGAAGGATAATTGTTATCCTATCTATCCAGCCAACTGTTATGGCTGATTTGAATTTGATTTTCAGTTCCCATAAATTTCTATTTCCTTCTTTGTTCTTGGAGATTGGTCATCTCGAATTGACTGCATAGTCTACATTCCTTACAAACACAACAGGGGCAGATCACATTCCAGCTCAATTCTTATGATGAATCAGTTATCTATATTCATTATTACCGACTATCATACAACAAAAACTCATAATGTATTTTTTACTGCATACAATGATGCTAAAACCTAATCCCATAAACCCCACATCTTACTTCCATGCTGACATTGCATCCAATATCATATACTATATTTCTTATCAAAAATATATGTGTGTGTGTAGTATATCATATCCTATATACATATAAATATCATCTAACGAATTTTTAAGGTTATGGTACAAGTAGAGCAATTTTATCCAATTTCTCCAATTTACAATAACTGAAATGGATAAAGATCTAGCAAGGAAGACACTCAGATGAGTAAGGCAAACGTCATATACAGCCACATAACCACCTGCAGCAGTAAGCTGGGCAGTCATGAGACAACGATCTGCCACTTGTTTCCTCATGGTCTGCCATTCGCATGATGATATAAAAGCAAGAGTAAGGCTATGAGAAAAGTAGCAGCAAAATTCTTACTTACATATACAGAACATAACTTGGAGACCTGAATTTGTCTTCTGTTTTCCTTTTGCCACATAGAAATCAAATCCTAGATGAAAAATAAAAAAATAAAAAGTATTAAGCACATGGCTCCATACAATAGATATTAGTTACTAAAAACCAACTTTTCATCTAGGTCCAATAGGAGATAAGTACATCCAATGCTCCAGCTCTCAATCCTGGAAATTAGGATTCATAATGAATGTGAAAATTTGGATATAACCAACAGCGATAAATAATGCAGCATGAGAATTGCTTTATATTTAGTCAAATATAGAATGTATAAGACATCAAATTTTCAAGTAGAGCCCCACATTCTCATCACATAAAAATTACTTGAGATTAAGAAGCTAGGAGAAGGTATCTTCTGCTATGGAAATAATGGAAATCAAAACATATAGGAGTATCACTGAAACCTATGGAGAATTGCAGTCTAAACAGCAACTTAACTAGACTTGACATACTTTAAAATGGGCAATGGAACCAAAAAGATGAGACATTTAAGCAATCATATAGCTTCTTTTTTATAATAAGTAAGCAATCATATAGCTCTTAATTCTCGCTGCAATAGATGACATTTGGTTAGTTCACAGAACAATCCATCCCATAGGAGAAACACAATAATAGGCCAGGATAGAAAATGACGAAATATGATCTGCATGAAATCACATTGTTGCAACAAGTCAGCAAGGGGCTAAATCCTTAATTTGGCCTGAAGTTTTGAGATTAACTGATAACACTTCAAAAAAGAATCAAAAGTTAAACCCAGCAAAATTTTAAATAACAATGACCAATCATTTCATCATAAAGAAATCTGAGTATAATGCATCAAGTAACCTTTCCAGAAAGTCATTTCAGAAATTGAGAGACACTACTTGTCTCAGAGCTAAAGATTGGGTTTTTAACGAGAAAGAAACCTTTTTTTCACAATTGCAACCATATGCATAATATCAATGGTATTTTTCCATAATTCCTCAGTAAGGAGCAAAGTAAACATGACATAAGAATACATATAAACAATAGGAAAAAAAAACCATTATAAGTTAATTGCCATTGCAACAAAGTTTTATTCCCCACTAATCATTATACAAATATATTCAATTTCCCCCACACTACCACATGAGCTCTAGATCAAATTGCAATTCCTTCTTCTATAGAAATGGGAGGATGGTGAGATTAGCTTAGTTCACCATCTAAGAAAGTAAGAATTCTTTGTAGATAACTAGAAATTAGGAAGAGAATGCCTAATAAAAATAAATAAGGGCTAAACTTGTTTATGGCATGGTGAGCATAGAAGGTATGCATAAAGAACAGGAAATCCAATTGATATTCCCAATATAATAGAGATGATACAATCAGAAAATGCTTTAACCAATTAGTTTCCAAAAGATGTTTTAAAAGGGTAATGCTAGAATTACAATCAAGTAAGTTAACTACAAAACTGCAATGAGCATGAGTGTTAACTTCAACAGCTTTATAATTTATAAATTAATGTCTAAGTAACCTTTTTGTGATCAATGTAACCCTAATTTGTAAGATTTATGTAGCAAAATTTGTAATATCCTTAACATCACTTTAAAAAAAATTATATAATAAAAAAAAAGAAAAAAAAAAGAAAAAGGAAACAATGATCTAATGGAAAATTCTGGTGCCACAACTTTTGTGCACAACTCGCCCACGTGGCGAGTTGTAGTTGGTGGAGGGGTGACCCACCACCACCCCTCCACCAACTACAACTCACCACGTGGACGAGTTGTGCACATAGTTGTGGCACCAGAACCACTCTGATCTAATAAGCTGCGGTAGAAAATATGCTGCTGTAGCATCACTTTAAAAAATTACTATTTCCAAAGCAACCCACTCATATGTCGTATCACCCTCTTTTCAATCCAACATCAGACCCAACCTGCCCCACTTACCACTCTATCCTCTTCCCTTTTCGTCTTCTTTTCTCTTTCACTCACCAGGATTCTCTCTATCCCCATAGTCTCTCTTTACAAACGCAAATTTATCCTCCCTCTGACAAAAACTAAACGGCAAGAACCAGTGATGATAGAGAAAGATCCAGTGATGGTGAAGCATTTTGGCTAAACAAGATGTCAAGCTCTGGCTTTTGGTGAAGAAAAACGAGGTAGACCATAGTAGATATTTTTTCGAAGTATTCGTTATCCAACCGGTAAAACCGTGTCCGGTCTTGCAAACCTGGAGGCTTGACCGTGGTCCAAACGGTTCTCTTCAAATTAAAATTTTCCTGTTTTATACTTCTAAAGAACCGGATTGATAACCTATTTTTGGTTACCGCGGTTCGATCGGCCGGTCCGGTTTGAATTTCAAAACCATAATTAAAGGGTGAGTTTTGCTTTTGACCAAAACATTATATTAATTAAAAGACATAAAAAAGTTAAGTTGTTATCGTCAAGAGAAATCCTACACGCACAAAGCCATTAAACTGAAATGAAAACAAGGACACATTTATGCTCATTTTTCTTAGGATCTATAAAGCCCAGAGATTCAACTACTATTACATGATTCTAGTCTAGATCCAACTAAGAAGATCTTGTGATGCCTTCAATTTCTGTTAAAGTAGATCCAGAGTTGATGTGCTTGAAGAAGATATTTTAATGCCTTAGTTTCCAGTTCAACGGAGTTCTTACTTTCAAGGATTTTAGCATCTATAGCTTTAACTTTCTCCATTTGAAGTACCAACCTTACAGTACCTTCTGAGAATTTCAGCCTGCTCTTTAAGTTGTTTTGATTTAATATATTAAAATGCAAGTATTTACCAACAAAAACAAAAAAACCCAAAGTAATATTGTTTCTTAAGGGCATCAACTATTGCACCAAAAAAAAAAAAAATTTATTTTCACAAACTAAAAATTACTTTTACTACTTTAATAGCATTTGAAATGTCTCGTATAGTAGTGTTTTTGATATTTGGTGTTCTAAATGCTAAATATTTGGTCTTAAGACTCAATCTAGCATAATCTGTGCCCATTATAGTCATTTTATCCTTTGAATGGATATCCTCTTTGCCAAAGAGTTGACCGAGGTAAAGATCATTTGTAATATTTGAATGGTTAATATGATGGCTTCTAAAAGCCTCATTTTCTAGAATAAAGTCATCTTCTGAAGTAAAGGTTTTTTCTGGAATATGGTTAGCATAGTAGTGTGTGTAAACTTCATTTTGAGCAGTAAGGTTAACAAGGTGGATTTCGAGGGCTCGAAGAGTTTGTTGGAAAACCTCATGGTGTTTTTCGATAAAGGCAGATTGCAGGTTATCAAGAATGAGTTTAATAGAAGCTGGTAATTCTGAGTAGGTACCATTTTGGAATTGTAAGTTTTTTGCTAAAACTTCTTGTAAAGCAATTATTATATTACCATTAGAGTATGTCACCTTTGCAGGGACATCTCTTTGAAGGGATACTGCTTCACTGGATTTTACCCCAGAAGAAGCGCCTTCATGCATCTTGAAAGGTCGTCCCATTGGGAGCCTTTTGGGTTGAGCATAGTCCTGTACATGAGTTTTTCCCTTTGAAGCCATAATAATCCACTTACTAGTGGTATAGGTATAAATATTACAAGTATCCCACTTATTAGTGGTACTTATCCTTGCATCATCGTCCGATTCCTGCAAAGAAGTATTGATAATGTGAGGACGATTGATAGTATTAGTCTGGTGAGTATTATCTTTAAAACTCATCATTATTTCTTGGACAAGAGGATTCATGGGAGAATCTTTTTCATAAGTCAGATTGTCAATATCTATTTCAGTTTTTGAAGCAAATTTGAATTTTATTTTTTGTCCAAAAGGATCAGTGGTAATTCCGTCATGTTCAACAAGAAAAGGATATAAAGCATTTATAAAAGGTAAACCAAGAATTACTTTATCAGTCAAATTTTTAACAAGAACAGAAGGAATCTTAAAATTGACATTATTATGGCATATATGAGCATTATTCAATTCATATTTAATTTTCATCTGAGAACCATTAGCAGAAACTAATCTTTCAGATGATTTTTCAAAATATTTCGAAGGAATCAATCCTTCTTGGATACAGTTCATATCTGCACCTGAATCAATCATGGCAATAACAGTGAAATGATAATCTGGAGAAACAACAATTTTTACTTTTGTAAACCATTTTGGAGGAATCAATTTATGGACAGGACTAAGTTGGAAGTGATCCACAATACCTTTTTCAGAAAGAAGGACTTGTTGACTGGATTCTTCTCCATCCTTATGCTCATCTTGTTCATTATTAATTTGTTGGTGGTCAAGACTTTTATCAATTTTTAACATTATTAATTCTTGTTTGATATTTTAATTATCATTTTTAAGATTTTTAAACTCATTTTTTAAATCAAGCATTTCTTGTTTAACAATAGTGATTTCCAATTGAAGATCATTAACAGTTAAGTCTTTGGATTTCTTTTTATTAAATCTTTCCAAAGTTTCTTCAAAGTTTATGGTTGATTTTAATTTTTTACCAGTTTAATCTTTTAACAAATTCTTCTTAAATTTATCCAAATATTCTTTTTGCAACTCAGGATTTTGTACTTGATTGATCAATTGGATTATTAATTTTTCATTTTCTTCACTTTTAGTGAGAGTATCAACAGAGTTAATAACATTACAACAGGAATCCCGACAGCCAATTTTAATATTAGGAGAATCAAAAGAATCATCAGCAGATTGATAACAAGAATTAGACGAAGAAGAAAAATCATCTTCCAAAGAATCAGACGAATTGTTTGATTCAAGGATTCTGAACAATTCTTCTTGCTCTTTATCATTAATTTTTAACATGTTAAACTTATTCTTTAATTTACCAGGTTTTTTATTGCAATCTTTACTGAAATGACCAAGTTTTCCACAGTTAAAACATTTACCTTTGCCTGACATATGTTTATCATGTTTTTTGGAAACATTTTTCTTTTTCGCATAAAAATCATTAGGTTTGACAAAATTATTTTTGTGTTTATATTTATTATGGCTATAATTTTTGTGACTTTTATCATGTTTTTTTCCTTTTTGCCTGGAAGGAGCAATAGGGGGCAAACCATATTGTTCACAAAAATTACCCATTTCATATTTAGCTTTTTTCTTATTCTGTAAATGGTATTTTAACAATTTTTCATCATTACACATATTAATACCAAGTTTTTTAATAGCACTAAAAATATCACCATAAGTTAGGTTATCATAATCAATAGAATCATTTTTTCCCATTAACACTTGTTTTACCTTATGAGCAAAGATTGAAGGCAGACCGTCAATAAACCTTTCTTTCCAATAAGGCTTGTGACAATCTTTTCGAAGCATCACTCTGGAAATAAAGACATCTTGGTACCACCTGTAATCAGTCATACTAGGACATCTCAAATTATTTAATAAATCAGAAACTCGAGATGAAATATTAGATGGAGTACCAACAAAATGTTTGAGAATGGTATAGATCAGAGTATTCACGCCATCTAGAATACCACGACCAATACTTTCATCAAAAATAGGCAAACCTTCATCATTCTTTTTGACAGCATTTTTAATAGATTCTTTGGAATCTTCAGTGAGATAAGAATCCCACCATCCACGAAGAGTTCCAGAAAAACCAGTAACAAGTAAATTAACAATTTCAGGCTGATCCAGATCATGGTTATTTTGATAGGCAATACCAACCATGGACATATGACTCATTTTATTAATGATTTCTTGCTCAGACAAACCATCAATATTCCATTCATAAAGCTTATCAGCAGAAACAGAAAACTGTGTTTGAAAAATTCTTTCTTCAAATTGCATATTAGGAGGAGTAGGTTTTGAATACCAATTTTTTGTAAAAGACATGGGTTTCGGATTTCCAAAAAATCTTTTAATTTTTGGAAAATCATTGCCAAAAATCTTTGTAGCAGAAACAGAAGAAACGGTATCAGAATCAGTATGTTCATCAGAAACAATTTCTTTTCCTTTCTTTGAAATAGTGCAAGTTGTATTTCTAGAAGTACCTTCAGTTTTAACCTTTAAATCAGCAAGCATTTTGTCAACAACTTCAAGCATTTTAGACTGAAAAGTTTTGAACATAACTTTCTCTCTTTGACTGGGCAAATCAATCAAAGGTTTCTCAGTTTTTACAGATTTTTCAGAAACAGGTTTTTCTATGGAAACAGTTCTTTCAACAATTTTTTCTTCAATACGGTCAAGTTGTTGACCAATAACATGCAAGGATTCATTAGTAAAATTGTTTTGTTCAATAATACTGAAAATAGGGGTTTTATCATCAGCAATTTTGAAAGGAGTAGCATTAACTTCCGTCTTTTTATCTTGACAAGTTAGTACAATTGTCTCAAGAGGTGGATGAGTAGACCGAATAGTAGATTTATCATTTGCTTTAACAAAATTTGATTTTTTTATCACACTCAAATGTTGCTTTGAAACTTCATCATTTGAAACATAATGGTTTTCAAGAAAATCAAAAAACAAAATATGTTTTTTCAATTGATTCATTTTTTCTAACCATTTACTCTTAACACGGTTTTTCTCAGATTGAGCAAAATTATCTTGGAAATATTTTCTTTTAATCCGGTTTTTTGAAAGCATAAACTCATCATATAAAGGAATCAGGTCAACTTTAAAATCTTCATTTAAAATAGTCAAAACTCTTAATTGCTTAATATAGCCAGAAGTATCAATACTGGGTTGACTAGGATTTTTTATTTTTTATTTTAAAGTTTTGTTTTTGTTAATTTTTTGAGATTGATAGTTTCTAGTTGGGTTAGGCTAATTAACGGGGAGGGGGTCTAAGTTTTTGGAAGAGGGAGGCGCAACTATAGAAAAAAATATATAATCAATAAAAAAAATTCTTTTTATCTTTAGGCCAAGGGGGGGCCAATTTTTTTTTTCTTTGGGCCCAAGCCCCCTTAGCACCCCCCCCCCCCCCCCCCCCCCCGGGCGGGTTTGTCCCTGAGTTCAAACCTTTCTAGAGCAGTAAGAGTGCCCGAAATCATGACACAAGATCAAGAAGGATGCTAGTAGAGGTTATTGGGGCGACGATGTCAAAATTGCATGAAATTTAACAGGTTGAAAGGAAACAACATTTTAATCTAGACTCAATTCCCAAGGGTCGCCTAAATTTAGGCCCCCAAAACAGTGTTTTTCCTATTTTTAGTAATATTTTTTTTTCCTTTAATAACTTTTAGTTTAAAAGTCAGAATAAAGTCTTGTTTGTTTTAAGACGTCTCTAAGAGACAGTATTTTCAATTTTCACAACTATCTCAATTTTGCTATTTTTAGCAAAAATTACTATTTGCCACCTAATGTGATTAGCGTGAATTAAGGTTTCTGGGCATTTTCCTAGCCGCCCTATGTTTTCTTTTTACTATTTAAACATATTGTAACCTCCAAAATAATTTAATTTTCAGATTTATAAAAAATACAGGCTTTGTCTATTTCTCCCTAGTGGATTCCAAAATCCCATCATCTTGTAGATTCAAGGGATTTCTTGTGGATTCGGGGTTTTCATTCAAAAGCTAACGTGCTTAGTTTCTTTTTTTCCATTCAGAAAGTAATGTGTTTATTTTCTTGTAGCTTCCGCAACATCAAATCTAAATTGTAAAAAGTACAAAATAATAAACCAAATATGAATAGGAAAAGATATAATGGAGCATTTGTGCAAGATACAGAATTACTTCTAGTTCAAGTTCTTCTAGTTCAAGTTCTTCATGCTCATCAAGCTCATCATCATCATACTCAATCTCAACATCTGATAAATTACTTTCTGTTGCCATTCAATGTTTGCTACCTCCTTTTGATAACACATGAAATCGTATTTTGAAATCTTAAAACCAAGAATGGCGTCAATGTTAATTAATTATTCTAAATGTTCAGTATGAAAACATTCACAAGGCAAAAAACACACTGACTGATTTTTAGGTCACCACTCCCAAGAATCACTAATCAAAATGAAGAGATTACATGTACAAGGAATCTTACCCTCTTTGCTTATCCCAAAAAGGTACATGATTAACTCTCAGTAACTTAAAGCTTGCTATTGGATGCAAAGTTCTTCAATATACTTAAAGAAGATGAAGCAACTTGGTCACAAAACCTTAAGACATATAAGAACCACAGTAACTTCACAATAAGTGTATAAATTCTCTGTGTTAGTCTTTGTGTATATTGAAGGCTATAATATAATCCTTTTATATCATCTAGTAAGTTAGAGAACGAAATCCTAGAAAGTTAAGTCATCATGGGCCGATAATCAATTCTAAAAATTTTGGATTTGTGAAACTCGATAAATTGAAAGGTATCGAGATTCATTAATTCTCAATAGCAACTTGTATTGAGCTAGGTGTCGAGGTTCACAATTTTCATTTTTTCACACTTGTTTCTTTGTGTAGTCTTCATGTCTTCAGTCTTCAATAGTACCACTTGTAAAGTTTATTCAACATACAACATGATATTGTTGAATCCACTTAAAACTATCCAAATACAAGTTAAGTGCATTTTGTCAAAGGATATGCTAATTATTTAAAAATATGACCCTAATAATCTCCCCTTTGGCAATCCATGACAAAACCACAACAGTACATGAATGTCCTAGAATATATTATACACATGAATTACACAGAAAAATAAGTCTACTCTAATACTTGAACTCTTGAAAAAATTTGCAAGAAGAGAGATCAATGTATGAAATAAGACTTTGCAATTTGTCTTAAAATTGAATCACTAAACAAGATACATCAAGACATCATGTGTGAAAAATAGACAAGGTATATAAATCAAGAAACAAGTGTAAGAGAGAAGAGAAGAAACAACACATGTGAAAAGATAGATAAGAAACATACATGATCATATATATCAATAAGCCCAATGTATATAAAATCCTATACCATACATCAAAATCCTCACACTCTACATCCCTCAAAATTAACTCTCTAACTCTCCCCCTATTAATTAGGTCCAACTACTCTCAAACTACTCCCCCTTTTTGCCACAATAAACAAAGGTGGATCATTGTGACGTAGTCATCTCATCACCAGAAGAGTCAGAAGTATCATCATCATCATCTCCACTCTCTAAAGAGGCATCGGAAGAGTCACACTCTGGAGAGGGTGGAAACCCACCAAGTCTAGACTGATGGTGAGCAATGCGTCCAATCTTAGTGTTCATCTGACACGTTCCATCAATAAGATGGTAAAGATGATCACTATGAATAGCTTGAGTCTCCCGAATGTCACCAAGGTCACTACGTACAAGCTGGAGTTGATCAAGAATGGCAGCTAGAGAGGCCTCTACTCTAGAAAAAGAAGATGGAGGTGGAGCAGATGAAGATAAGGGTTGGCTAGAGTCCAAGTTCTTCCAGTCCCTTTTGAGATAGTCAGCTTGCTCTTTGAGTTGTTTTGATTTATTCTACATTGTAAAAATTGCAAAATAAGAAACCAAATATGAATAGGAAGAGATATAATGGAGCATTTATGCAAGATATAGACTTACTTCTAGTTCAAGTTCTTCATGCTCATCATCATCATACTCAATCTCAAGATCTAACAAATTACTTTCTGTTGCCATTGAGCGTTTGCTGTCTCTTTTGATTCTTCAAAGAAATAAGCAAAGCTGTTGGTTATAATGATGTTTGAATATAATGGAAGAACACACGAAATCTTAAAACCAAAAATGGCTTCAATGTTAATTAATTATTCTAAATGTTAAATATGAAAATCAGGCCAATATCAAGAAGTTCTTCGTGGTGAATTTAATGAATTTCATACATATTTGTACTGAATTGCATCTAAGTACAGAAATCAAAGAGTTATGAGAAATCAAAGAGTTAGTAATGCCATTGTAAAAAGAAATAAAGAAAAGAATGAGACATGTTGAAATATGTACTGTACACACTCTAACAATTATTTAAAAAAAAAGAAAAAGAAAAAGAAAAAAGAACCCAAGGTTTGAGAAAAGATAAAAGAGGTTGTTATTTGGCTTGGCTCTGATTGCTGTGTTTCTAAGAAAGAGAGACAACATCCAAGGTTTGAGACTTAAATAGAAATTTTTTTCTTGACCAACATTAAGTCAGTCTCTTTTTCTTTTTCCATTTTTTTTTAAATTTTATTATTATTATTTATGATAGGGACCTTTTTTGCCTATGTAAGCTGACAACCCTATGGAGCCGTTGGTTTCACAAAGGTGGACGGACCCTTCACGTGACAAGCATCTCTCTCCAGGGACCGACAGGTGCACTAACCAACAGGGACCTTTGAAGTAGTAGATGACCTTAGACCAACGGGAGAAAAAGCCGATGGGTCTAGTGTGTCCTTGAGTGATTCTCATGATTACTCATATAAGGAAATATCTTGCGTAACACGCAAGAAAACCCACTACTGATCTATATCTTCCTCATACGGAAAGACACCCTAAAATCTTGGAAACCTTAAGTATCAAATCTCTCCTACTAGGAAAGATCCCTACTTTGAAGGGATCCTAATTTGCCACTCATCACTATATAAACACCGGACCTCCTCCTTTCTCAGGTATGCAAAAAATCCCTAATTCTCTTACTATAGAATTCTTAGAGATTTCTCATTCGCTAACTTAACTTTCGGAGGGTTCTTGGCCGGTACCATACCGGTGCCTTTTGTTTGGTCCTTGTGTTTTTATTCTATAGGTACTCATTGGTGTGATTTGGATCCTACAACTCACTAACGATTTCAGCATATCATCAATTTATTTAATTTTGCCACAGTTCGGAGATTGTAACATAGATTTCAAACATATTCAAGGCTTCAACAAAATGCATGGATGCCTTCAACACCTGAAATTTCGTATCCTAGCTATAAACATATCTTAAGGCATTGTGTGTGTATATATTTTTATATATATATTTGTTTTTGAACAAGACTTTGTATAATTAACATAACATATCTTTTAAAGATAAGCTACCAAGGGCCAATTTGGAGCCGCACAAAATTAGAAACAAAAATAACATATCTTTGATTTACTATATATTCAACAAGATGCTAACTCATTCGTCAAGGTCTTTATACTACAAAGGTATGAATGGAAGGAAACCCTAGTGAAATCAATTGAAATATCTTTATACAAAGAAGCAAGATCGCAAGAAAAACATTGCAGACAACAAAACCCAATTGCTTCAAGTTTAGTACGACACAAGGTTTGTGAGTAATAAAGAAAGAGGGAGGTCTGAGAATATACCTGTTCAAAGTTGAAGATCAAAGAAAACTGGTGGGGTCTCGGCTTCGCTCTCTCTGCTGTGTTTGTGAGAGAGAGAAACAAGGCTTGACGCTTTGACCTTTTGCCTTCTAGGATATATATAGCTGTGTTGTACGTGTGTGACCTAGTAGAATTAGAATTTGAAAAAGCTTTCTTCAACTCCAAGCCAACAAGTCATTGGTGCCAAATTGGAGTTATAATGGTACCAGAATTGTAGTCATATTGGCACCAGTTGGGAAGATTGTGGGACAAGCAGAAACCGCTACAAAAAATTCGAAAAAAGAAAATAAAATATCATTGTTTTACTAAACACGATGTGGCCCCCTGAATATTATGAATTAAGACCCAAAAAAGGGTTTCTAATCTGTATATATTAAGAGGATTCAGAAAGTTAGTTATTGTTTTTTTTTTTTTTTTTTTTTTGTCAATAGGGTTAAAAAAGTAAATTGACAAAAATAATAAATTTCTACTTCTAAGTTTAATGTCTTCCTAGTTCTAATAAACTACTACTTTTACGTTGATTTAAATTCCTACTTCTACTCACTAACTCCCTACAAAATATGATTACTCTTTTGTTAGTTTTAAAACTCTTTCGATGTACAAAACTCACCCCGCGTATTCTTTTTTTTTTTTTTTTAAACTTTATCATGATGTATTTGTTTTTTCTGTCCTCCTTTTTTTTCAATTTTTTTTAAAAAAAATTTCATTACACCCTTAGCTTTTTATTTTGTGATTGGAAAAAGTAGAAATCTCTAATTATAATAAATGTAAATAATTAATCTGTACCCAAAAAATAGAAAAAACCTCTAAGCACACGCTTGAGCGCATGCTCAGAGGCTAGTAATAAATAAAGTTCACAGGATGTTAACTTTTTAGAGTAATGTGATAGACTTATACTATTTTACAACTTTTTAACAATAAAAAATTGTCCACAACGACAGTTTGTAAAAATATTATGAAATAGTTTGTAATTGTAGTATTACTCAATTTTTTATTCAAAAAGAAATATGCTAATTAATTAAGTCATTATCTATCTTTATCTTACAAATTTATCATCGATGAAACGCGTATAAAATATACAGCGAATTATTATCTTAATTTATTTACTATCAATTATGCTGATTGAACAATTAAGTTATAAAACTGCCAAAAAAAAAAAAAAAAACAATTAGGTTATAAAAATTAGCATAATGCAATCAGCGATTACCAACTCATAAACAATAAACAAATAAGAGAAATGATATGTCTACAACAATTTTACAACATTTTTATAATAAATCCTAAGTAGCAAGTTGTTACTAGTTGTTATTGTTGGGTTAAAAAAGTAATCTCAGTGCTAAATACAAATTTGAACCAATAATAACTAACCACCCATGATTTGTTGTAAAAATATTGTAAACATAGCACCTCTTAACAAATAATAAAGCAATAAACACATGATATGCTGACAAAGCAGAAAACGAATGAAAAACCCTTCCACCAAAGGAAAAACCACTACAGAGGGTAAGGTACCCTAACAAAATAATCCGTCATATCAAAGCTCCAAAACTTCAAAACTTGTCCATATATGAGTGTCTTCACGAATTATGCATCCGTGTTTAGCTCACAATTAGAATTTTTGACCAACTCTAAGAACCTCTTTAAAATTTGATTTACCATAGTGACACACTGGGTCTAGGGTTTCAGTTTCTTGATCACCATTCATTACACATTTGAGAAGGACTATGACTTTCTATACACATAAGTTCACCAGGATGGAGGCTATGTTTTTCCTTTCTGTTTGCTTTAAAATTTTATCTCTCTCAAGTCTCAACCTTTGAAAAACCATGTTTATGAGGATTTATATAGGTTTTATCTGTAGCGTTTCAATAAAGCTCCAAAATTTAATCAAAATTAATTTTGCGGTGCCCAATGGCAATAGGGCCAGTTTCCTATTACTGCTGCCACCCCATTCTCTCTTTGGTGCAGGTTTTCTTTCCCCCTCCCTGTTCTAGTGGATATCCATGGGTACCCATCTCGCCATACTCTTTTATATATATATATATATATATATATATATATATATATATATAATTTATTAAAAGTTTATTTTGATTACATTATAGTAAACTCATAAAAAAATAAAAAATAAAACTAATTCTAACATTACAAAACCATCTCAAAACATAACAATACGGTAATTCAAGTATTAAGAAATATAAAAATCATTCAAACATAACAATACAACAATTAAAAAATATAAACAGTTTAAATCTTATAACATAAAAATATAAATTCAATAATACAACATCAAAAAATCATAAATTTAAATTTAAAAAATCTCTCTCTCTCTCTCTCTCTCTCTCTCTCTCTCTCTCATCCCATATAAAAAATCTATAAGAAAATTGTTTTAATTGTTCAAAAATAAACATGGCAGGCGTAAGTACGGGGGAAAATATTAACCCCTGTCCCTGCCCCATTCCATATATGAAGTGGGTAAAACATGTCCATTATGGGCAGGTGAGGTGGGTACCAACGGGGCAGCTTTAAATTTCCACCCCAATTTCACACAAAATAGGTCTCTGATCAAGAGTCAATAGAGAATGACTCAAGCACAATCAAGAATCGATCAAAAATTTTGAACTAATGATTATTCAATACAAACTCAATCAATATTACAAGTTTTGGAATTTGCCAAAACTAAAACAAACAATCTCACCGTTGTAATTTTCTTTTTAAATCCATTTTAAACACTTTCTCACATGGTACCTTAGCCCTAGAACTTATTCTTTGGGACATATTTTAGTATTTTCCAATGTAATTTTCCTTTTAAATTCATACTAAGATGTAGCTAGGAAATAAAATAGTTTCCCCTTTTAGATTGTATATATGGAGGATCAAGGCCTTGTAATCATTTTCTTTCAAACAATAAATATAATTTTATTATCCATCAGTGAATTTTTAATTCCTTTAATGTAAATTAATTAAGTGATGATTTCATTGTAAGACCCTTAGATTAGGGGGAATCAATATCAATAGTAGAATACCTACCTTGAGATTCACAATCGTGGGATTGTTTCTCTTCGTCCATGAAAGAGGATAATTTAGAAGCAGTTTCCCTGGAGTGTGATTCTCACAATATTCTTCAATAACAAAAATTTTATTTATTATATCAGTATGATTTGTCACTTTGTGAATCAGTGAGCATTTTGATTTGTCACTTTGGTATTTGTAACATATTCTTAATTAAATATCCTATCATTTGGAAAAGAAAATTCTATTGACAGTTAGTTAAACACAACATTTAGTAAATGAGAAATTGCGGATGTAAAATTAATAATTCTATTAGTTTTTAGGCCTTCACTTTGATTTCTTAAAATAAAAATACAAACCTTCGAATATTAAATATACAATAAATTTGTGAAGAAACTCCTTCACCACATTAAAGTCAAAAGAGAAAAAAAAAAAAACATATATATAACTCCAACGCTGTAAATTAAACTTCGAGAAATTATTAATTATTGTTGGTTGGATTAATTATGTTAGGTGAACTTTAATTATTATTACTCAAAATACTTTAATTTACTATTTATTACCTTTTTTTTTCTTTACTCTTTTCTATTATTTTATTGAACATTTCAACTCAATTTTGAAATCTTATTGGTCGTAATAATTCATTAAAAAGAATTTTTGTTGCGTCTTTAATTTGTATTACCCTATTAAAAATTCAACATAACAATGCTATCATTAAAAAAAAAAAAAAAAACATTGTCTTCACTCTATTATATCCCACGCCCCTCTTCCACTACCTTGGCCTTATTTTGTTTTTCTTATTTTATTTTATTTTACTTTTTGAGATAAAAGGTAGAAATTTGTATTGAATTATAAGAATAGTAGACACTGGTAGGCCTGAAGATAAAACTTCCAGACCAGAAATACATATTAGTAAAAGACGTCAACCAGACCAAAGGACTATAAGCCGAGGGACAGATAATAGAAGGACACCTAGGATTGTCTTTGTGCTGCAACTAACCGTTGATATGTATTACGTGCATTCCAAATGGCCCATGCAACGACTTCCCATTGTTTCTCCATCATAAACCGAAACAAAAGGAGGTGCTCATGTGGTGCATTCGAACATTTTTGTATTTTCTTCCCCGGACCTGTTTCTTGCAAAAGGGCATTCCCACAGTATATATATGGCAAACTGTCTCTGGTTGTCGACGGCGCCGGCATAGATTACTTATCAATTCCACCCTCATCTTTTTGCCCTGCAAATTCACTTTCATGGGCAAAATTGTCTTTTACTTTTAATTGTTTTTTAGCGTTTACATTTTACTACATACTTAATTGTCTCTTCCTTTTTTTTTTCTTTTTTTTTTTTTTTCTCTCTAAGTTTTAAGATCAACAAATTAATAATTTTGTTCTTGGGCTTGTTATTTTCTTTTTTCCAGATTTTAGATCAAATTGGTTAGCTTTTGGATTTTTTTTTTTTTTTCTTTTGTTTAAAAAGGCCAAGATAGAGGGTGGTGTTGAATTGGTTTATTATTTCAGGGTGGTAAAAAAAAAAACATTTTTAAAATATTATATGTAAATTTATTTTATTTTTTATTTTCCAAGCTGTAGAGTTTAGTGAACCCTTGGATACAATGTGGTCTTGGCACTACTTGTGGCATAACGTTTTTGGCAAAAATGCAAATTATACCCTTTTAAGTTTGAATGAAATTCATTTCAGTCATTTTACTTTATTTTCGTTCAATTAAATCCTCTAAATTTCAAATTTATTTTTATTCAAGTATTCTGTTAAATTTTGTTAAAAATTTACCTTTTAAAAAAAATAGTTTTCTCATATGAAAAATTCTATAAAATTAGTAAAAATATTTTATTGATTTTTTATGTGACAATTTTTTTATTAGTTGATTGCGTACTACAATTTTTTAAACATAATTTCTCAAAAGGCATGAATTGAATAAATTTAAAATGTAGAGGACTTAATTGAACAAAAGTAAAGCCAAAGAACTGAAATAAATTTTATTCAAATTTAAAGGGTATAATTTGCATTTTTTCCTAATTTTTTTACATATATAAATGCAATAGTTTGAACCCTATTATGATCGGGACTAATTAAATTTAGTAGCTAATTAAATTAAATTTTTTTATTCAATAAGAAAAAAAAATCCACATTCTTCTAATGGAAAGTAATTTTATAAACACTGAAAGATGCAAAGCAAGTAATATTTTTTTTGGTCTTTCTCATTTTGCAAAGTTTATTTAAATTCTTATATTTAACTCATAACAAAAAAATAAAGAAGAATTCTTTCATTTCAACCCAAAACACCATTAAAAAATAACATTGTTAGATTTCATTTTTATTTGTCCTTTCACATTTTTCAACAGCCGAATAGAGATTCAATTTGACCATAATCCTCTCATACAAGAAGTAACATGAATTGTTCTGAACCTTCTCAAAGGTAGATAAGAAATGGCCTTATCGCTGTCAAGTAACAACCATCATTCAAACTAGCCTCAAATTTAAAATTACCAATCTTATAAAACAGTCCAGTTTCATGCTCGGCACTGCACGTCTGGGGAATGTATATGCGCCAACCAAACAGTTCCTGCAATATTTTAATATCTCTGACTAAAATCTGACATTATATTATTCTCATAAACTTCCCCAGAAAAAAGCTCTTCCATTTGAAAATTACATTCTCCAAAGTCCAACCATAGCTTGTGGATATATTAGAATTGTTGATACTTCGTTTCCATAAGTTCATATCTTCTTATACAAGATGAAAGCATATGCTATTGCACTCATAACATGTGGTTCTGTGATTGGTTCAGTCATAGTATTGTGTTGTCTATGCAAGATGGCAAGCCGCAAAAGGAAACAAACAACACGTCCCGCATCCAAGGTGAATGTAACCACTACTTCAGTTCCCCAACAAGTTCATCATGATGTCAAAAAAGGTCAAAGTATTACCAAGAGCAGTGGAAGTGGAACCAAAGATGGTGGGATGGTCTTCTTGGCAGGAGCTGGAGCTGCTATAGCTACTGCAGCTGTTGTAGCTAGCGTAAATGATGGTGGTGGTGGCAGCAGCAGTTCTGATGGTGGAGATTGTGGAGGAGGAGGTTGTGGTGGAGGTTGTGGCGGAGGAGGTTGATTAAAGCCTTTGGGATATTTATATATATGTTATCTATATACATAAACTGTTGTTTTTCTCCCAATTCCTATTTCTTGTGTTATCTTATCTCCCTTCTGGTGTGTGTTGACATTGTGATGAATGAATGAATACTATCCAAATGTTGGATAAAATTATATTCTTTTTCCTTGGCATATCTCTGGCGTGAATGAGTCCAATAGTTCTGAACAATAATTTTTGTTAAAAATACTGGAAGATTGTATTGTATCTTCTCATGAAAGAATATACATCAGTGCCTTTATATAAGAGGCATATGTGTACAGTACAAGTAAGCATATGTAGTACAATAATGTGTGCTATACAAGTAATCTAGTTGGACCTAAAGCCCATAACACTATACACATTAACAACCCCCCTCAAACTCAAGGTGGATGTGAGACCAACTTGAGGTTGTCAACCAAAGTACGAAGACGTCCTTTAGGATGTGACTTGGTGAAGATATCTTCAAGTTGATCTTTAGAAGAGACTAAGATCGGCTTGAGAGCACCATGGACAAGATGATAACGGATAAAATGGCAATCAATCTCGATGTGTTTAGTCCATTCATGGAAGACATCATTATGAGCAATATGAATAGCACTCTGGTTGTCACAATAAAGAGGAGTAGTAGAGGATGTAGACACACCTAAGTCTTTGAGAAGTCATCGTAGTCAAAGAAGCTCAGATGTGGTATCAGCAAAGGCACGATATTCTGCTTCAATACTGGAGTAGGCCACATGAGTTTGTTTCTTACTTCGCCAAGAAATCAGAGAAGAACCAAGAAGAAAGCAATAACCAGTGGTGAACCTGCAATCAGTGGAATCTCCTGCCCAATCAGCATCAGAAAATACACAGAGAACAAGAGGAGATTGAGCAAAGTAGAAAAGACCATGGAAGAGAATGCCCTTTAAGTATCGAAGAATGCACAGAACAACTGCATAGTAAGTCGATCGTGAAGCAGACAGATATTGACTCACCTGGTGAACAGCATAGGAAATGTCTAGACGAGTGACAGTGAGATAAACTAGGTTGCCAACCAAGCGTCTGTAAAGAGAGGGATTAAACAATGATTTCCCTCCTGTGGGAGTCAAATGCGCATTAAACTCAACTGGAGTGTCAACAGTCTTGCTATCAGTGAGTCCAGCTCGAGACAATAGTTCAGAGGCATACTTGGCTTGAATAATATAAAGTTCATCTGTAGAATGAGTGATTTCAAGACCCAAGAAGTAGCTGAGATGTCCAAAATCTTTCATCTTAAACTGCTAACTGAGAAAAACCTTGAGTTCTTGAATGCCACTAAGGTCATCACCAGTTATGATCATATCATCCACATAAAATAGAAGTAAAATAGTGCCTTTGTCAGTACGATGAAGAAATAAGGCAGAATCATAATGACTGGCCATGTAACCTAAGCGAGAGATGGTAGAGCTGAATTTAGTAAATCAAGTTCATGGAGCTTGTTTAAGGCCATAAAGTATATGTCGAAGATGACAAACCTTGTTTGATTCAACAGAAAGACCAGGAGAAGGTTGCATATAAACTTCTTCACTTAAATCCCCATTGAGGAATACATTTTTTACATCCATCTGAAAAATATCTCATTTACTGGCAGTAGCAACAACTAAGAGGGCACGAACAGATGAGATACAAGCAATCGAAGCAAAGGTCTCTTCATAATCAATCTCATACTCCTGTGTAAAACCTTTTGCAACAAGACGAGATTTGTAGCGTTCAATGGACCCATCAGAGTGAGTCTTAATCTTGTAGATTCACTTACAACCAACCATAGATTTCCCGGGGGGGAGAGTCACCAATTCCCAAGTATGGTTTTTAGATAATGCATCAAGTTCTTTTTTCATTGCAATCTGCCATAAAGGGTCAGTAGAAGCCTCATAATAGGTGTGAGGCTCGTGCAGTGTAGTAAGGGCAGTGTAACAATGATAGTCAAGTAAATGTGCAGGAATGGATCTTACCCGAGTTGAGTGATGAGGTGGAATGTCTTGTGCATGATCTTCAGGCGGAGCAGAAGCAAGGGACCCAAGCTTAGGGTTGGGTAGCTTGTCTTCAACATGTTTGTCTTCAACCTGTTCATCTTCCACCTGTTCATTAAAGGGTCAATGAAAGCCTCATAATAGGTGTGAGGCTCGTGCAGTGTAGTAAGAGCAATGTAACAATGATAGTCAAGTAAATGTGCAGGAATGGATCTTACCCGAGTTAAGTGATGAGGTGGAATGTCTTGTGCATGATCTTCAGGCGGAGCAGGAGCAAGGGACCCAAGCTTAAGGTTGGGTAGCTTGTCTTCAACCTGTTCGTCTTCAACCTGTTCATCTTCCACCTGTTCATTAAAGGGTGAACTAGGAAAGGAATCAAGGATATCTGGTGGTTGGACAAAGAAGTCTATAGGAGAATCAGGAGCAACTACAAGAGGATCAGGAGCAGTTACAGAAAGAATATGTGCCTCTTCTGGAAAAAGATCTAAGATAGAGGAGGAAGATAGGGAGGCACGGAAGTGAGAGAACTCGACAAAGGAGCGATGTTCCCAAAACACAACATTATGGGAGACACAAAGACGATGAGAGACAAGATCATAACATCGATACTCCTTTTGAGTTTCACCATAGCCAAGAAAACAACAAAGCCTTGACCGAGGCTCAAGTTTGTTATGCTCATGTGGCTGAAGAAGAACGAAACAAGTAGAACCGAAGGAGTGAAGGTGGTGATAGTCTGGAGGTGACCTAAAAAGGTGCTCATATGGAGTTTGATTTTGAATAATAGGACTTGGAATGCGATTAATAGCATGACCAGCATGAAGAGCAGCTTCACTCCAAAAAGGAGCAGGAACTTTGGCAGAAAGAAGGAAAGCACGAATAGTGTCAAGAATATGACGAAGTTTTCGTTTGGCTCTACCATTTTACTGAGAGGTACCTGGACAAGTTAGTTGATGAACAGTGCCATAGAAATGTAAGACAGCTTAGAAAGCATATTGAGTGTACTCAAGAGCATTATCAGATTGAAAAATTTTAATGCGTTTGGAAAACTGAGTTTTAACAATTTTTGCAAAATTAGAATATACTTACAATAATTCAGAATGATGTTTCATATTAAAAATCCAACTAGAGTAATCATCAACAAAGACAACAAAATATCGAGACCTACCAATACTAGAGACAGAGGAAGGCCCCCAAACATCAGAATGAATAAGGTCAAAGATATCAATGGATATTGATTCACTAGTATTGAAAGGCAAAGCTGGTTGTTTTCCTAACTGACATGAGACACAATCAAAATTTTCTGTAGACACTGAACCTAATAAACCTCTAGAAGCTAATTGTTGTACCCGAGAGGAAGATGCGTGACCAAGACAAGCATGCCAAAGAGCAAGGGAAGGAACAGAAGAAATTGCAACAGCTGCAGCAATAGAAACAGGAGCAACAAGTGGAAGATGAAGGTTGTCCACGGGAAACATATGCCCAACTCTGGGACCGGTCCTAAGCTCCTGTCTCGTCCTTGGATCCTGCATAATACATCCAGAATAATCAAAGATAATGCGATAACCCAACTCAGCTAATTGTCCTATAGAGAATAAATTGTAAGAAATGTCAGGAACATTAAAGACCCCAGGAACCGAGAGGTTAGAGGTCGAAATGGAACCTATGTTATAACCAGATATTGTTGAACCATTTGCTGTACGAATATTAAGAGGGTGTGGTGTAGGTTTAAGTTCAGAAAATATGGACAAGTGAGGTGTCATGTGATTGCAACAAGCAGAATCCATAAGCCAAGAGGAATGAGACATACCAGATAAAGCTGAGAGAGAAGAGGAATAAGATGCATTACCAACCATACGAATGACATTGGCGATGATGTTTTTAAGGTCATCTGTGGAAATGGTTAAAGTGTGACCGGAAGACTTAGACTGTGCAGAGACGGGAGCCATTGGTTGGACACTCTCAGTGTTAGTAACAGTAGCAACAGAAACTGAAACAGCTATTTTGTTGCGATGATAGCAACTTTCAATATTGTGGCCAAAACGTTTGCAAAAATTGCAAAAATGTTTGTTGCATTGTCGGAGACGATTATGGTAACCAGAAGAAGACATGTCCTTATTCTTCATTTAGAATTAAAAAATGCAAAAATGGACTGCAAAAATGGAATCTACGCGAAAAAATGGGTAAGGAGAACCTGGACTACAAAAGTCAACCCTAATGAAGTCAATGGTCAATGGTCAACAGGAAAGTCAAAGTCAACTCCTTGTGATGACGTCAGCAATATGGCATGAGCTGATGACGTTAGCAAGATGACGTAATATAATGACGTCAGCAATATGGCATAAGCTGATGACGTCAGCAAGATGACGTAATCTAATGACGTTAGTTAGGGCTGACGTGGCAATGATGACGTCGCGATGACATCAATAGGTGACCCAGTGGCACGTGCAGCGCGTGGTTCAATCCTCACCGAAACTTCTGTCAGCGCGTGAAGGCGCATGGAGGGTCAGATGAGGCCGATTCTTTTCTAGCGACGTAGATCGGAGCAAGTCGATTCCGATGACGGCGACGGTGAGGTGATTGGAGCAGTACTGATGGCACGTGAGGCGCGTGGAAATGCTGCTGAATCTTTGACCGGCACGTGGCAGCGCGTGGATGATCAGATGGGGATGATTCCAGCGACTTTGTGTTGATCGCTTGAAAATCTACACAATGATATGTCTTATGTCTTAATTAGAGGTCCTATGTGGAAGATCTGATGGAGGCAGTGATCTTGGTGGCGGTGATCGAGCTTCTGATGGTGAAGATTCAACCTTGGCACCTCTGACGGGGGTGGATCAGTCAGGAGAGGACACGAAAAAGGTTTACTGACCGATGAAGTCGAGGCAGCGGAAAATACCAACAAAAATTGGACTGCAAGACACAAGAAAATTAGAGTAATGGCTCTGATACCATGTTAGAAATACTGAAAGATTGTATTGTATCTTCTCATGAAAGAATATACATCAGTGCCTTTATATAAGAGGCATATGTGTGCGATACAAGTAAGCATATGTAGTACAATAATGTGTGCTATATAAGTAATCTAGTTGGGCGTAAAGCCCATGACACTACACACATTAACTTTAAAGTTTTAAGTCCGAGTTGTCCAACCCCATCCATTGTAATTTATTAAGGTTCATATTTAGTTGAACAATTTGGATTCTTTAACACTAGGACCATTACCATGTGGCAACATGACTTTGTGCCTGCCTTATGGCAACATCACTTAAAATCACATGCCAGGCCCATTTCTCACGCATTCTATACCCAAAATTTACACACATGCGAGATTTAAGTAACAACTTGGCACTAGGGGTGTCAATGTTCGACCCAACCCGCGAACACGACACGAATCCGACACGGGTTTTTTCGGGTTAGGGTTGGGCCTTAATGGGTTTGGGTCATAAACGGGTTGACCCGAAAGCGACACGATAAGAAAAGTGTTATAAGCGGGTCAACCCGCGTAACCCGCAATAGACACGTTTGACACGCCAATTTATTTGTGTCAACCTGAAATGACCCACTTATCACAACCCATTTAACTCGTATAACAAATTAATATTTATTTTATTTTAGATTTGTCAAATATCTTTTATGTCCAACATATATTTTAAATTTAAAAAGAAAAGTGAGTAATTACAAAAATTTACAAGGGATATAATTGTAAATTGAAACTTTACAGACCCTAGAACTACCAATACTTGTTTTTTTTTTTTTTTTTTTTGGCACAGAACTTGCACAAATGAAATTGGATGAGCTTGTGGAAGATGTTATGAATTTGGACATCAATAAAGAATCTATGGATGATAATCGTGGTCATAGTCAAGATTAGTCTACTGTTTGCTCAAATTATTTTAATATTGATACTTAGCATTTGGTGAGTTCCAAGTATATTATATTTTTGTTGAACTATGTTATTTTATTTTTGTTAAACTTTGTTATTTTGAATTTGGGTTGAAGTGTATGCACTTCTTTTGGAATGCAAAGAACTTATTTTCTAGATGAATGTTATATTTTTGTTGAACTATATTATTTTGAATGTAGGTTGAAGACTTGAAGTATATGCACTGCTTTTTGGGATGTAAAAAAAAATTATTTCTAGATGGATGTTATATTTAATATTATGCAGGTTGAAATGGGTTGTGTTACATTCGTGTCAACCCAACATGACTCGTTTATTAAGCGTGTCAAATGGGTTGGGTCAGGTCAACCCGCTTAATTAACAGGTCGGGTTAGGGTTGAAGAATTATGACACGATTATTAAATGGGTCAGGTTAGGGTTGAGCCATTTAGTCGAATACCCCTACCTCGACACGACACGAACCCAACACGCTAACCCGAATTGACACCCCTACTTGGCACCAAGGGCATTTTTTATGGTATCCCATGAGTGTATAGTTTGAACATCACCTTTCCTCCACTGTGTCTATCGAGGAAAATAAAAGTTGCACACATACATGCACACTTATGCGCGCGCACACACACACATGCATGTGCGTACACACATATAAAGAGCTTAAAGACCTGTTTGGTAAGGTAATTTAAACAATATTTTTTAGTGTTTAAATACTGAAAACTCTAGGCAAAAAAAAAAAAAAAAAAAGTTTGGTAAGGGATTTCATTTAGGAGTGTTTAAGTTACGTTTTTCATTTTAGGGTGTTTACTGAATTTAAAGAGCTCATTCTACTAATTTTCAGTTTTCAAATAACATTACTTAATGATATTTTTGTAAATATCTAGAAAAGTGTGGGATCCACTTGATAAGACTTAACATAACTACAACTCTCTCTCTCTCTCTCTCATGCACACCTCATCTTTTTCTTTTTTTATTCTTTCTCTCTTTTCCTCCCTTCTCTCTCACGTGTACTCCTCTTATAAATATTAATAAAATATTGTACTTGTTAGAAAGTTGCCACTTTTTTAAAAAAAAAATTTACATACACATACCAAACACAATATTATAAATATTAATATACACATACACATACTCCTCTTATAAATATTAATAAAATATTGTGCTTGTTAGAAAGTTACCACTTAAAAAAAAAAAAAAATCCATACACATACCAAACACAATATTATTTTTTTTTTCACATTTTAAAATATGTTGTTTGAAATATGATACAAAACACATTTTTTTACATTATAAATACTTTAAACACATATTTTCACAAGACTTTTTAAATTACAGTTTTCACTCTAATTGCACAAACATAAACTGCACAACACTACATAAACACGCACTCACTTGATAATTTTATTTGTAACTCTATTTATTTATTCTTAAAAAAATTTAGGTCAAGTAAGCGTCATTTGAGAATTATGGATTTTTAGATGTATAGGTATTTTTAAGTTATGTGTCTTTTACTTTAAGTATTGTCTTTTAATTAAGGTCACTAGTTTTCTTAATAATTTTTATATAACGATGTGAATTTTCACAAAATGACACTTACTTGATTTACAGATATTAAATATATAAAATTATAACATTTTAAGAATCAATAAATAAATTTACACATATTTATTTTAAAAATATTTTAAGAATAAATAAATAGATTTATCTATCTATATATTACTAAAGCTGAAATGTAGTGTTTAATGCTGCTGCTCTCACGTTGCGCCACATCAGCTACCATGTCATTCTTTTTTTTTTCTTTTTCTTTTTTAAATATAATTTGTCCTACTATTTTAAAATGGTTTTTACAATTTTCAGCCCTATAAATGCAACCCACTACTTATTTATTTACTTCCACTATCACCCTATAATAAATCTGTATAATTAATCCAACTCACCTCTTATTTATTTAGTTCCACTATCAAGCTCACGTCATACTTGAAGGGGATTTTGAAATTTTACACAAGGCTTTGCTAGCAGAATACAGGAACTTTACACCCTACGGACATTTAGTGCAGGACATTGTTTACCTTAGTAGTTTCCTTTCAGCTTTTAAAACTTCTCTTGTACGCCGCTTGGGTAATAAGTTAGCTCATTCTCTAGCGAGGAACTCAAAATCCCTCAATTATATGCAAATCTGGATGGAAGATGTACCACCAGATTTATTACTTGTTGTTCAGGCTGACCTTACTAGCCTACCTTAATAATATTCAGTAGCTTCTTTTTCAAAAAAAAAAAAAAAAAACCAACCCAAAGCCTTTTCAGTTCAGTTTTAGGGTTTTGTGTGCCCCTTTTCAACTTAAAGAGAAAAAAAAACAACAACAACATTGAAGCCTTTCAAGCTTTTGGGTTTTTTTTTTTTTTTTTTTTTTTTTTTTTTTTTTTTCAATTTTCCTATAATTGTTTTTAACATTTATTTTTTTAATATTTACACTTCTCCAACCTTTTTCTCTCCTTTACCATTTAATCTTCCGACTATTTCTTCAATCTTTCCCCCTCCCTTACATTTTCATCTCCCCACTACCCTCCACATTAATATCATTCTTTCTCTTTTCCTTCATCGATCTTTATTTTTGTCTCTTCTTATTCACACTTTCTTACTATAAATTTGTCACTATCTCTTCTATTCTATGCATAAATTTCCCTCACAAAAAAAAATAAAAATAAATAATGGTTCCCTCTCCCTCTCTCTCTCTCTCTCTCTCTCTCAATTTTTTGGTGGATTTTTTTTATTTTTCTTGCATCTCTACTTTAGGTTGATAATTTTTTATATTCTTTAAAACTCTATTTTGGGTTAATGTGATTTAGTTTTGTTTTTTAAATTGTTGTTGTTGTTTTTTTTTTTAAATTTTTTATTCTCTCTGATTGTTAAATGTTATCCTATTGTGTTCTAAAGAATTAAATATAGCATATAAAAATATAATATTATTCTATTACATAGCATGATTTCACGTTGCGCCACATCAGTTACTACATCATTCTTTTTTTCTTTTTCTTTTTAAATATAATTTGTCCTACTATTTTAAAATGGTTTTTACAATTTTTAGCCCTATAAATGTGGTCAACTACTTATTTATTTACTTCCACTATCACCCTATAATAAATTTGTACAATTAATCCAGCCCACTTCTTATTTATTTAGTTCCACTATCAAGTCCAACCCAAAGCCTTTTCAGTTCAGTTTTAGGGTTTTGTATGAGCCTTTTCAGCTTAAAGAAAAAAGGAAAAAAAATAAAAAAATAAAAATAAAAAAAAATAAAAACATTGAAGCCTTTCAAGCTTTAGGGTTTTTTTTTTTTTTTTTTTCAATTTTCCTATAATTTTTTTTAACATTTATTTTTTTAATATTTACACTTCTCCAACCTTTTTCTCTCCCTTACCATTTCATCTTCCCAATACTTCTTCAATCTTTCTCCCTTCTTTACCTTTTTATCTCCCCACTACCCTCTACATTAATATCATTCTTCCTCTTTCCCTTCATCTTCCTTTATTTCTGTCTCTTCTTATTCGTACCTTCTTACTATAAATTTTTCATTATCTCTTCTATTCTATGCATAGTTTCCCTCCAAAAAAAAAAAAAAAATGGTTCCTTTTCTCTCCCTTTTTTTCTCTCTCTAAATTTTTTGGTGGATTTTTTTTATTTTTCTTGCATCTCTACTTTAGGTTGATAATTTTTTATATTCTTTAAAACTCTATTTTGGGTTAATGCAATTTAGTTTTGTTTTTTAAATTGTTGTTGTTGCTTTCTTTTTTTCTTATTGATTTTGGTTGTTAAATGTTATCCTATTGCGTTCTAAAGAATTAAATATATCATATTAAAATATAATATTATTCTGTTACATAGCATGATTTGGATAATTTGATATTTATTCTGTTACATAGCATGATTTTGTATAGTGCTCAATTTAGATGTTAAACTATGAGACTTTACTAATTTTTGTTTATTTTCTAATCCTTTGTGGTGGAAAAAGTACTCTTAATAGTTGTATTAGAAGTACTCTATAATGCCATTTATTTAAAGAAAAGCAAAAGTTACCCAAACGAAAATAATCGGATAGTGACAAATTTTAACTTTTGCAATTTTATTTTAATTATTATTATTTTATAACAATGCATGTATAGAAATTTAATTCTTAGATTTTGCTAATAATTGTTTATTTGATAATATGTTTTGGGTGGCCAAAATTATAATTTCTACAAAGAAGAAAACCTTAAAAGATTATCAAAAACAAAATTTTATCCCAATATTGGTTTAATTAATCATTGTTAAGTTTTATTAATTTTTTTTAGTTTAAGTTTTTTTGGTGTTTTGGATTGTTCCTATATTACATTTATGATTGTTCCTATAATAAATAAAAATATAATTACGAAATACATTACTCATTATTAGATTAGTTTAAATTGTAAAAATATTTTTAATAAAACCACCATAAAAATAATTATCACGCGCAACGCATGGGTTCGCATCTAATATAAATAAAAGTTGAGACCTTTTAGAAGTATGAATATTTTTAAGTTATGCAATTTCAAGTTTAAGTAATGTCTTTTGGTTACGTTACTAGGTTTTTAAACAATTTTAATACAACAATACAAATTTTTCTAAAAGTCAAGTATAGTTGTAAGAGTGCAATGTTGATTGCTTAAAATTACAATATTATCTTAGTTTTGGTAGGCAATATCACATCAATTTCATGTTTAATTACATGTAAATATGTGAGTTTAAAAGATTTCTAAAAAATATACAGTAGTTTTCTCTTGTAGGAGATTAAAATCATTCAGCTAATTATACAGAAATGCAGCCAAGAGAATCCAACGGTCAAGATTCATTGGAGCATGGTTTTTGAAGATATTAAATAAGGAAAAAAAATGTGAGAATAAAAAAATTCGTTCAAGCCAAAATTGGAAAAATACTAATATGGAAACGTCTTGAACTGTTTCAGTATTTTTGCCATAACTTCTTACACAAATGTCTAATTGATCTGATTCTTAGGCCATGAAAATAAGACTCGAAGATCTACAACTTTGTGGTTTACCATAAATTTTAGAAAAATTTTTTTGAAGGTCAAAAGTGGGAGAAATTATTATTTATACCAGGAGAACTGCTAATGTGGTTCTCCTTGACCAATAAGATGATGTCATCTATGCAAATGTATGTGTGAGCTTCCTAATCAGCACAAGGAATAAAAAAAAAAGTACCAGATGATGTTACATTTACATAAATAACAGTATTTTATTGGTTGGAAGGTCAAGGGGGACCACATCAGTAGTTCTCCTGGTGGATTTAATAATTTCTCCAAAAGTGGGCTGAAAGCGGATAAAATTTTAAAAATCAAGGGATTTCCATCCTATTTTTGAGGGATTTTCTCATTTTCTTTGGGAGGAGGTTGAGGTTATAGGAGAGGAAAAACCCTAGAACATTTTTTCATCTTTTTTATAAAAAAAAAATTTGTGAGAAGTTTAGCATTTTTTTATGAATTTTTTTTTCATAACTATGTGTGGCTAAATTTTTAGATAGGGTTAGAGGTGAAACCTAATATTTTATCATTTGCTATTGGGATTATCTATGTACTTTCTATGGATTGATGATTGAATTTTGAGATTGATTTACTCTTTGGAATCATTGCATGTTAATAAGTTTTTAAGATTTAATATGATTTTTATATATATCTAATGCTTGAACTCCTTGATTCATTATGATATGAGAATATTTTGAATGCTTAATCTCACTTGTAACAAGTCAATTGAACTATTTGCTCAATCACTCAGAATTTACTTTACATAACGGTTGAGTACTCTATTGTTTTATCTTCCAATTAGGTGAGTTGGCTCTCTACCCTAATTGAGTTAAAAATAATCCAAGTTCATATAATTAAATATTTGGTGGATCCCTGAATCCCTAGTTTTTTCTCTCCATTAATTTCTCTTAGATTTATTTTGCTATTTTCAGTTATAGTTTCAATATTATCTTGCTCAATCTTTGGGTGGAAAAACAAACAACTATTTTTATTTTCTACGTAATAATAAAGGTTTTTACATTGGTGTTAATCATTTCCTGTTCATGGATCAACCTTGAACTCAACAAAATATTATTACTTGTGAAATATCTGCACTTGGGTTTGCATTATTTTAATCACAACATGCAACAAGTTTAAAAGGAACATGAGTTGGGATTCTTCAATAGTCATAATTATCATATCAAAAAATACATTTTCATAAAAGACAACATAGATGGAATGCAAGTCATATTGAAGTTTATGGAGTGCAAATCATCCTACCAATATTTTTTAAAAGACAGCATACGTGGTTACAATTGTATTTGTAAGTTATTATTATTCAAAAACTTGTGTTGAAGTAGGTGAATAAGAGGACAGTTTAGGTTTTTTTTTTAAAAAAAAATTATTATTATTTTTTTTAAATGGACAGTTTTTTGAGAGAGTGAGAGAGAGCACAAACATATCTTATTTTTTTAATACTAGTGTAAATCATGTCATAAATATATTGCACACTAAATTATTTGATACATAATTTTTGTAGTGAAATTATCATTCCTTAATCCTAATGAGTTAGGGGCAGCACTTGTTGTTTAAGGGGTTCAAATGAAACCTTGACTTAAAAAAAATATTTATATAAAAAATATTTTTTATTAGTTTATTTTACACTTAAAATATTTTTGCACACTAATTGGCTGAAATTTTGCACACCCTAGTCACATATTAATACAACCAAAAACCAAAAAATAATTAGACACTTCATGTATTTGTGCCTTTTTTTTGAAAAAAAATCCTTGGAGCTGCCGTTGTAATCTATATATAATATAAAAACGAAAATTTTGACTATTTGTTGACCTTTTAAAATTTTAACACATCAATTTTGCAAGTCTCACAAATTTACAACTCATTATAATTTATTTATTTTTTAATTAGATTGCAATATTAGAGAAACTAATGTTAGGATTAGGATTAAAAAATAAATTTTTTAATTAGACTGCAATAGTAGAGATACTCACGTTAGAATTATAAAAAGAAAAAAAAGGGACTCACTTTAGGATTAAGAGAGAGAGAGAGAGAGAGAGATGTAAAAAAAAAAGACTCACTTAAAGATTCAGAGGAAAAAAAAAAAAAAAAAACCAAAGAGAGAGAGAGAGAGAGAGAGAGAGAGAGACTCCCGTTAAGATTCCTCTCTTTCCACCTCAAAACCCTAAAACTACTACCTCAAAACTCTAAACTTAACTTGGTAAGGCAACATTCCTTCTTTTTTATTCTTATATGGCAATTTCTGCTTTCATATGTGCCTGAGATTTTCTTTCTATCTTATTCTTCTTCTGTTCGATCTTGAATTGATTTTCTTTTGAGTATTTAGGTTATTCTCCATATTTATATTGACATTGTTTTCATGGGTTTGGTTTTTGGGTTGAAATTTCTACTAATTATTGAATATTGTATATGGTAGATAAAGCACCTCTGTTTTTGCAGAAAAATCAAAGTTGCAACCTATATCTTCCAGACTAGAGAACGATGAGTTTTTATTTTGCATGTTATATATAAATTTGTTGAATTTGAAGGGTTTTGTTTGGTTTTGAAGTTCCGAGTAATGATGTTCTAGAGTTTTGAAGTAGAATTTGGGGATTCTATAAAATTTGAAGGTTTTAAGTTTTGGGGTTTTTGGTATTTGCATCTCAGTAGGTTAATATTAATTCTTCACCTTATATGCTTTTGCTTTATTGAGAATTTTTATTTGGGTTCATGTGATTTTTTTTTCTTAATTAAAGTTGTAATTTTTGGTTGATTAAAATTGTTATTACATCTCACATGTAATCTATGTATGATACATGATACATCCATATTTCAATTAATTATTTGTTTGGATTCAAACATAAAAGATAATGGAATTGGGTGTTATAATTTTGATATTGTTCCATGTCTTGAATTGTCTATATTATTATTACTTAAATTTGAAGCTTGGTGTGTCATCCTCATGTCATGGTCTTTGTTTATATCTTTACAATTTATATTTTCAAAGTTTGTTGATGAGAAAATTAAGACTTGGTTGTACAATATGTATGTGTTCAAACGGTATTAGTTCTAAGTGTGTGTATATCTATAACTTTTTGGAATTTTTGCTTTATTAATTTAAGAATTGTAAATTACTTTGTAAGTTGGTAACTATGCACTGTAGTGAGATGTTGAATCCTAAGCATATATGTCTGGTATTAGTAGTTTATAAAAAATCTCTCCTAGAACCCAATAACATTCTATGTTAGACAACACTTCTACACTATAGAAAAGCATAAAACTTAAATATTTCTTCCCATTGTATTTTTTATTTTTATTATGAACATTCATTTTTTTTTAAATGCTAACTTGCAAAATGTCTATAAAATGCATGTTATTAACTCAATTTCCTATTTCTAAATTTCATTAGATCTTATTATAAATAACTTTCTCGTGCATCGCATGGATTTGCTACTAGTATATGACATTAAATTAAAACTTTATAAGAGTTATATCGTAACTAAAATTATAGAGTTTAAGACATCGTAAAGAATAGATGTTTATTCTTTTAGCTAACTCTAATCCATGATCAACAAAAGTACTCTTAAGAAAGAGACACATTAAGATGAAGCTAGATAACCTTCAAGCTCAAAAAATAGTTTAGAACCTTAAGACACCAAAGATTAGGCCTTAAAATAATTTAAACATCCATTATGGGTTCGCTTAATATTGTTTTTTATTTTTGTAATATACTGATAAATGCCAACTTAATTGTATCTTTTTATAAATAACTTGAAAAATCTAAAAAGGATACAAATATATTACTTAAGATTTATCTAGTCAAAAATAACACTTAAAAAAAAAAACAACATAAAACTAAAAATAAACATGAAAATAAATATTTTTGTTTAATTTGAACCCGCAAACATTTGTTATTATTTATTTAAAAAGCATAGAAAAATATGGAAATTGCAGTGTTAATATTTAAATTTTAGTCTATTCATACCCTATCTCCTTCGTTTTTATCCTACAAATCAATTTTTGACTATTCATATATGCGAGAGATGCTTAAGCTTTAGAGTTTCTAAGCTCTAATCAAATTTCAATATCTAAGTAAATTCATTGATATTATTTCAAAGTAACTATTTTTATTCCGATCTAAAGTTTTTTACTTTCAGGTGTTAAACATGAAGTTTTAGTTCAAAACCAAATTATATGCTACTTAGTTGGCGCGGTAATTTACAAGTGTACTAATGATAGATTATTTAAACTTCTTTTAAAATGAGAACTCTTTCATCCTTAACATCAATCAACTCGTCACTCCCTAAGAAATGACGTCTCAATAATAATAGATTTTGTATATTGCAACGTTTGAACGCTCATTGGGGGCATTTTTAGCACAAAACAATGAAGAAAGAGAATTCACTTTATTATCAAAGTCGAACATTTGTGGGGGACTATTGAGCAAATCTATTTAACTAATAGGGAAATGTTAATGAGTGTCGTACGGCATTGGTTAAGAATCTAATTAAAGAAAGTTTTTATGGAAAAAGAAAAAAAAAAGCAATTAATGTTTTGACAGCTTTTTTCATTTCCCATAAAAGTGATATCAAAACTTTCCTAAAATGGATTCTTAACCAATGCTATACGGCACTCATTAACATGACCCTTAATAATATGGTTGGTATCCTAACAAAACCTTGTAGCACGTGTCAGCGTCAATCACATGCAATAAACTTTAGAATACAATTGTTCGGTGAGTGTTAACTAATCATTAGCTAAATTAATGTTTAATATGCAATATGCTACTTAGTAAACCAAAAGTTTTAATTCAAAATCTAATTATATGCTCCTTAGTTGGTGCAGTAATTGGTGTCTTACTATTCATATGGACAATCATTAGAATGAAAATCCCGTTTCAAAATCAGAAGGACCATAGTTACGACACTTTTGCTAATATTAAAAGCATTTCAATGCTTAATCTAATATAAACTTAAAAGGTTAAAATGCAAAACTCATCTTTTAAGTTTTAATATTTTTCATTTCAGTACTATAAATTCAGGTTTTGTTATATCAATTCTCTAAGTTGCATTTCTTCCCAATTAAGTTCTCCATTAGTGTGCTATTAATTTATGCCGTTAACTTTTATTTTTTATTTTTATATTTATTTCGTAATTTTAGAAAAAAACATTAATAATAAACAAATAAAAAAAATAAATAAATAAAAAATAAAAAAACACAAAAACAAAAACAAAAACCAGAAAACCAGAGGAACGACGTCTCGAGCACAGTGCCACCTTTATTGTGCCAGCTTTAACACCAAATATCTGACTTACACCATAGAGGTCCCAAAAAACCACCACGAGCTCGCTGATGACAATGTTGAGACCAGGACATGAGAGTCTACCACAGGTAATAATAGCAGCCAGAATTTGATACGGGTCGAAGAAGATACGATCACAGGACCCACACGGTGGTAAGCTATGGAGGAAGCAGAGAAGAAGGAAAGGAATTGGAGAGGCCGAAGACTATGTGGCGGAGAACGACATCGGAGTGGGAGATGTAGAAGCCATGAGAAGGGTGGTAGAATGGGTTTTGGTCTAACCGGTTGGGTTGGGTTTTGAGGGCCTGTTATGGAATGTAGTCTTTGAAGTGTGGTATTTTTTGTAAGGTCACTGGTGAATCGGTGATAATAAAAAGGTAGGGGTGATGTTGGTTTCAGTTTTGTTATTCAAGAATGGGAGGGATTGGAACCACTTTGTCCCTCTAATTGGCTTTCTTTTTTAGTTAATTTTTTAAAATTAGGAAATAAATATAAAAAATAAAAGTTAATTGTAGAAACTAACAGCACATTAATAAAAGACTTAATTGGGAATGAATAAAATTTAGAGGACTAAAATGACAATACCTAAACTTATAATATTGAAATAAAAAATTGCGAAATTTAGATGATGAATTTTGTATTTTGGCCAAACTTAAATTAAAACTTTCAAATAATTATACCATAACTAAAATTATGGTATTTAAGACATCATAAAGAACATACTTTTAGTCTTTTAGCTCTCTAAATCATGATCAACAAAACTACTCTTATGAAAGAGGCAAATTAGGATGAATGTGGAAAATCTTCATGATTATGATAATCTAATTTTATTTTTGTGTGACATTTCTCTAATTAGTAATTTCATTGATTATGATTTTTAAGTTACCATCATAGTCGAAGCATGTTTCGTAGGGCCTCCAATATATTTTCAAAAGAAAGCTCTCAAAAGTAATTCTCGAAATTTTTTGAAAACCCAAATCATTACAGCCATGTAAAACATGTGTAAGAAAGAAATTACTCATCGTATAGTGTTTACTTAGTTTTGAAAGAAATAACTCATCATTTAATGTTTACTTAATTTCAAATAACTAGGGATTTAGGGAGCAAGTCCAAACACTCGTTGGAATTGGATGATTAAAATTATTGGGGTTGGAATCATTGTTGTGAGATTTAATAATACTCGCAAGTGCACGAACTATACCGAAGTATAGTTTGGCAAGAGCAAGTTTGAATCTATAGGAACTTGTATAAACATAGGAAAAGTAATCAAACCTTAACTAAATTAATCCTAATCTAGTTTAATAAAAATTGGTTGTTTTAAAATTAAATAAATTAAGAAAATAATTAAACTAAGCAAACATGTAATATAAAACGGTATAGAGATTAAACAATCTAGAAAAAGGATTAAGGTTTTCAATCCACTTTATTAATTCATATCAGCATATCTATACTACTATTTAAGGAACTTTCTCAGTTTGAAATCCTCATTTTCATAGTTCAAAAATACCCCTAACTCCTAGGTTTAAGTAGAAACAAAATTTAGGGAAATCTTGGTAAAAATACATTTCTTACTCCCACATAAACATTTCATACAACCACTCTCCCGCTAATCCACGTCTTCAAAACTACCTACCCTTTTTTTTTCTTCATTTTATTATTATTTAAAAATAAATAAATAAATAAATCTCACATTCCCTTTTTAAAAACCAAATCACACCTTAATAAGTGTCTCTCCTCATGTTTCTTTCTCAAACTAAAAAAAAGAAAAAAGAAAAAAAGAAAAAGAAAAAGGGTCTGAAAATTCTCAAGCATACAACTTCAAACTTACACCCAACAATTTAAAATTCCCCATTATCATCAACTAGTTATATTGTTATCCAATCTCTCCTCATTCTTTTCAACCAGTTATAATGTTGTCCAATCTCTCCTCATTCTTATTTTTAAGTTCTCTCTTTTATACTGAGAGAAAAAAAACATTTTTTACATTTTGGTAAAAGGTGATTATGTACTAGCTAGTACATAATAGCGGCGTTTTTAAAATGTAGCCTAAGCCCTACCCGCATAAATGTAGCTAAAACATCAAAAAACGCGGCTACAAAGTTGATCTATAGTCTCGTTTAGTAAACGGAGCTATACATCTAACGGTGTAGATGCATTTTTATCAAACACAGCTCAAAGCCGCTCTATAGACAAATTTTTTGTAAACACGGATGAAAAAAACGCAGCTAAAGCCCGCGTTTTTTGTAGTGTCTCTCTGTCTCTCATATAAATAAGGGATAATTACAATAAACCCACTTATGATTAGACCCATTTTTACTTTGCCTACCCGTGGTTCAATCATTTACACTTTGCCCATCTGAGGTACCTTTTGTTAGGGATTTGTTACCCACCTTTCCCTTTGCCATTATAACAACATATTTTTAGAGAAAAAAAAAACATAACAAAGATAAAAAAGTTAGAGTTTTTTTTATTGCTTAAGAAGCTCTCATATAAGTTCTCAAAAAGAAGAAGAAGAAGAAGAAATTTATTATAGCCTTAAACTTCATTATACCAAATCTCCAAAATCCATCTCTTTCTTCTTCTTCTTCTTCTTCTTCTTCAAGAACCCACAAAGAAAAAAACCCAAGAAAACCTATAATGCTTCCTTTCAAATTAAGTGTCGTTGTTTTGTTTCTTCTCGTATCGCTTCTTTTGCTACTGTTTTGTCTTTGTATACGGTCGTTTCCGACGAGACCGAACAATGGCAGAGATGGGCTTGGGCTTGGGCTTGATGGGTAGTTGCGGTTTGTTGAAGCACCAGACTATCGTAACAGGAAAGAGTGCGCATTGATGAAGAACAAGGAGTCCTACATGTCCTCGTTCGATCCACATTCCCTTCCCTCAACTTCAAGGTCTACATCTTCCGCGAAGACACGATGATAAACCTAATCTTCTCCTCGATCTGACAAGTTCTCAAGAACTAGTTGAACTACGCCCGAAACTACCTCGGAGACATTCTTGATTCCTGCATTGACCGCGTGATTTACCACGACTTCGACGTGGTCGTGGTCGACGACATAGTCAAGCTTTGGGAGACCAACTTGACTTTGATGCGTGTCATCGAAGCCCCCGAATACTGCCACACGAATTTCACTAAGTACTTCACAGACTCGTTCTGGTCCAACCCGATTCTTTCCCAGGTATGGTCATGGATTTGGTGAAGTGGAGAGAAGGGAACTACAAGAAGAGAATTGAGAACTGGATGGAAGTGTAGAGAAAGAAAGGATCTACGAGTTGGGTTCGTTGCCACCATAGAAGTTCTTAAGCAATCAAAAACCCCAACTTTTTTATCTTTGTTATGTTTGTTATTTCTTAAAAATATGTTTTTCAAACGGTAAAGGGAGAGGTGGGTAACAGATCCCTAACAGAAGAGTACCTCAGGTGGGCAAAGTGTAAATGATTGAATCACAGGTAGGCAAAGTGAAAACGAGCCTAACCATAAGTGGGTTTACTGTAATTATCCTTATAAATAATGTTTCTTGTGTTTACCATCTAGCTGCTATAACTAGGTGTTAAAAAAATTATAAGTTTGACACCTTTGATGTGGTGGGCTTTTTAGTCTTTTGGGTGCTAAAATAGCATTTTAGCACATTTGATGTAAATCCTCTAACAAAATAATTTGATCTAAAATTTAGAAAATAAATAAATGAAAAGCCCAACAACAAAGGTAGAAATTTTTTAATCTTAAACCTAAAAGCTCATTTAGATATTAAAAAACTTGAAATAAATCCATCAAATGAGAGATTAGTGGATGGATAATTGCTTGGCTATATATATTGAAAGAGATGTAGCTCATAGAATTGATAATGAATATGTTATGCAATGATTTCAAAATATGAAACCTTGAATAAGGCAATTGTAAAACTTCATGTATTTGAGTTTTTGTTTTTTTTTTTTTTTTGGTTTTTTTTTTTTTTTTTTTTGTGTTATTGATATATTCAAATTTTCTTTTGTTTTAGATTTTGTATAATTTATATTTCTTATTGATCCCCCTAGAAGATAATCCTAAAGCCACCACTACCCAAAAGCACAACTTATTAGGTTGTCAAGTTACCCACCTTACACCTTCCCTCCCTAGAAACTTAACCCAAAACTTAGTTTTTGAGACGTGGGCTAGTACTTTCCAATGTAAGTTTCTCTTTATACACTATACTAGTCGTTAATCCGTTCGATACATTAGATAGTTAATGATTGTTAAATATCTTTGCTATTCAATATTTATAATATGAAACAAAGATATAAATATTTTGAAAAAATAACCGTATTGTGTCTTTTTTATAAGATGAAACAAATGCACAATACTTATGTTTCTACCATGTTTAAACTTTTTATGATAAATGGAACAGCAAAATACAACAACTTAGTGACAAAAGAAAATTTTCTAAATTCCTCTAAGTTTTTTATGGGGAAAAAAATAAAGTGATAAAAAAATAACATTCTATGACACAAAGTATATATCCAACTTGTGGCAAAGCCATGAATTTTTTTTTTTTTGGGGCAAGGGGGTGGGGGAGGGGGGGGGGGGGGATTGTAGTACTCAAATATTAGACAAGAGTCAAGACAAATCATCACACACATGTGTAAACACACATGTATAAACATTAATATTTTAATATTATAGTAGATCATAATTTATAAATATATTGTATTCAAAAATATCAACTTTGACATGCATATTCAAGATAATTTTTTAGGAGAATTTATCATCTTTTAAACTTCAATGAGTTTATAAAAGTTTTCTAATTTGATATTTGATAGGTACAAAAAATGAAATTGAGAAAACAAAAAAATATCATGTCTCTATAACTATTAGACCAATTGACAAATTCCTTTTTTTTTAAGGGCATCATTGACTAACTCAAATATTTTTGGTGGGGGGGGGGGGGTGCTTAAGTTCTATTTTTGTAACTAAATCTATAAAGTTTTTAATAACTATACATAAAAGAAAAGTTTTTTTTTTTTTTTTGGAGGGCCATGGCCCTCCAAGCTTGGTTATGATTCCATCACTGCATCCAAAAAAAACTAAGGTTGCATTTGTTTCTGCTAAAAATGGATTTACGAAAATATTTTACACCTTGCCATGTGTTTGGTTACGCATGTAAAATTTGGTCAAATGGAAAACCATTGCATTAACTGTAAAATTTGGCCCCCAGACCCGTAAATTCATTTCAGGACTCATTCCTTCAAGCCATTTCCGTAAATTTTCACTTCTCACACACTCTTCACACGGTCCAAAATTCATCTCCAAGCTCACCTTAGCTCCACCCCACGCACCAACGAGAGAGAGACAAAGCTCCACTCCACACTCTGACGCCAATCCGAGGTCCACCCCACACTTTGACGAGCAACTCCACCGTGTTCCCTTCCATGCCGGTGATAATAGAGGAGAACACTTACAATGGAGCACAGAGAGAGCAGGAGCCACCGGAAAATATATCAGACTATCGTGAGTTCGTGAGCCAGTGAACGACCCACCCCTGAGCCAGTCAGACCGCAATAAGCAACCCACCCCTGAGCCGATTTGTCCATTGTGTCAGCAACCCACTCCTAGATCGAATCACCAAGTGAGCGACCCACTCCTAGATCGAGCCACCACCTTTAGATCAACCCACCGTGTTCATGTTGCCACTACCGTCGCCACCACCAAGTCACCCACAAACTGATCTCTCTCTCTGTCACTTACTCTCTCTCTCTCTCTCTCTCTCTCACGATTGGTCTTGTGATTTTGATTTTTTTGTTTTGATTTTTGTTTCTTTGTGTTTATATATTTTGATTCTCTGTAATAATATTTGTTTGGATCCTAGGAAAATATGAGAAACATGATAAAAATGGGTTTTCTAGATCATTTTTAGGACACACAACCAAACACTAGAGAATATTTTCCAAAACATTTTTTGGAATGCAATCAAACACTTGAAAATGTTTTTAGCCTTGTTTGGCAGAGTTGTTTAACAACATGTTTTTAGTTTTTAAACAATATTACACGCATTTTCACGCATTATTTTACCCATACATACTTCAAAAAAATTACAAACAATGTTACTAGAACAATGTTACCAAATGACCTCTCATTTTTGAATAATATTTTCATTTTTCACCCATATATATTTCAAAAAAATTACAAACAATGTTACTAGAACAACGTTACCAAATGGCCCCTCATTTTTTAATAATATTTTCACTTGAAAATATTTTACATTCAGAAAACATTTTACGTTGAGCCAAACCCAGCCTAAGATGTCAAGCAGGAGAATAAAAAAATCAGTATACTTTAGCGGCATCCATTACATCTAGTTTTCTTTTAGCATTTACTCCAACTATAAAAACCTCTAGAATCAAACATGGTGTCTAGAAGTTTGATTTTTAATAAAATATTACACAAACACACGAACAATAGAAATAAAAATGCGAAAAAGAAAAAGAAAAAGAAAAAGAAAAAGATACATTGTACACAAACACATAATATTAAAAAATATATGAAAAACAAAAATAATTACGAAGAGAAATTCATGTAAAAGATACCTTAAGGCTTGAGGACAAAGAGGGGGTAAACTGAATAGGGTCTTGGTTTGGTCCTTTATATATATAGTAGGTTGGTTTGGTTTAAAACTCTCCATATTACTAACTAATAGTTGATTTAAAACTCTTCAGTTTGCTGAATAGTAGCAAGTTTAGAACTTTCCTTTTGACATAATAAATAAATAAATAATTTTTCTAGAACTTATGTAGCAAAATATTAGAAAGCCAACTAATAGTAAAAAGACTTCAGTTTGGTCTAAAACTCTACATGTTGCTAAGTAGTAGTTGGTTTAAAACTCTACTTTTGACATAATAACAGTTTGGTTTAAATTGCTTCATGTTGTCGAGTAGTAGACAATTTAAAATTTAAAACTCTTCTTTTAACATAATAAATAAATAAAATTAATAAAAAAAATAATGTGTAAAATTGTGGGATTACTAAAGCGTATGTGGAAAAATATTATAAGTTTAGCTAATAGTCAAATTGACTATTATATATATATATATATATATATGCTATAAAAGCGGAATCTTTAATACCAATTTGTTGAGAATAGCGAAAACGTAAATATCTATTTGTTGTGTGTATCCAAATAACAGTGGGTTTATAGAAAACAGAATAAACAATTACACGAAAAACACAAAGATATAGAAAACAGAATAAACAATCACACGAAGAACACAAAAATTTACGTGGTTTGGCTTTTAGCCTAGGTCCATGGGTGGCGTTGAGGAGAAAGTTTCACTAACAAAAGAAAGAGATTACAAAGGTGGTACCAAAACACTCTCACAAACCACTGAATCAATAGGTTAAGTAATAATGATCAACATGATGTCCTAAAAGCTTCAATCAAACCACTGAATCAATAGGTTAAGTTATATAAAGTTTCAACGGTTGATATGTATTCTTGCATATCAAGGCTTAAACCATGTGATTATGATTAATTAATTGAAATTAGTCATTAATTGAATTAATTGTTATTAATGTGTCAAAATCTCATCGAATCGTGCAAGATAAATCTTACAACACAATTATAATTCTTTATTTTGATTTTTCCTCCTTGGAAAAATAGAGGAAAGTTTAAAATTTAATATTAAAAATTACTTGGAGATCATTCTAATCATTAAAGTAGTTGAAAAAAGCTTTTAAATTTGTAATCATCCTCAAAAAAGTAAAAATATCAAGCTAAAGTCGTATGAAATTTGAAAGCAACTTTCAGACTAACGTTGAGGGGAAATTTTGTGAGAATTAGGGAAAAAAAGGCAATGGCCAAAATATTAAGACACCGCAAATGAGGAAATTCAGTGAAATCGACACTTCTACACATGATTTTTCGAATTTAGATGCCTATTTTTGGCTCCAACTAAGGCTGGGATTGTTTCACCTGAAAATATATTTTGACCATAAAATATTATCAAGTGAAAAAAAATTTCAGAAAAGAAAATATTTCAAGTATTTGGTTGCTTTCCAAAAATTGTTCCGGGAAACATCTTTAAGTGTTTGGTTGTGTTCCAAAAACATATTTTTCTACTACTTTTTCCCATTTTCTCATCTCCCAATTAGATATAAATAAACAAGTTCCAACCCAAAATCCAAAATAACAAAAAAATTGTGTGAAATAAAAAAAATAATAAAAAAAGAAGAAGAAGAAACTAAGGCGTTTCACTCACACACACAGACTAAGATCGGCTAAGGTGGAGCTACGACGCAAGAGAGACTTGTATCGGACAAGTAGTGTCTATTGGACAAGATCAATAATGGAATATTAGAAAAATAAGAGCCACGCATACATATCACACCGAAAGTTCTGAAGAATTGGCAGTCAACAAATTACACATGAAACTGCAATTCATGTGCTCTGGTCCTGTCCTTTTGCAAGAAACATTTGGGCACTAAGCAGGGGACGGGTGCAGAAATGCAGCAATGAGGCAGATGACTTCTTCCTTCTCTTCAAGCACATGCAGTGCATCCTGGATGGAGCAGACCTGGATCAATGGGCCGTCACGGTGTGGTGCATATGGAACGCAAGGAATAAATATTACTTTGAGCACTTTCAGCAGAAGCCACGGTTTATCATAGAGAGAGCTACCGCCTTGCTAACTGAATACCACACATTCATCATTCATGGCAGCACAGCAGGTGTGAGAAGCCATATACCTTAAGGTTTAGATGGATTTTGTATTTGAAATTCCTGGGGATATGACTGAGATGTGGTCTGTATCTCCCCCAAGACCAAACTGATTAGTTTGGCATTACCTGCATACATTGAGCATGTTTTGATAAAACTCTCTACCATTCGTTCAAAAAAAAAGAAACAAATTACACATGAAAATTGGACTCTTCACGGTGTAGCCATACAGAGTAAGAAGTAGTGTATTAAATTCAAACATCCCTTGACCTACCAATGAAGGTTGGTACCTATGGAATCAGTTTTATTACTGATTGGCACTATGATTGTTTTTGCCTAGTTGCAATAACAGATATGAAGTGATCACCTAAGTAGAGAAAAAAGAATACAAATTACAGTGTTTTTATATATGCTTGCTAGAAATATGAAAGTCTTCAGTCTCTATAACCAAAATCACAATGACAAATTTCTCAGAAATATTTTTATCTGTGATGCCGGTAGAAGAAGAAATAATGTGCACTTCCTTTTTCATTAATAAGTAACACACACGTACCCTATGTGTTCCAAACCCATAACCATACCCTCCACCCTTGTTTATGGAAGAATGAAGTATTATTTGAGCTAGAGCACTTTTTTTTTTTTTTTTTTTTATATGTAAAATTTCATTGATATCTATGCAGGAAGTATACAATAAAGGACCATACAATCAACTACTCAAATTGCATAAATCTATCAAATCAATAACGGACCATAAGGACTGACTATGCAAAACTGACATCCAATCCAACAAAGTTTTACAGAAAAATAATTTGAGATCAGACATAGGTTTTTCTATTTATCTTCAAAGCTCAGGTTATTCCTCTCCCTCCACAGACACCACATCTAACAATGCAGGGCAGCCATCCATGACCATTTTGGAGCTAGAGCTCATTAATATCAATGTGCATTTTATAAGAATGTATTTCCCTCGACATTTTTTTCATAATTTATCACAATGGGGGAGTAGAAATCTAAATTTTGGACGTTTTCGTTGGAAACACCAGGGGTGCTAGTTAAGCTACAATGCTCTTGGCATGAAATCCCTCGTCATGTAGTAGGATAAATCATAACCCTTGAAAACATCATATATTTGTTGTTATTCACCCACAAATCCACCACAAAAGTTTGTAGGAGATACAGGATGATGCATTCAATTTATATCTGAGGTCTAGCAAACAATTATTGGAAATACTTTCAATCAAAGGGTATGCTATTTTTACTTCTTGTAGTTCAGAAAATTCACACTCAATATAAAAAGAAGATAATTAGGGTTTTGTGTGAATAGGTTACAACTCTTTTTCCTTTTATTTTCCCTCTGACAAAACAAATAATATTTTCCACAAGAACCCTGATGATTTAAGTCATAGTTGCAGTTGTTCTTAATAACATAGATCAGAGATGTTAGAAATCACCTTGTAATCTTCTAGTTGTGATTATCAACAACAGCAAAGCAGTAATTGAAGAGAGGACTAATTGCCAAATGTGATGTAAGACTGCTTGGGAGCTTGAGAAATCATAAAACTATGGAATTGAGCATGCTCATCTCCAATGAAACTCAGAGCAGAATATATGCACAACGTTCCAAAACAGTGTCTGGCAACCCAATCTCCAGAAATGAAATGGGAAGAGGGTAGAGGAAGCAAAGCAATGGTTTTGCAGGTGTGGTGTCAAGCATTCTGAAGGAGGGAGACCCTTTGTGCAACAATATAAAGATGCAGAGTCCTTAGAGGTTGATACAAGCATTCTGAAGGACTCTTAAAATAGCAACAATTATTGTCATCAAGCAGAATCCTGGGCTTAAAAAGAATGATGAACTGGTCTACAAAGAACAAACAACAACGACAAGTACCTGTTGGGGTCATTTAGTAGAACAAGCTCCTGTATGCTTAACTGAGAGTCCAAAAGGATTATAGCCTTCACATGCTAGGCAAGTTTTTATCCCATCGGCACAAAGTGAGATGCCTTCATCAAAATTGTAGCAAACGTCCAGGCCCTACAAGTTTCCAAAAAGATGTTGGCTGCATATTAAACCATCATTACCCATTGAAAGAATGATGGCTTTTCTTTTAATTCTTTTCAGGAAAAGTATCCTAAGAAGCTGTGTTTCCTTCCAAACAAAGCCTTGAGACCAGCCTCAAATAATCAACCATAAGAAACAGAAGAAACTCAAACCACATACGAGATGATAGCTCCCACAGATATCTACAAAAAAACACTGGTGGTAGTTACCTCTTTGACATGTTTATCATTTTAAAGAAAGGAAACCAGTCATTATCTGCTGTACTCCAACTGATTCATTTCCATTGACATGGTCCAAAGCATAACATTTATCCTTTCAAAGTCCATATGATATTGATATCCGGCATGAAACATATGAACCTTGTCTTTCACTATTATCCAACTGCAACCTGGATTCTTCCTAATCCCTTTTGATTTTTGTGTCATTCTGACTTCTTCACCATCCTCCTTTTTCCCCTCAACAGAATATAAGTTGGATAAGACCACATAAGGGGTTGCATTATCAGGCTCCAATTTGACAAGTTGCTCAGCTGCAAGCTTTGCAATATCAATACGTAAATGGGTCTTGCTTGCGCCAAGAAGAGCCCCCCAAACGCCAGAATGGGGTTCAAAAGGCATTGAACGGATCAAATCAATTGCTTTGTCTAGAAATCCAGCTCTGCCAAGGAGATCAATCATGCATGCATAGTGGTCAGGCCCCGGTTTAATACCATATAACGAATTCATTGATGTAAAGTAGTTCCATCCTTCTTTCACAAGCCCCACATGGGTGCAGGCTGAAAGAATGCCAAGAAATGTGATTTGATTTGGTTCCTGGCCTTCATTCTGCATTTTTTGAAATAATTTAAGTGCTTCTTCCCCAACCCCATTTTGGGCAAATCCAGTAATCATTGAGTTAAAGGACACAATATTGGGTGCATTGATATTTTTGAAAATCATGTAGGCATCATCCACATTTCCACATTTAGAATACATTGAAACCAAAGAGTTTTGAATGGACAAATCAAATTCCAAATCCATCTTTACTATGTGAGCATGGATTTGCAACCCTTGGTTAAGTGTTGCCAAACCGGCTGAAGCACTAAGCACACCACTCAAAGTAAGAGGATTTGGCCTGACTGCTTTCTGAAGCATCTCTATGAACCAACAAAAGGCCCCCTCATACTCCCCGTTATTCACAAAACCAGAAATGACAGCCGTCCAAGCAATATCATCTTTCTGAGGCATCAATTTAAACAATTGGATGCATTTTTCAGTTATCCCTTTGCTTGAGAATCCAGTAATCATGGTTGTCCAGGAAATTACATCTTTTCTGGGCATCATCTCAAAAAGTGTAAAGGCTTCTTCAATTGAACCACATTGGACGTAACCCGCAATCAAGGAATTCCAAGAAACCACATCTTTCCTACTCATCTGATGAAATATCTTTGTAGCTACATCTGTACAACCAAATCTGCAATACATGGTAATAATAGAATTGCCTAAAAAGACATCAAAATCAAATCCCATGCGTGAAGCCAATCCATGGATTTGAATCCCTTCTCTATACCTACCAAGACTACCACAACCATCAAACAGCATGGTTAAGGTAGTAGAGTTAACCTTCACTGTTCCTTCCCTTCTCATACTCGAAAACAATTCAAACCCATCTTTGAAACTTTCCATTCTCATATACCCATCAATCATTGCTGTCCAAGTAACTACATTCCTCTCTGGCATGATATCAAACAAATTTCTAGCATCACCTACCCTTTCCTCTTTGCAATACCCATCAATCATAGAGCTCCAAGAAACCACATCTCTCTCCATCATACCCTCAAAAATTCGACCTGCCTCTTCTAACCTTCCCACCTTCAAATACCTATTTATTAGAACATTCGAACAAACCGGATCCCGCCACTTCTCCGGCATATCAGAGTAAAGCTTCTCAGCCTTGTCGAACATCCCTGCCTGTACATAACCAGTGATCATGGCAGCATAAGAGATAGCATTAAGCTCAGGTACCTCATCAAACAACTTAACAGCTTCTATCACGCATTTGTTCCGAATATATGCCGTGATCATGGCATTATACGAAGCAGTGTTTCGCTCAGGCATTTCATCAAACAGTTTCCGGGCTCTGACGGTCTGGCCACTTTGGCCATAGGCAGTAAGCATGGCAGTCCAAGAGATGGTATTCTTGTGGGGCATATGACTGAAGACAGACTCAGCTTCTTTGATATTACCATTTTTTCCATGTTTTGTGATCTGGGTGTTGCAGTAAACAAGAAATTTGCTGGTTTTGTGGCTTGAAGCAGAGTGGAGATTGGGTTTTGATAGAATAATGGTGGAGAAGCACGAGTAATGAAACTTCAAATATGAACAGTTTGAGAGGGAAAAGTGTCTATGGACAACGGTAATAACTCGAGTTCCGTGCATGAGTGATTGTAACAAGTAAAGCCATATCCAGAAGCAGAGTCAAAGTTCTGTGCCTGAACTTACATTAGCTGTTTGCCCATACTTAGGTTACAAAGTTCCCGCCTAGCTTGATAAACGGTTTAGGTCGGGTTGGGTCGGACCATTTAGGTTGGATCCGATTAGGTAATGGGGTCACTGGTCTTTTTATTATTTTTTAATTTTTAATTTTTTTTTATTATACAATATAGAAATTCTACTATAACTTAATCAAAATGTATATATATGTGAAATTTCTTCATGAAGCCTTAAATCTTAATCCTTTCTCCCCATACAAGGACTTATACTTGTGGAGTAGTAATCGCACCAATGGTACACGACGATAGGTTACTGGTTTCTGTCAGATTAAAACATGTTATTCCTATTACCTTAATCCGGTTATTCATGGGTTGAGGTAACCCATCATCACCCAAACTTTTTTCATGTAAAAAATAAATAAATAAGAAAAAAAACTTTTAACGTTTATTTAAACTCTTTTTTTTTAGTATTTCTTAGATGCAAAGAAAACGAAAAAGAAAAAAAAAGAAGTTCAAAGATGAAAGTGAAATAATATTTGAATCTTTGATTTTAAAGTAAATAATTAATACTAGTCTAATTCTACAAATGAAATTAATATATATATATATATATATATATATATATATATATATATGTTATACATGAAACATGAAATAGAATTCAATTGCCTATAAAAATAACTAAGTCTGCATTTAGTTTTGCTTTTTAATAAATTTTTTTTCCCTAAAATTCGATAAAAATATAGTTGTATTTAAAATATTGAGGTTTTAGAAGTTGAATATTATGGGGGCCTTTTTGTACTGTTGGGCTTCAACCCTTTCTGCTGTACTATGGCCCATTAATTTGAGGTAAGAGAGTAGGGACTGGCCTTGCTAGGACTGCACTTCAAGCTAGCTTGTGCACAAGTTAAGCTGACCCAATGTGGATGTGTCCAGACATAAGTGCTATGGGCTGAACGTATGGTGTGGTCACAACAAGAGTAACTGTTACAAGTGTTACACTAGGAACATACTACAGTAGGATACCTATGACAATAAAACATATTAAATAAAGCTAACACCGTGAAGAAAATTAACAAAGTTATGGCCGAATAATACAGCAAGTGGAAATAACACTACAGCAAAAAAGAGCAAATAACTTAGTAACTTCTAGCCAAACAATAAGAATATCATCCAATAAACATAACCAACGAAATAACTTGTCTGCTGGATTATGGGTTGAGCTTTTTAGCAGAAGCGAACCTAAGAAAAGAACCAATCTCTAATGCGGGTAACCTCAGCAAAAGGCTCATACTATAGAAGTTACTCGCTTTGGAGAAAGGGCCTAAGTGGTTTGAGCCTTTATTTACAATCTTCAGAAAATGGGTATGTCGTGAGGAAGAGAAAATGTGGTCTATTAATGCATACCTCTACTCCTACTGCTTTGCTTTCTCTCTAGTTTTCTTTTCTCACTTAGTCTTTCTACCTTTTCTTGCTCTCTCTGTGTTTTCTCTTCTCTATTCTTTCCTACTTCTTACTTTCTTTCCTCTCTTTTACTGTTCATGGTTACCCCATTTTATACCGTTTGTCATTGTGGGATTTACCCATTTTGTCTCCCAACCATTTCTAGCTTCTTGTAGGCATTTCTCCAAGACTGCCTATTCACCTACTAGTTGTCCAGCCATTACTACTGCCTAGAGTGTGTTGGTTGCACCACTCTCTATTTCTAAACAAAATTACTTGTCTTGTTTCTTACCTCTCTCTGTTTTTGTTTTACCTCAATGGATAAGAATTAAGTTACCTCATCACCTACCTCTATAGCATGCATCAAGTGGTGTTAGCCCACACTTATCTCTTTTGGGTGAAAAGCCATCCTTGCAAGACATCCCCCCCAAAGAAACTTAAGTGGGAACCCCGGAATAGAACCTTGTTTTCTCCTCGTCGTCAAACCACACCCTTTGAATACATTGACCTATGACCCACCTCCCCTGTATTGGTTGTATACAAGTAGGTGGTGCCTTGGTCCTTTGTGCATGCTCCACTCTGTTTGTGTTTGTTTCTTTCTGGCCTTCACATCATTTCTGCTACTCTTGCGTTGTCTGACTCTGTTGTGTGTACTAGTTTGTGTTTGTCCTTTATGGCATGGAGGATACATGGGCTTTTGAGCTCATGTCTTCTTCCTTTTATCTCTTTTTGGGCTGGGTATTGTTCAGGCGAGGCCTTTGTCCCCATAGCTTGCTGGGCCTTCGTTTTGTCTTTCTTCTTCATGGCCGTGGCCCTTATGGCCATTAATCTTGCCATACTGCTTCATTGTGTCTGCCACGACCTTGTCCTGCCTTTACTTCTCATTATCCCCGTGGGCTTGCTGGCTGGTATTCATGCCATATTAGCCCATTGATCCATTAACTCTTTCCGTTGGGCTTCCTCGGCCTATTTACCATATCTTTACCTCTTATCATTCTTTATGGGTTTGTTGGCCATTTTGCCATGTTAGCCCATTGGGTTTACTGCTTTATTCTTTGGGCTTCCTCGGCCCATTTACTACATCTTTATCTCTTTATTGCTCTTAAGGGTTTATGGCCATCATTCCTACCATATCAACTCATTAAGTTTACTACTTTATTTCCTGGGCTTTCGTGGCCCATTTACTTCTTCTTTACCTCTCATTATTCTCATGGGTTTACTATTTCATTCATTGAGATTCCTTGGCCCATTTACTTCTTCTTTACATCTTGCTAGCTTCATAGGTCTGCTAACTATCAATCCTGCCACTTCAGCCCATTAGGCTTGTTACCTCTTTTTATTTTTTTACCATTTTGACCCTCTTTCCTTCTCATTGTCCTTATTGTTGTGCTTCTTCTGTTGTTGGATCTTTTGTCGAAAATGGACATCAACAAATATAAGTAAAAAGAAAAAAGAAAAAAAAGAGGCTAATCCAAACTCACGTTTATATTAAACTTTATGAATAGGCTGGCTACCATTCGATCTTTGCCATTTTACATGGTGGGGGCGTGATAGAAGGTGTGGAGTCAATGTTAGCAAATTTTTTGAAGTTCGTGCTCATAATTTGAGAATATGGGTTGCTAGTTGGATATCTCTTGCTTAGATCCTAAGCTCTTTATGATTAGTGTTCTTATGGTTGCATGGTTGTCTGAAGAGTTGGATGACTGAAAGGAGTGTTAGGATGAGCCAAGCTTAGGAATGCCTGTGGCCTTAGTTGGTCTAACGAGTTTTTCGTGATGTTGAAAGAGACTTGATGACGGGTTGAAGAACCATTCCCATCATATGTGTGTGAATTGAAATAAATAGACAGATAAGGGAAATAAGGTGATGAGGTTCGAACTATAAACATAAAACACCATAAAATAGACACAAAAGATACATAGATGGAGGGTTTAAGATTATAATAATTTATATGAATAGTAGAAAGCCTTAAAAAAAATCATCAAATTACTTTTAGTTTTAGATACAAGTATCATTTTCCTATCAAAGTTATCCAACTTCTCATTAAATAAATTAAAAAAAAAAAAAATCCTTTTAAGGGGGGAAAAAAAGATCCGAAGAGATGCCAATTTCTCGACCCATAATTATGTTAGTGGGCCAGTATTTGTGTAGAGTCGATGCTCAAATTAAAAACTTTAGACCCCAATGTTGCTAGCTTCAATTCGGTTGAATAAGAATCATGGATTCCCTCTGTTGTCCCCTTCTTATTCATTCAGGGTGCTCGGCTGGTGCTCCTTTCTTTTGCAAACGAAATAAATATCTGTATTCACAAAAATTTTACAATTGTCAATGTGCAATTGCCAGTTATTAATAAACAAAAAAGTTATATATCAACTAAATTGTTTTGAGTGTTTGGACTTTCGAGTAACTCAACTAAAATTTGAGATATATATATATATTTTTAGGGTTTAACTTATAGTTGGTGTAACTTGAAACAATATTAAATCACTTAATATTTTTAAATTTGTTGCAAATTTTGACAAATCCAACGTTAAATCACATTGCTTTACATATTCTCTATGCTTTCAAATTTTTAAGATGATAAAAAATTAATAATCATGTCATCAATTAATTGTTTAAATTCAAGTATTTGTAGTTTAAAAATAAGACTATTTTATGGATCAAATTGTAAATAACGTCCAATTGGTATGAAAATTGACATGCATATTAAGAACATGTAATTCAATACGAATTCAATAACAAGTTATTGGGTGGTATAAGTGTGTAATATTACTTAGAGTTATACCAAATATAACTTAAATCCAGCTATATATATATATATATAATAGAGAGAGAGAGAGAGGATTCATCCCATCCATTCTTTTGTGTTCGGTGTTCCTTTGTTTTAGTGTGCGCACTACAAAGTCATATTTGAAGTAATATACTTGAAAATACTTGAAGCATTGTACTAATATATATTTTTTAATATTATGTACTAATATTTAAGCCAATACAATTAAACTAAATTTGATGATTCTGTCTCCAGACACCCATGTACCTCATACTGAAGACAAATTTCTCAATTATCAACCTCAACCATTAATCAACACCTTTTATACTATCAAATTATACCTGCAGTATAGATTCAACTCCCACAAAAGAAATGCCTCAAATCAGTACTTTAGTCCTATCCTTTATGCTTTTAGACTTTTAGTCTAATTGCAAGATTGAACCGTATCTGTAAAGATATCGATGTCCAATCATTATCAAACCCAAATCCAATTCTAATCAACGCAACCAAAGGCATCCTAATTCTTGTAGTATTGTAAACGTTGTAATCTTAATTTAATATATGGTTAATTTAGCCAAATCACATAGATTTTTTATACGATTCATATATTAAAGATGTAGTCATCGAGAACTTTCCTATAAATAACAAAGCCAGATTACATAGATTCTCTATTGTTCTCTCTCTTTCTCTTTATTTTTGTTTGGTTTATTTATATATATATATATATATATTTTTTTTTTTTTCCACATAGTATTAGAACTATATTTTATTTTTTCAAATTGTATTTATTCTCTCTCTAATTATTATTCCCTGGCCAAATGGAGAATCACTAATATATTCTATTGGCAAGCATTATGATGACCACAATAACTTAAAAAAGGGAGGTGCATTTCTTTAAGCAAAATGCTTGATTGTTAATTCCAGAGAAGAATTGGAGTGAAGTGGGTTGGAGTTGGGCCATGTAAAAGAGAACACATCACATGGGTGCAGATACATTCACCCTCCATTTAGATGGGACAATAAGATCTAAATCTAAATCTAAATCATTTACCTAAACTAAACACAACATCTGCACCAAAGCGTGCGTTGAGTGGTTTACACATATTTGGGTATATCAACCCCTCATTATTTAATCAATTAGGAGCCACTTGTTTCCGGGTCTCACGTATGTTAAAGCATATCTTCTCAACACCCTACATAAACATGTGACAGATGTTGATATATACTAATTGATAGCATATATTCAATCAAGTCCCACTTTCATGATTCTCTGCATCATACTCTTATCAAAATATTTTTGGCAAACTCACTATAAGAAACCTGCATTTTTTTTGTTAGGTCTTTGACATATATATCTGATTTAATATTCTAAAATCAAATGGTCCAAAATTATTCCACCCTTTTGATACCATGTCTCTTGCATAATGGTCAACCACTCTAGTTAAATTTTGATACCCACAGACCATAGTTCTAATTTTGAATAATCTGACAAATATAATTGAAATTTAATTAAGCTCCACCATAACATATAAAAAAATGTATATTATGTATCACATAATTTGTGGACTGTCATGTATAGGAGATCCTTAAGTTATGTATAAAATCGGTGCTATCATGTGAATAATAATCTTTTCCCTCTATAAAATAAAAGTTACTATATTCCCATTTTGAAATTCAAAGGAACAAAGTGATGCACAAGGTTAAGGTATCATACTTTCTTAAAGAAAATTAAATTAAAAAAAAAAAGAAAAAAAAAAAAAAAAGAGTTAAGGTATCATAAAATGGGTCCTCACACGTGGCCATGTTGGCAGCTAGAAGTCACAATGGACTCTCTCTCTCTCTCTCTCTCCTCGCTTTATTGATGCTAGATGTTTCATTTGGTGGATGATAATGATATTGTCTGGTCCTTCAGCTCTAACCTCTTTGGGTCAACCATCCTGGCATTAATTCTGGATCTTGCTTAGTTGTGAAGACTTTGTTGATAAGAGTGGACATTTTGAGATTTATATAATAGTTTTTCCAAGATTTCTTCAATCATGGAATTCCAAACTTGATAATTGTCCCATGATGTTTATCTGTATCAAGTTGATATGATTTCATGCACATCATTCATATATTATCCCATTATTTGGTGATGCACATGTGTGCATAATTGGCTGGTCCATTTTTTGCCTATATAAAGGCCTACTTCCCTTGAGAATGTCATTGTGACTCATACATACTCAAAGCTTTATATTTGCTATAAACTTTCATTTTCTTTAGCTTCTTTCTTCGTTTCAATTTGTCAAAGAAGAAAATTTTCTTCTTCCATATGGCTTCCCCAGTACCTGAAAATTGTGCAGGCAACATAGTTGGTAGTGACATCCAAGGGATTGAAGTTTCAGAAATTGATGGTGCAATCCTAATGTCCTTGTTTGAAGAATCACAAGGCGAAGAACGTGACGAGGATCGATTAAACAGCTTAATTAGGTCATTAGAAGAAGAGATCAATTCCAATGCAATGGACAGTCAAAATTTAAGCATGAAACCAGATTTCATTGTGGAAGATGGTCAGTTATGCATTGTTGGAAACAAGGAGGGTCATGATTGCATGGTCTCACAAGATCAACTTGAATTTGGATGGATTGATATGGAGCCAGAGACTTCATCACCTAGTGATAATATGAATTGGTACATGGACCTCTGTGAAAATGAGATGGATGGTATAATTGAAGTTGGAGGACTTAGTGATTATTCTCATATGTATTATGGTGTTTCCTTAGAGGAACAAGGATACAGATCATTGTGGCAAGAAACATATGATACTGTTCTTTACAATTAAGCACTGCTGGGAATGCACATTTTGACTTTAAAGCTTTGGAAAGCACTTTGTTTTATTATGTTGTTTTCCCCAACCTATTCCAAATAGCCATTGATTATGAAATTGTTCATAACCTCATTTTCTCTTCTATATTTTGATTTCTCCCCGCACATGTGTTATAGAAGCAGAAGGATCAAGTCAACGTTTTAACTGCAAGTATTCTAAAACGTAAAAAAAACCTATGCAATTCACATTAAAATATTCAGTGTACACGATTTTAATGCACCCTCCTACTATAAATGAGTGGATCCCACTTGTGGGTCTTGTATATTAAACCTACCTTATATGAGAGGTAGATATACATTTTACGGGAAAATTATTAGGTACTCCCAGAGTACCATAAATGCATGCTCCCTCCTCTCACATGAATGGTGGGTCCCACCATAAATTTAATTAGTGGGATCACCATTCATGTGAGAGGAGAGAGCACGCATTTATGGTATTCCAGGAGTACACAATAATTTCCCCACTTTACGTGATGCATATAATAATTTCTCGAGAATCATTAATCGAGAAGGTGCACTTTGTAGCCCTTTTGTAGAAATGGAAAAAACTCAGATAGTTTTAACGGGCTCTCACATAGGTGGGCCCCACACTTGGGACCTACCATAGAGCCACCCCATACCTTGATGTCAAATAACCCTTTGCATCAACTTAAATTGGACAACCACACGAGATATGGATGATCTCACTAAATCTCAACCCAATGACCCACACCATTTTGATTGTGAAGGTCTAAAAAGCTGAATGTTAAACTGTGTAATAAATTACAAAGTTCAGTCTTATATATATATAGGTAAACAATGTGTGTTGTATAAATAACCTGCAACTATAAACCTAAGCTCGTTGAGCTTTAACTCTTGACAATATTCTATCACCAATGAACTAAGGTTCATTGAACGAAGTGACAAGCCCTGAGCATGGAGCTCGAGCACAACACCTTGACTTTTAAGGATGAGACGAACCATGGAAGATATGATCTTCCACCTTGAAAAGGAAGCATGAAAACTAGAACACATGGTCTCTGTTCACATAAATAAACGATCAAAATACTTGAATCTTGCCCATAACATAAGTAATCCTATAAAGATTGCCCATGATAGTGATATCAACGTCGATTAAGGCCATAATTGGGGTGATAGCTATAATTAAGGGAAACGCACCAATAGCAAGCCTATAAATCTTGAACTCCTTAACCAGAGGCAGGTATGAGAAAATGAGTGCATAACATTTCCTAAAAAGTATCAAGGTCAACCTCGATACGGAACCCACTGGGAAAGAATTAATAGATAATATATATATATATTTTTTAACAGGATAGAAATTCTACTCAAGTTTAATCTTTTTTTTTTTTTTTAAGGGAAACTACTCAAGTCTAATCTAAGTGTATATGTGTGTGAAATTCATTTCTAAAGACTTAATTATATCCTTTGTCTCCTACACCTTACAATTACAAGCACTTATTCTTGTATGTGGTGATATAAATTAGTAGTTAGTGATATGTAACTGTGTAAAGACTCTCTCTCTCTATCAGTGGCGGAGCCACTTGATGACCAAGGGGGGCTTGGACCCCCCCAAAAATTTTTGAATTTTTTTTTTTTTGAAAATATCTTAAAAATTTTATAAATTTTTAAATAACCTTATCATTTTGACCCCTCATACATGATAATATACATATATATATATATATATATATATATATATATATATATATACATATATATTTAAGAAAGTCTAAAAATAAACTTATTTTTCATTTAAATAAAATACAATTCATAAATACATATGTCAACAAATTACAATAATTAAACATTCATCGTCTTTAAAATGAACACATAAGTATTTTAACAATTATCTCAACAAATAAAAGGGAAAAAAATTGAGTTATGAAGTATTGTATATTATTATTATTTTACATTTCACACACACACACAAAAATTTATATATGGCCCCCCCAAAAATAAATTTCTAGCTCCGCCACTGCTCTCTACACACACACACACACATATATATATATATATAAAGGTCCACATATATAAGCCTCTTGAATAGGTGTTGAATATATGAGATAATTTGTTGCCTATTTATATATAAGAGAAACATTCTATATATCCATCAATTAAAATAATTGTTTATTTAAGCATGTACCTCATATTGTACAAATAAAAAAGAAGATTTAATGTATTAGTAGTATAGTGAAATTAAATGATAATGGAGTTCTTTTTTTTTTTTTTAATTGTTCTATATTTGTGAATATATATGCCGTTGTAATATGTTGGTGATCTTACTTTGAAAGTAATAGAATCAAGAAAAAAAAAATTAAAGTTAGAAGAAAACAAGATTTTAGTGGCTCATTCAAGGGAGCTCACGACCTATTTGAGCAAGACCTTAGTGTATCATGTGTAATGTTTAGGGAACCACTAAATAGCATGGTTTTAAAAACTATACCGAGTTGGACGGTTGAACTAGTTCAATCGGGAACCAGATATGGAACCGGTCTAGTAAAAACAGAAAAACTGACATTTTAATTGTGAAAATCACCAGTTCAACTGGTAAAAACCGGAAATCAGACTAATTTTTAGTTCTTTGACCGTTTTGGTTGTTAAAACCATGCTAAATAGAAAACAGAATTGAACTATCGGCACTTAGTAGTGCTTAGTCAAGCGAGATCAAACAGATGACAGGCATGAACATGCAGGGACAAGAGAGGATGACTAAAGGCTCATTGGAAGACCGCTCAAGCAAGTTCATGAAGCTCCCTCAAGCAAGATAGTTACAAAATGTTATTTTTGCATACCAAACAAGGGAATCTGAGTCATTTGGGTTCTTAACTAGCAACAACATTTTTGAGATGTGCCTTTTCATGTGCAACCCTTCATTGATTATAAATAGTAATCTGTACTCAGTTAGTTATAGATTTTTGAGAGATTTTATTGCTTTTAAAAGCATAAAAAGTTTTGCCCCACCATAAGAGATAAATTTACAAGATTCTCCAAGATAGTTACGTGTAGAATCTAGACTTGGTTGTATCCCTGAGTTGATTTACTTGGAGTCCATTAAAAAACTCAATTGAGTAGGGGAAAATATCATCTTAAGAAAAACAATTGATTGTACCTTTAAGCCTACTTCAACTTTTTGGTTTTTCCATTAATTTCTCCTAAAATTCTCGACAAGCTTAAGAATATACTTATGAAGAATTGGAACTAATGATTTCAAGAGGCTTTCAATAAAATCTAAATCAAAATCCCACCTAAACACATCATGTGCACCAAAGCGTGCGTTGGGTGGTCATACATTTGGGTATCACATTATCAACCCCTCATTATTTAATTAATTGAGAGCCCACTTGTTTCCGGGTCTCATGTATGTTAGAGCATATCTTCTCAACACCCTACATAAATATGTGTCACAGATGTTTATACTTTTTTTTTTTCTTTTTTTAAAGAGATGTTTATACTAATTGATAGCGTATATTCAATCAAGCCCCACTTTCATAATTCTCAGTATGATATTGTGTTCAAAAGACTTTTAACCAGCTCACTTCAAGAAACCTGCATTTAGTAAGATCTTTGATATATCTGATTTAATATTGTATACTCAGATGGTCCAAAATTACTCTACCTTTTTTTATTAGAGTTTTACCGATCTATATGGACCTCACAAAAGGTGATAATTCTTTTCTGTCCACTAAACCCTATCCCTTGTAATGCTTTTTCACAAGATATCTTTCTTAATGTACATTGAAAATGTATTGTCTCCACTCTTTCACATAAAAATCAAGGGTGTAGCCGTGTAGGTATTATGAATACATTGTGAAAGTGACATGAATATTTCTAGTATAGGTATGATTTAATCCCAAGTCACTACAAAAATGTTGATTTTCTTAATTGGTTCAAAACCAATGAAAAAAGTATGAAAAAAAATCTACGAAAAATATTATTTTGAAATTCTAGATGAACCTCAATGACCTTTGAAGCATACACCATCAAAAAAGAATTTTCTACAGTCTTCATGACCCTTAAAACAAGTACTTTATCTTTATTGAGTATTTTTGAAGCTTGAAAAAGTTAAAAATAACCCTTAATAGATATCTCAAAAGGTCAAAAGATTTAAAAGTATAACCCTTGATAAATGATGTTATTTAAGGGTCTCCCAACCCTCAAAATAAGGGTTTTCTTTTAAAAAAACAACAAACATACACAAATACTTTAAAGAACCACATATATTTTAGAGATCTCTTGCATATTGATCAACGACTTTATAAGTTAAATCTTAATACCCACAGTTCTAATTTTTAAAAATCTAATGATGATAATTGAAATTAAATTAAGCCTTACCATACGAGAAATTATTTAGACAAAATATATTTTCAAGATAATTCATTTATTGATTCACACAAATCCCACAAATGATGTGGGTTTTAATCAAATATTTCTTGCTTCTAAGATTCAAGGTTCAACTTATCATGAGTCATAGAGAATCTTGTATAGTTCAATTAGTACCTCTTAGTATTTCTAATAGACATATTATGGGGGTCAAACCTCTCTCCCCATTATTGTAAGTATAAAAAAATAAAATAAAAACCTCATCATGAGCATGAGATTAAAAAAGTTAGGCTATATTTAAATAATAATAATAAAATCTCTTATTCAAATCTTTTTAAAAAATTTAAGCAAAATTTAAGTGGGGGGGGAGGGGGGAGAACCCTACATTTTCAATGAGGGAATGGAATGGAATGGAAAGAATAGTTTTAGAATATTCTTCTTAAAACCTCAAATTTTCATTCCCTCCAAAATTGGAAGGAATTAGAGTGAATGAAATTAGATTTAATGAATTTTTTTACTAAAACTCCCAAAATACCTTTATATATTCAACTATTTATTTTAAAATAGGTTGGGTCTAATAATAATATTGTCATAAAATGATTTTTTTTTTCTATGTTACTCCCAAACAAGGTTACATACATTTTATTCATTTTCATTCCTTTATTTTAAAATATACAAACAATATTACTTAATTTCATTTCATTTTTTTAATTTTTATTCTTTTCCCTTACTTAAATATATTTAATTTAATTTCATTCATTTTCATTCCTTTATGATTATTCATTTCCATCCCGCTCCACTCTTTTATAAACTCCCAAACAAAGTCTCAAAAAGTGGAGGCAGATAGCACAAGCATTAACGAATATATGATGAACTTCCATCTTTTATTGTGTCTTATATTAATGCATGGGAGATCTTTAAGCTATGTATAAAATTGTTGCTATGTAAATACAACTATCATGTTGAATAATAGTATTTTCCCTTTATTAAGAACAATACTATATTCCCATTCTTGAAAAATAAAATAAAATTATGGGTTCTTTTTCTTCCTTGGATTCAACGGCTCAAAGTGATGTCCACTCTCTAGTATGATTAAGGTATCATAATTGGAATTGGGTCCTCACACGTGGCCATACTGGCAGCGACAAGTCACAAACTAACAATGGACTCTCTCTCCTTGCTTTATGGATACTTTTTTTTTTATAGCTAAACCCTTGCTTTATTGATGTTTCATTTGGTGGAGGATATATTGTCTGCTCTCGTTGCCCTATCCTCTATGGGTCAACAATCCCTTGCATTAATTCTGGATCTTGCTTACTTGTGAAGACTTAGTTGATAGGTAGAGTGGACAATTTGAGATTTGTATAATATTATTGCCAAGATGTCTTCAATCATGGAATTCCAAAATTGCTTGCGGTCCCATTATGTTTTTCTGTATCAAGTTGATATGATTTTATGCATATCATTCGTATATTATTCCATTATTTGGTGCACATGTGTGCATAATTGGCTGGTCCATTTTGCCTATATAAAGGCCTACTTCCCTTGAGAAAGTCATTGTGACTCATACATACACAAAGCTTTATACTCGCTATAAATTTTCATTTTCTTTAGCTTCTTTCTCCGTTCCAATTTCCTTCTTCCATATGGCTTCCCCAGTACCTGCTTGTGAATCCAACATAGTTGGTAGTGACATCCATGAGATTCAAGTTTCAGAAGTTGATGGTGCAATCCTAATGTCCCTATTGGAAGAATCACAAGCCGAAGAGGGTGACGAGGATCGATTAAATAGCTTAATCAGGTCATTAGAAGCAGAGATCAAATCCAATGCAATGGAAAGTCACGATTTTAGCATGGAGCCTGATTTCCTTGCGGAAGATGGTCAATTTTGCAGTATAGGACAGGAGGTCGGTCATGATTGCTTGGTCTCACACGATCAACACGGCTTTGGAAGGATTGGTATGGAGCCAGAGACTTCATCACCCAGTGATGATCTGAATTGGTACATGGACCTTTGTGAAAATGAGATGGAGGGTATTGTTGAAGTTGGACTCAGTGATTATTCTCATATGTATTATGGTGTTTCCTTAGAGGAACAAGGATACAGATCATTGTGGCAAGAAACATATGATACAGTTATGTACAATTAGGTAGTGCTATGAAATGTACATTTTGATTTTAAGGCTTTGGAAAGCACTTTGTTTTCTTTTTTCCCAACCTATTCCAATTTAGCTATTAATGATTAATTTTTCACACCCCATTTTCTCATCTATTTTGATTTGTCTCTGCTTATGTGTTATAGAAGCAGAAAGGTGAAGTCAACAGTTTTAACAGTTTTAACTACAAGTATGCTAAAACCCCTATGTAATTCACATGAAAAATTCAATCGCTAGCTTTAAAATAACCTTCTTTTATATAAGAATGGATCCCACTTATGAGTCTTATATATGAAATCTACCATATATGAGAGAGACTACACCTAATTACAAACTAAATGATTTCTCATAATTCATCGTTAGATTGCAACCCGTATAACTCACAAAATTCCAATGAACTAATGTTCATTGAACAACTTGACAAGTTAACACATGGAGCTTGAGCACAACTAGGGAGCCATGGACCAGGTTTGAGTCACGTATATCCAAACCCGACCCGAAAATTTTACCCATACGTACCCGGATTCCATTACTTGTTAAGTATATGTACCTGATTATTACTCGGATGTTTACTCATAAATAACTAGACCCAACCTGAACCCAATTTTATGGAATTTTTTTAAAGTCAAAAATATCATTTTTTGTTCAAACCTTTTTAAATAAAATCCAAATTTTCTTAATATTTTTATTAATGGATATATGAAAATAAATTTTTTTCGCCAGAAATAGGCATGCTTGCTTGACCATGGAATCAATGCTTAAAGCCATATCAAATGCATAATCCAGAATAAATAAATAATACTTACAACCTCTAGATTTTAAGTTGAAGACCCTATGACTATAATAATTGAGAAATGATATGTCCACAATATTTTTACAACATTTTTATAACAAATCCTAAGTGGCAGGTTGTTATTGGTTGTTATTATTAGGGCAAAAAAGTAATCTTAGTATTAGGTTCAAATTTGAACCAATAACAACTAACTACTTGTAATTACTATAGTTTCTCTGACCTAGGGAGGCGACCCTAGCCATTAGGAGAATATCGTGCCTACTCCCTGTGAGTGAGGCGATAAGGCTGTTACTCTTAGGACTTGTGGAGTAAGAGTAAGAGATGGAGTCTCTATTAGGTTTGTGGGAGAAATTTTCGTTGTCAGAATCCGAGGGGAGTCGTTTTGTTGTGGAGGAGAGTGATGGGGAGAGTGAGTACTTCTTGACAGCGAGGTTTACACAGGACGGATGTTGAGTATGGTGGCAATTGCTAAAACTCTAAAGGGTATATGGAGAACCAGAAGAGGTTTTGAAGTTAGGGACATGGGTGATCATAGGGTGTTGTTTATTTTCAGGGATGAAGGGGATGTGGAGCATATTATGAAAGGGGAACCTTGGAATTTCGACAAACACCTTGTGGCTTTGAAAAGGATTAAAAAACATTTGGATTTAAGTCAGCTGAAGTTTGAGACTACTTGTATGTGGGTTCAAGTGCATAACTTACCCATAGGGATTTCTTCTAGTGCCGCAAAGAGTATTGTTTCTGCAACAGGTAAGGTGTTTGAAAATAGTCCTGATAAAGAGGTGTATGAAGGCAACAACTTTGTCCGTGTTAGGGTGGGAATTGATATTACTAAACCATTGTGTCGAGGAAGAAAATTAGCTCTAAGGGATGGTCAAGACAGTTTGGTATGTTTTAAGTATGAGAGAATACCCAATATATGTCATTGGTGCAGCAAGCTTACTCACATGGATAAGGAATGTCCAATCTGGTTGAAAGGCAAGCATACATTGAAGGAAGCTGAACAACAATTTAGGTCATGGATGAGGGTTGCAACACCAAATCTAGCTAGGAAATCAGTGGTTAGGGTGGTTGGTTTTGATGAGAATGAGAGTGAAACAGAGGAAAGTGGGCAGGACAATGAAGTTGTGCGACAGGATAGTGGTGACAATCACGAACCTATGGTCCTTTCCCATGACATAGTCAATTCGATTCTGGTGAAACAAGTGGAGACGCGGGATGACATTGAGGTGAAGTGGATTGGGCCTAGGGGAAGTCTCAATATGAAGGAAGTGGAGGTTGAATGTGATGATACACCACAGACTGATCCAGCTCTAATTAAAGTGACTATCGGGGGTGTTGGCTTTAGTGACAAAGAAACTTCAAGCCTGGACTTTGATACTTAATTATAGGAAATTGATAGGGAAATTGCAATATTTGATCCAAGTGAGGGTAGGTCCAAGGAAGGTAAAGAAAGAGTAAATACTAATATAGGTGGGCATCCAACTTGGTCTGGTACAGTAGAGGGTTTGGGTGATTCATTGGTAGAGCAGCAAGGTATATTGAAAGAAGGGAAAAGACAGACCAAAAGTGGGTACACATCGTCAACTATTAGAAACCAAGCAAAAGGGAAGGGTGGTCTCCCTTCTTGTAGTCCTTAAGAAGGCAGGAGGGTGACTTCTTTAAAGAGAACTTTTCAAGATTTAGATGGGGAAGGTAAGGAGACAGGTTTTAACAAAAAACAAAGAGGGGTGGATTTTGATGATTTAACGATAGAGGTTGGGTCACAGTCCCGCCGACAGCCATGAATCTATTAGTGTGGAACTACCGGGGGCTTAGGAACCACCGTGCAATTGATGAGCTTGGGGAAATTATCTAAGCAAAAGATCCCAGGATTGTATTTTTGTCTGAAACATGGTCCACTAAGGAACACATGGAGCACATTAAATTGAAACTAAATTTTGATGGTCTGTTTATGATGACTAATGAAGTTAGGGGTGGGGGATTGGCTTTGATGTGGAAAAATAGTAGCGATGTCTGGATTGATAGTTTTTCTTCCTATCATATTGATGCTATTATTAAGGGGGGTACAGAGGAGGCATGGAGATTAACAGGTTTTTATGGAGAACCAGAGACGACTATTCAAAGTGAAGGTTGGAATATGCTGCGTATGTTGGGGTCAAAGCCAAAACTATCATGGTGTTGTTTCGGGAATTTTAATGAATTATTACAAGTGGAAGATGAAAAGGTGGTGCACCACGAGCTCATAATCTCATGCAAGCTTTTAGGGATGGTCTTGATCATTGTGGGTTGGTGGATTTAGGCTATTCTGGTCCAGACTTTACTTGGCATGGGCGACGTAGGGGGAGTTGATATGGGAAAGGTTGGATCGAGGGGATGCCAACTACGAATGGCTTGCTCGGTTTCCCGCAGGAAGGATTAGGCACTTGAATAGTTTTACTTTAGACCATCGCCTAATTCCTTTATCTTTGAATCTAAATGGGGAGCACCAAAGGTGGAGATGAAAGCCTTTCCATTTCGAGGCTATGTGGTTAACTAGTTCGGAGTGCAATGGTATAATTTCAAAAGCTTGGGCGGTTGATCTAGAAGGCACTCCCATGCACGTGGTATCAAAAAAGTTAAACAAATGTAAGAAGATGCTTACGACGTGGAACCATCACCACTTTGGTAATGTTTTTTAAAAAATAAAAAATCTAAAGGAGCAGCTTTAGAGGGCTGAGGTAGATTCGGTTAGATCTGGGGATGCTGATTTGGTGAATCGGTTGAAGAAGGAACTTAATGAATTATGTGCTCAAGAGGAGAAAATGTGGCACTAGCAGTCTTAAGTTCAGTGGCTACAAAGTGGGGACCAGAATACTAAATTTTTCCATGGTGTGTTGACCCGACGAAAGAGAAGGAACTTTATAAAAGGGTTGCATGATGAGAATGGAACTTGGCAGGAAAATGAGGAGGTGGTTTTGGGTTTGTTGATAGAGTACTATGCCAACTTGTTTACTACTTCCAATCCTCGCAACCTTGAGCGGATTTTGGATGGGGTTCAACCAGTGGTGACCAAGGAGATGAGGGTCACCTTGGCTAGGCCTTTCAATGTGGAGGAGGTGGAATGTGCTATTAAGGATATGGCTCCGCTAAAGGCCCCGGGTCCGGATGGGATGCCGCCCTTATTTTATCAAACTTATTGGACCGATGTAGGTATGGATGTCTCTCAGGTTGTTCTTTCTTGTTTAAATTCTAGATCCATCCTGAAATATATTAACCATACTTTCATCACCTTAATTCCCAAAGTCCAAAATCTTGAAAGGGTGTCTGATTTTAGGCCCATTAGCCTGTGCAATGTGATTTATAAGATTGTCAGTAAGGTTATTTCTAATCGCCTCAAACCTTTACTAGATTCTATTGTCTATGAAACTCAGAGCGCCTTTTGCAAATAGGCTTATCACAGATAATATCATAATTGCTTTTAAATCTTTGCATCATATGAAGAATAATTGTTCAGATAAGTAGGGTTACATGGCTCTTAAGCTAGATATAAGCAAAGCATATGATAGGATGGAGTGGGCTTTTTTGGAATAGATCCTTCTGAAGTTGGGTTTCCATGAAGATTGGGTTGCTTTGTTAATGGAGTGTATTACAATAGTGTCCTACTCTATTCTTGTCAATGGAGAGCCTAAAGGTCTGTTTAGGCCTTTAAGGGGTTTAAGGCAAGGGAATCCTCTTTCACTTTATTTATTTCTTTTTTGTGCCAAAGGCTTAAAAGAAATCTTGAATGAGGCAGCCTTAAAGGGAGAAATTCATGGTTTTTCTATTTGTAGAAACGGTCCGAAACTCACCCATATCTTCTTTGCAGACAATAGCCTTTTGTTTTGCAGAGCATCATTGACTGAGTGTGAAAAAATTCATGAATTTTTGGGTTTCTATGAAGAAGCTTCGGGAGAAATGATAAACAAGAGAAAAACGACTCTCTTTTTTAGTAAGAATACTGATGCACAGACTCAGGAAATGAAGTTATCCTTGTGTGTCCCTACCATTCAGCATTACGAGAAATATTTGGGGTTACCTTCCTTTGTTGGTAGAGGGAAAAAAGCTTGCTTTATGCAAATAAAGGAGGGGATTGGGGTAAAGATGCAAGAGTGGAAAGAGAAGTGGCTATCTCAAGCTAGAAAGGAAGTCATGATAAAAGCAGTAGTTCAATCTATACCTACCTATTCCATGAGCGTGTTCAAATTACCTGTTGGTCTATGTAAAGATATTGAAGTAATGATCCGGAAGTTTTGGTGGGGGCAAGGAGGGACAAAAAAAATCCAGTGGGTGAAATGGAGTGCTTTTTGTGCGTCTAAGTCTATGGGTAGAATGAGTTTTAGAGCACTCCATTTCACCCACAAACAATGCTCTTCTTGCTAAACAGGTTTGGCGGTTATTACATCATAAAGATTCTTCACTTTATATGGTCTTTGCCGCAAAATATTTCCCCAATGGTAGTATTTTGGAATCGCCGGTTCATCCATGGTGTTCTTTTGCTTGGAGGAGTATTTTACAAGCGAGGGATGTCATCAATAAAGGTGCGGTGTGGAGAGAGGGGAATGGGGAATCTATCAAAATTTGGGAGCATAAATGGTTGCTGGAGCTTTCAAACAGTTTTGTTGTTTCCCCTAGATTTGACACTGAGGTTAGTTTTGTGAAGGATCTGTTTGTGGCAAGTAGAAGGGTGTGGGATTCGAGTCTTGTGCATCGGCTTTTTCTGCCTTGGGAGGCTAAATTGATCCAAAGAATCCTAGTGAGTGAGGAGTCCGTAGCTGACTTGTTGATTTGGCCTCTCACTCCTACTGGGGACTATAGTGTATGGAGTGCCTACCGTATGTTGGAATCAATTGCAAGGAGTGTCAATTCGGGGTCATCTTCATGCGATGGCTAAAGCAAGGCCTAGAAGAAGATATGGAAGATCAAAACTCTGAATTGGATTCGGCATTTCATTTGGAGAGTTGCTTGTGATTCTTTACCAACCAAGCAAAATCTTTGATATCATCACGTACTTGTGGAAGCTTCCTGTCCTACATGTGATGAGCACTCAGAGTCTTTAATTCATTGTCTGTGGTTGTGTGAACATGCCCATGTTGTGTGGAAGTCCAACATTAATTTTGTTCGGTTTTATAGGAAGCAGTATAGAAGTTTTCTTGATTTATTGGAGGAAGTATTGGACAATGCATCGGAATTTCAGGTTGCTCTGTCCTTAACAATCTCTTGGTGCCTGTGGTAGAGGCGAAACATATTGAGGGAGAATTAACCCACTTGGCCATTACTGGAAGTGGGTAAGAGGGCAATCTTGTTGGTTCGGGAATTCCTGGACCTAAGCAAACCAGGTGCATTGCCAAGAAGTTTTAGTGTTCAAGTGGGTTGGTCTCGTCCTCCAGTGGGTGTCTTCAAGGTGAATTTCGACACTGCCTTGTTTGAGAATATTGGTAGTGCAGGCATTGGTGTGGCGATTAGAGATTCTGATGGTGAGATTATTGCAGCTTTATCTCAGAGGATCCCGCTTCCTTTTTCTGTGGAAATGGCAGAAGCAATGGCTGCCCGTCGAGCACTTCTTTTTGCACAAGAACTGAGTCTCTATGAGGTGATGATGGAAGGTGATTGTCTTAGGGTGGTCTCGGCGTTGAACTCTTCAGTTAGCTGTAACACGATGTATGGAAATGTGGTAGAGGAGACTCGTCGTCAAGTTAGCAAGTTCCATTTTTGTAGTTTTTCTCATGTGTGTTGAGGTGGGAATAAGTTAGCTCATGCCCTCGCTAGAAGAGTAGTTTCATCTGCGGGTTTAGATGTTTGGGTAGAAGAACTACCCTTTGAGTTGGAGAGTGTATTCCAAACTGATTACCTTACTTTATAAGAGCTTACCTTTTACTCCCAAAAAGAAAAAAAAACTACTACTTTTAATTTGTTGTGAAAATATTGTAAAAATGTTGTGGACGTAGCATCTCTCATAATAATTAGGGGGAAAAACAAGTTCTAAGGACCATGTGGAATAAAAAAATAATTAAAGATGCCTTATCCCAACTAATACATATATAACCATAGGTCTATATGTAAAAATTGTTTAAAGGCAGTAAAAATACCTTATGCTCTGGTATGTAAACAATAATTGTCTGCTTCCCATAATAATAATAATAATAATAATTGGCTGCCTGCTCAACTTCAACTGCACCAATACTAGTGGGAGAATAAAGTCTTGACCGAAACCCTGGAATTTGGAAATATTCATTTTTCACCTCTTTTATTTTATTTTATTTTATTTTTTCATTTTATTGGTAATTAAAGTGTCAAATACATCTTTCTTAAATAGACTAATTAAGGTGTCTAACAAACTCATTTAAACTTTCCATACAAGTGAAAGTCAAATTCATGTTATAATTGCAAACAAAAATTCAATTAGGCAAAAGACATTTATGTAATTAGTAAGAAATATTTTTGGTTAATTAATTTATTCAAAGGAGAAGAAGGTCTATTAAAATTTACTATATCATCTGACTCCGTCTCTTTAATTACTAAATTATAGTTTCGATAATATAATAAATATTGACTTTATACTCTTTAATATATATATATATATATATATATATATATATATATTTTTTTTTTTTTTTCCTTTTCAATCACCTCATTTTTGTAGGGGCAAATTATAGAAACACACCTGTGGTTTGGCCCGTTTTCATTTTGCCTAATTGTGGTTTAAAACTTAATAATTGACCCACCTGTGTTTAGCTCCGTTTGGTTTTCGTTACCTCCTTTGGCTTTTCCGTTAGAAAACAACTTTTATCACCAAAACATAACATAATACGAATCAAAAGGCTAGGGTTTGAATTTTTTGAAAGTACTTAAGGTGGGAACTTGAATTTAATTACTATTTGGAAGATCTCCTTGCCATAATAGAAAATGGCATACTGGGAACCTCTTATATGTGTATTATTCCGGTTTTCATGCCCTCTTGTCCTTACCTAGCTGAGATTAAATCAAAGTGGATGAATAACCATAAACTTTATTATCACCACCACATTCACCTATTTTTTCAACTTGAAAATTAAATTCCCTTTTAAGTAGTTAGATGATTGGATAATTTAAGCTTTTTTTACTTGTAAGTGATTGATTAGATAATTAAATGGATTGTACCTTTTCTTTTAATAAGCTACGTTTCCTGTGCTTGAAGTCAACATGTCTTAGAGAAGCTCGGAACATATAATAATCTCAAGGAAATAGTTAAAAATAATTAAAAAAAAACAAACAAACATTGTAAAGGAACAACTAAGAAGTGATATTTGCCAATAACGGCATCAACAACAGCGACAAGATCATCATCAACTCTGGGTGTTACTAGGTTTCATATGATCTCCTTGCCATAATAGAAACTGGCCTCCTCAACTTTCAGTGTTGCTGGGTTTTATCTGATCACCCTCGTCAAGGTTGGGTTAGTTGAATTTTTGCTGTGGTGCCAGGTTGGTTTCCTCAACGCTACGGAGAGAGAAGAGATGAGAGAATAAAATTAGAGATCTGAGAGAGAGAGAGAGAGAGAGAGAGAGAGAGAGAGAGAGAGAGACGATGAGAGTTTGAGAGAGGGACAATGGGATGGGAGCTAGAGGGATAATGAGAGTTTGAGAGAGAGGATGAAGCAGAGGAAAATTGACACCCAACTCTATCTATTTAGTTTCTTTACAAAATTCTCTATTTGGTCTTGTTTCTTTGTGTATTTTTGTTATTTTTATGTTTTTGGAGGAGAGAAATATAAAATATAAGAAAAAGACTTATTTACCCATATTTTTAATAGGGTGGGTAACGGAGACCAAACAGAGCTAAACACAAGTGGGCAAAGTGTTAAGTTTAAAATCATGGATAAGTAAGGTGAAAATGAGTCAAACCACATGTGGATTTACTGTAATTTGCCATTTTGTAGAAAATTTATGCATATATATAGGCTTTAAAAAAACATGTAATACAAATAATATTTAATGATGTTTTAAATGTTATTAATTAATTTCCTTTCTTATTGATTTGATTGTCAATAAAGGTGCTTATGACATTCTTAAGCAGAAAAACGAATGTGTAAAAGCATTTGAAGAACTCAAAATCCACCTCTCTTGTTTAATCCAACCTAGCCAAGTGAAGAACTACAACTCTACTTGGTTTTATTTCTACTAGTCGCAAACCCACGCAACGCGTGGGAATAAATATTTTTTTTGTAATTGTAGTATAATGTATAAATTGTTATTTAAATTTTGTGGAAGATAATTTGTTCTTCCTATAAATTAAACTATTTCTAAAACTATTTTTCATCTATCCATCTTTACAAATATATCATTTTAATATTTTTGGTGTGCTTGATTGATATTATTCTTTTTTGAGATGGTCCATATGTTTCTAAATTATATTACGGTAGGTTATAAATATTTTTCTTTTTACAACTAAACTCTTTAAGTTTCAAATATGTTATTCAATTTTCTCATTCTTTTAAAGGAGATTATCATAATAATCAAAATTTATCATAAAATTACACCTGATATTACTCAAATAGTCAACAAACACATTCAAATAAATAGCAAGGTTGTATTTTGATATAAATTCAAATTCTAACTTTCAAAATAACTAAGTATTATGTCCAAAAAAAAAAAAAAAAAAGCTTTGAGAGAGAGAGAGAGGGGGAGAGAGAGAGAGAGATTGAGAACTCAAAACACACACTTCCAAATTGTATTAACTCAAAATAGTGTTATAAAAACATAATGATTCATCAACAGTGGCATGATCTAAAAAAAAGGAAGATTTAAGTAAAGTTTGATTTGATTTTAAAAAAAGAGTAATGTTATAGCTATAAACTATTTTACTACATTTTTACAAACTATTGTTGTGGGCAACTTTTTATTGGTTTTCATTTAGACCTACCACTGACATCACTTTTTTATTTACTAATAACTACTTTTCATATCAGCAGTTTGTAAATTTTATTTTAAATAAAAAAGTTTGTCTCTAGCATTAATCTTAAAAAAAAAAAAAAAAAACGTAATTTTATGACCACAAACTATTTTACAACATTTTTACAAAATGATGATGTGGCCAACTTCTTATTAGTTTTCATCTAGATCCACCATTAATATCACTTTTTCATTTACCAATAACTATTCACCATATCAGCAATTTGAAAAAATTTTGTAAAAAAAAGTTTGTATCTCTAGCATTACTCTAAAAAAAATGTATAGGTGAAGAAAAAAAAAAGTGCTACATTGTGGGAGGCAAACAAATCATTCCTATTTCTCCCACCATTTTAATAATTATTCACTATATTAAGCTCCTTTAATTACTTCATAAATATTTTTATTCATATTTCCAACAATTTTTTCCCATAGTAACCTAAAAGGCATGTTATGAAAAATGAAGATTTATTAACATAAAAGGCATGATCTAAAAAAAATGAAGTTTTAAATACAGTTTTATTTGATTTTTAAAAAAACGTATAGGCGAAGAAGAAAAAAAAAAGTGCTATATTGTGGGGAGACAAACAAATCATTCCTATTTCTTATTAGAAATTGCAATGGGTATTTGTGTTTCGATTTGGCTTGATATCATGCTCTGATAATAAACAATACAGTAATATATTTTAGGTGAGCACAAACTGGCATTGACCCCAACTTAATATATATGTGAAAATTAAAAAAAGAAAAAAAGAAAAGGACTTCACTCTCTTCCGCGGTACCCAATAGCCTTCAAAAGACATAAAAGAAACTCAAATAGTGGTTCAATACTTTAATTATGACTAAACATACAATAATTTCATAATTGATTCATATAATCCTTGCCTATTGGGTTGTCTTATTGGATTGTCCTATGAACTTCTGATGGCTCTTGATCTCCTTCAACAACAAAAACAACATCAATCTTACTTTAGGCTTGTTCCAGAGGGTTTGGGGGAGGAAGGGGTGTTTTGGGATTTTCTTGAGCATGCTGGAATAGAGGAGGGGACTTGGCCTGTTAATCCAACATCCTGGACCACATAGTGAGAAACACTTCCAGCATATGCAGGCCCTTTGGTCCATTTTGTTCCACCTTGAAGAAAAGTAAACCTCAAAAAAGGCACCCTTGTATTCAAATTTATTACATTTACATTTACTATACTGTCACTGGACAGTATTCTCCAGCAAAAAAAAAAAACCATAAAGGTGTATGTGCCTCCATTTACACTTTCAGTGCCCATACAATTCTAATCCATATTAAACATAATAAACTAATGAAAGTTCCACTAACACTATCAAATTTGAGCAATATATATATATATATATATATATATAAATGAAATTAATGTTCCTCTCATGTAAGTGAGAAAATAGAAAGATAAAAGTAGAAAGATGATGTGATTATAGTCACACCAAATTATTCAAGTCATGCTATATAATAGAATAAAATTATATTCTTATATATTATATTTATAATGTAATATGATAACATTTAACAATGAAAAAAAAAATAACAACTTCAAAAAACAAAACCAAATTGCATCAACCCAAAGTGGAATTCTAAAGAACACAAAATTTCATCAACATAAAGTAGAGGTATAAAAAATAAAAAATCCACAAAATAAAACATGAGAGAGAGAGAGAGTAATAACCTTTTTTTGTATGGGAAAATATGTGTAGAATGAGAGAATTGGAAATTTATAGTAAGATGATGGGGATAAGAAGAGTCAAAATAAAAGGAATATGAAATGATAAAGAAAGAGTTGCATTAAGGTTTTGAGTAGTGGGAAAATGAAAAGGTAAAAGGGAGAGGTAAAGGTTGGAGAAAATGTAACAGTAAGGTAAAAAATCAATAAGAAGAAGAAGAGCCAAAAAATAAGAGAAAAATGGTTGGAAATAAATGGGTGATGTGGCCGCTGATGTGGCTCAACTGAAGCGTAGCAACAATGAATGCCACGCTTCAGCTTTTAGATATATATAGATATAGATTTTTTTTTTCCCCTTTAAACTGAATTGAAAAGGCTTTGGATTGGGCTTGATAGTGGAACTAAATAAATAAAAGGTGGACTGGATTAATTATATAAATTTATTATAGGGTGATAGTGGGAGTAAATAAATAAGTAGTGGGCTGAGATTTATATGGAGGTGGGCTGGATTAATTATATAAATTTATTATATGATGATAGTGGGAGTAAATAAAGAAGTAGTGGGCTGGGATTTATAGGGTTGTAAATTATAAAAACCATTTAAAAATAGAAGGGAAAATAATTTTTTTTATAAAGAGAATGACGTGGCAGCTGATGTGGCGCAACGTGGGGGTAGCAGAATCAAAAACTACGCTTCAGCTTTTAGTAATATATTGATTTGCAATAAGTTTAGCTTTGATTCAGGAAGAGAAAGTGATATAAAAGTTAGTGTACTTCACCAACAAAGCCTTAAAGGGAGTATAAGAATGACATTATGGGATCAAGAATCTCACCTTCCTACTTATGAAAGAAAAGCGAGAGGTCCAAAACTACTTTCAAGCCGTTGATTGATCAACCAATCAAGAATTGAAATGTAGTTTGTAGTTTGTCATCACAAGCAGTGGTTGATCGAGTTGAAAGAATTCAATTGATATTCAATATTGCCCTCGACCTACTCTCAACGGGAAAGCTTGGCCGATTTTGTGGCAAAGTTCACAGGTCATGTGGAAGCAAGACTGAGGAGGACAAAAGACATCCCCAAATTAATGGGCATAAAATTATTAAAATATTAATAGTGGGTAGTCAACATGACCTAAGAACAAGCGAAGTATGTTCTCAAAATTGGGTTTATATACATCTTTTCCCCATTTCCCTCTTGATTAGAAGGTGAAAAATTGAAGTAAATCATTCATGTTGGTTATAATTGGGTACCAATAATCTTCAATGGGTAGCTTTACTACTTAATTAGAGGTACACTAATTGTTAAGAAAATAAAATGAGTTTCACTTACATTATTGGAAAGCAGCAAAAGTAATATAAGTTTATAAAAAGTTGGGAATTCTTTTAATATTAAAAGTGGCTGCCTAAAAAAGGTGGTTTAATATCATGTATAAATTGGTAATTCTAAAATTTGGTTAAATAAAAAGCTAATAGTCCATTTGACAAATAAATGGATCCGTGGCGCAATGGTAGCGCGTCTGACTCCAGATCAGAAGGTTGCGTGTTCGATTCACGTCGGGTTCAAATTTTTGGTTTTTCCCACTTTTTCAAGTACTCTTGTGTCTTGACCCGATCCAAAACAAAACCAGGCCCAAATAGTTGCAACCCCAAGAATTGATAGAAAGCTCTTACTGTCCCAAGCCCAATTAAACCAAAATTGGGCTAGTGTGTACGATGGGCGCGAATTGACCAAGGACCCAAAAATCTTAGAAAACTATTTGAGCTTCATAATCTCTCACACAAAGCCCACTCACCCACTACAAGCCTTAGGCTATAAATTTTCAATGAGCTCATTCCAGGTCTCGCATACATGTTTATCTTTTGATAAACCTAAAGTATGTGGGAATTGGAGTCTCTCTTGCAGCCATAACGTGAAAATATCCATTTCTCTCACTTAAATCCCTCTTATTAAAGTAATCACTAATTGTGCTCCTTTTTGTTCTTTTTAAAAATTAAAAATTTAATCTCTATCTCTATCTCTTATCATCAATGCAACATCATACAAAAACCACTTCATTCTGATGTCTTATTAATTATATTTGCATGTCTAATTCCATTGTCAAATAGTTAAAAACTAAAAAAAAAAAAAAACACATTATTTAATCCACATGGATTTCTTTATTTGTATGTAATCCATGGGAATGATTTGTTTGGTGTAGCGATATTGGCGTTTACACCGTTTGGCAAAATTTTAGACATTTTAATATATATTATAACTAAATCATTTATATATTTTCTTAATATACTTCTATATATGATCGATTGCCATTTGAATTTTGAATTATTCATCTAATAGAATTTCTTTTATCTTTAATTTATAAATTTTTTATTGACAGTTTATTAATACATGGTCACATATAAATTTTTTTTCTACTTATCTACTTTTCATTAACAGATTTTCTCTTTTAATGGTTATTTAATGCATGACTATATATATGATATTTTTTTTTAAAAGGAAAATTTGTAACATTGTCATATGATTATGAATTCAGATTTTCTAGAGTTACTAAGGTACTCTACCAAGTGGATTTCTTTAAATCCCCACATCTCATTTAAAATTAATAGTTTAAGATGTTGTCATCTCATCAATCCACTAACTTATTCTTTTAAAAACACAAAAAATATGGATTAAGCTTAGGTAAGCAGTAAACATTAACGTTAGACAAACAGTTCTCAATTTTTATTTTTGTTTTAAAAACAGGTATTTTGTTCCCCAAAGCACTATCAAAGATGTTCATTGAATGTGCAAAGCAGTTATGGGGGTTTTAAATTTCTCTCTAATTTTTTACTGGTTCATTTTTTTAGCACAGTTTGAGTATATATATTAAAAGATATTAGGTTTAAGAATATTAGTAATGGGACCTTGGTATATTTGGTTAAGTTGTTGGACCTTGAACCCCAAGTGAAAATGAAGCATGACACCAGTACTTTGATTTGCTGCGTTTGATTATTTATTTATTTCAAGTTGTCAATTTGCTTTGTGTTTTTGCTAATTTTTTGATGATTTGTAAGTTGTTGGATTTAGTAATCTACTTTGGTGCTTGTCTTTCATGTCTATTGGGTATCTTTCATGAACAAACAAAAAAAACAGTGACGCAGTAGTGAAATTGCAAAACAACAAAAAGCTAAGATCAAGCATAAGGCAAAAAAAAAAAAAAAAAAAAAAAAAAAAAAAAAAAAAGGGGAAAAAACTTAGCAAACAATAGAGTCAACAGAGAACAAAGACTATAAAGAGTCTAATATACCTAGCCTCCATTGGGCTTTCATTGGTCATCCATGGCCGATTTGAATGTGAAAGCTCAAATTAGTGTAAAACACTAATGCTTGTTTAGACCCCCAATTTTAAAAATACGGTTTAATTGCGTTTACTTTAACTTATTTAAGTGCAGAATAAGAGTAGATGAAGCGCAATCACCGGAACTACTCTCTAAGCCATAAGCAATAATAAATATAAAGCTTAAAGAGTAAGTGAAGAGAGATGTAAACATAAAATAACACCAAGACATGTTATTAAAGAGGAAACTAAAGAACTCGGCGAAAAAATCTCTCCACAACCCTCAAAGTCGAAATTGATCCACTAATAAATAAGTTGGAGTACACGAATATCAAAAATACCCTCCAAACCTAATCTCCCCAATGTACTTGAGCCCTCCAAGCTCTTGCTAATAACGGACTTCTCAAAGTCTTGTTTTCACTAGCTTTCCAGATCCCACAATATCGCCCGATTGCATCTGCTAAACCTCACCAGCTTCTTTTGGCAAATCCCCAAAGTTTCCCAAGCTCCAAAACACTCTTTACACTTTGAAAAAGGTGTGGGTTGTGTTTGAGTACAAATCTCCTCTCAATGTATAACAATGGGAGAGGAAAGGGAAAAGAGACTATAATGATTTCTCACTAAAGGATGAGTAGCTCTCTCTCTCTAAAATGGTGGGTGTGTTGTGTTGTAAAAACTTATCTAAGGTTTTCTCTTTGAATTAGCCTCCTTTTTACTTTTGTGGATAATGAGGGTATATATAGTATGGGTGAAGGGTAAGAAAGTCACGTTTAAAATCCTTCAGGCAGAGGGTTTTGCGGGTATCTCGCAAGATGGCCTGTCTCACGAAGTACTTGCGAAATGCAGCCTAACACTTAATTCTTTAGCTTCCAGCATGTGCTTCTCATGTGACCTTTTCACGGGAACCTTTACTCACGAACTTCTTGCGAGTTAGTCGTGAAATTACACTGATTTTCATTGCATGTTTTATTCTTCACCAACTTAATACTAAACCCAATATAATAAAATCCCAGAAAATACAAGGAACAAAATTAATGAAATTACAACACTTTTTGTCATGGAATAAAGCCAACATAAAACATAGTTGTAAATCACAACTTTATAGAAGGGATTGAGCTCAATGGATCCATCATTTGTGGTTAAAAATATTGAAAGTTTCATGAATGCAAGAGAATTGTAAGAGAAAAACAATGGTTATCTTCTTGAATGATTTCGCCCGAGTGTTTTTTGGATTCATATGTTTTAGCTTTTAAGGAACAATGATGGGAATGATTTGCAAGTTGATGAGTTTTTCAAGTTTGAGATCCATTCCATCCAAAAAATTATAATAAGTTGAGATCTGTTTCTCTAACATTAGCATTTACGGCTGACATAAGCTTTATCCATGTTTTTTTGTGTTTTTAAAAGAGTAAGTTAGTGAATTGAGATAATTGAATAGTATAAGTATGGTGTTTCATAAAAACTCATGATAGAATTCAAATTTTAATTAATAACAATCATTTTAATAGTTTCATGAATAAGTTTATAAGTTGGTTTATGTTATTCATTTCTTTATGAACATTTGTGAGATTCATTTATCAACCATGGGTTCTTTTACGAGATTCCTTTTATTGATTATTGCTTTATCATTATTTAGTTAGCCCTCATTTATTATTTATCTTGTATATGATGGAAAATCACTATCTATCAATCTATATTCTATAAGTTATAATTTATATACTATATAATAAAACTCGGGTCCAGTAGTCTTTTAATCATTGATTTGTAATTATATTGTTCTATCAAATTATCAAGATATCCTACACATGTATTGCTTGAATTATCTATTTTAATTTTAAATATCATCAAGATTTTATTAAATTTGGACTTATCAATATCAATTGCTTAGTACGATTTTTTCAAAGAACTATCAATTTAATATTTAATTTGGAATTATCACTTTCTCAAAAAAAAATTGGAATTATCATATATCATTCTAAGATTGATTCTAGGCAAAACTCTTACTCTTTATTTTAGTGAGATAAATATTTACACTTGATCACTTCTTCTTTAATCTTTCTTGAACTTTTAACTCTTTTAGATAGTTTTTATGAACATTACATCGATTCTTTATCTCGAAAATGAGGCTTTGATAATTCCATTGCTACTGCGACAAGAGTGGGTAGTCAATAGGTACGTCTCATGCAAGCATACATAAACTTAAACTGTCTTTCAATATATGCATGCTTTATTATTTTGCTAGATCTAATTAGTCTAAAAAGTATATGCTTTAATATTATTTTGGATCATTTAAATACACACATTAAGTCTTGGTTAAGTTTTAACTCAAAAAATGTCTTGGTTAAGTTAATAATTATAATCCTAACTATTTTTTCTCAAATAAATTATATATGATTTTTTTAGTAGGATTTATTCATGTTGTTCCCTTTTTCCTATATTTTTGAATTTATATTTGAATATTAGAAGTTTTATTTATACTAATTTATGTAAAGCGTGCATAAAATTATGTATATGATTGTAAAATGAATTAATATATTTTTGTCAATTATTAGTATATTTTTACTCATATCGTAAGCCATTCATTGTATGGAAATAATACTAGTGTGTGTATTTAAAATCAAAGCTTAGAAAAAATTTGGATTCTCAATTGGATTTGAAAAACTAAGAGACTATAATAGTAACATTAACTTTGGATTGGCTATTTTGTACTGATGAAATGCACTGATATAAAGAGAGACGAGGAGAGAGAGTCGTAAGACACTGTGAGGGAGAGATGGATGATTGCCACCTTGTCAAACCATCACCCATAGGGATCGCCACCTTGTCAAACCATCACCCATATAGTCTGTTTGGATTGAGGGGGAGGGAGGGGGAGTAGAGTAGAGTAGAGTAGATTTAGTACAAAATTAGCTTATTTTTAGCTTACACTACTCTACTCCCCTCCACTCCCCCTCCTTCCCCCCTCCATCCAAACAAGTCAATAGGGACGGAGGAAGACTTGGATTTTGGGGAGGGGGGGGGGGGGGGGGTGGGCAATGGCCCCCCCTTTTTAAAAAAAAAAAAAAAAAAAATTACTATATACATAGTCACCAATTTTAGCAATTTTGTTCTATAAAATCACACTTTGCCCCCTTTAATATTATCATTGATTCTTTTAGGAGTACTACTCTAGCCACAAAATTTTCTATAACATTTTTACAAACTATTGTAGTAGTAAACTTTTATTGGTTTGCATCTGGGCCCATCACTTACATCGCATTTTTACTTACTAATAACCCCTCACCACATTAATAATTTATAAAAAAAAGTTTGTAATTCTAGCATTTTCCTCCTTTTAAAGGCTAGATCTAAAATCTAAAGCAAAATAAAGAAGCCCAAAAAAATTATTCAACAACAAAAATTACCAATAGTAAAGCTAAAAACAATTAAACTCAATTATCCAATTTTACCTAAAACTAACAACCTGGCCCTTTAAAAATTTTTAAACAAAATAATTTTGTCCAAACCTGGATGCACACATAAAATACACACCAAAAAAAAAAAAAAAAAAACCTCATTAACTATTAAGCAACTGAGCTGGAAGCTAGAGTCACCGCACGAAACTAACAGCAAAACTGTCCCCCCTAACTTCAAGTTTTGGCTCCGTCCCTAATCACCCACCTTCAACCCAGCCTCCTGCCACCGCTATATATTGCTTGATCAACTACTACCATTACTGGTATCTTTAATCAATAAAAATTGGTATCAAATATGATTTAGGTTTTGTTATTTTGGGTTCATTGTTATTAATTTAGGTATTTGGGTTATTGGTTTTGATTAAGGTTGAATGATGAAGAAAGGAAGGGCACAATCAAAGACATTTGGAACACATTTAGCTTAGAGTTGACAACCATTTCTCTCTATCTCTCTTGCCTTCATTTTCTTGATCTAACAGTTTGATTTAAGGTCAGGGAAAATACTCTCTTTCTTGGCATTATTTTTCTCTTTTTTCATTTGGTTAAGTTTTGTTTGGGTGCCAAGAAAAAAAGAATTTTCTTTTGCTTAAATGTTTTTTTGTTGTCATGAAAACAAGATAAGGAAAAAAAGCGAACGTTTATGAAAGTTCAAAAAGTGTATAAAACACTATGAATGTTTAGACCCCTAATAACAAAATTACCAATTCAAGCTTTATGACAAACAATAAGTGTGCGGAAAATGAACACAAGCTATAAATAGAATTGGTAAACAATCTAAGCCAAATTAAATCACATCCACAACAGAAAATAAAAGGCAAAGATTAAGGGAAGAGAGATGCAAACACAAGGACAACACAACAATGTGTTATCGAAGAGGAAACCAAAGCTCTCGACGTACAACCTCTCCGCCGCCCTCTAAGCGGTCAATAATTCACTAGAAAATGTAGTTGGGATATATGTACAGCAAAAGACCTTCCAAGCCTAATCTACCTAGTGTACCTAAGCCCTTCAAGCTTCTTGCTCCAATGAGATTGCGTCGAACCTGTTTCTTTTCTAGCTTCCTGGATTTTGCTACTTGACCATAGCATCAACCAATGTGAAATTGGTTCCTTCCTAATTGCTTCCTAAAGCACCAAACAACCCTCTCACAAAAATGGATATGATGAGAAAAAGTTTTGGTAATAAGCCTCTCAAGGATTTAACAATGGAGAGGAAGAGAGTTAAGGAATTTGAAGAGTCCCTTAATGAAGATTGGGGATGAATCAATCTTGTTTTTCTCTAGGGTTTCTCTCTCAAATTTCTGTCTGGAAGCTCTCTTTCTTTCATGGGTAAAAGTGGTATTTACATTGGGGTGAGAATGGAATGTGAAGAGTTAGGTTTTTTCAAAATAGGGTTGGCTCGCGGCTTGGCCTCGCAGCTTGACTGAGTCGCGAGTTTTAGCCGCGAGGTAACTAAACGGCCAGTTGTCTTATTTTGTCCTGTAGTGCTCCAGTTGGTATGACGCTTCAACTTCTGGCATGCTTGGTACGTGTGCAGCTTCTGGCGGCTTGTAGCCGCGAGTCGCTCGCAAGATCCAGTCGCGAGTCCCTGTTTATTTTGCACAGTCTTGAACATTTCTTCACACTATCTCACTTACTACCCTTACAAGAATCCCACCTAAATACATGGTTACTAATTGCTTAAATACAAGCAAAGTTGGCACGGAATAAAGCCAACAAGATGGTTGATTAAATTCAACCTTACAGTTTAAATCCAATTGGCTGGCTGTAGAGAAAACAAAAAGAAAATGTACCCTTTTTTTTTTGGGTTAACTTTTGCTTGGTTGTTGGGAAAACGGTGAGGGAAAAAAAAAAACACTCCTTTATGTTTAGATTTTGTGTGGTATTTGTGCATTCTTCTTTTGGTTACTTTTTTTGGCTATTGATACACATTTTACCCTTTCTCATGCTATTTATGTCCAAATTAAATTCAAGGACTTTTCTCCTTCTGGTGCATCAAAATGTGTTTATAAGGTTTCAAATTCAAGTGACGTAAACTTTCTAAAGATTTTGAATAAACTTGAGACCATTTCTAAATATCATAAAGAAGGAAAAAATTGTGTAACCCTTATATTTGATCATCGATTATTGCTTCCCTGCCACTATGAACTTTCGCATCCACTTAACTAATTAGATAGAATAGTTATGAAAATCACCATTGTAGACACCGCATTTCGTACCTCTTACGACTCGGGTCCTTGTTCTCTAATGATTCCGAAATTATAAGGTCTAGGGTTGGTTTAGAGCCCAATCAAATCACAAATTGACTTGAGAGGTATTAAAATGAAAAATATAACTTTTATGAGCAAATATATCTATTTTTGAAAAATAAAAAGCCAAGGAAACCCTCGGCCTGCATACGCTGCTAGGGTTTCAAAAACCTATGAAAGACAAGTTTTTTGCACTAATGTTGAGGTTTGGAATGAATCCCACATCGTCTAGCAACCGTTCCAAACTCTTATTTTCTCACTATATAAAGCCATACATGGTAGATTTTCAAAACACACAAAAAATCTTAAGGAAAAACATAAGATTTACTAGAAATAGTGAATCAAAGAGGAAGTTTTTCACAAAACATCCTCAAGTCAATTTTATTTTGATTAAGGTCTTTTTCTGGTCTTGATTCTCGAATTTTGAAGTTTACTAGTCATTTTTCTTTGGTTGTGAATAGATTTGACTGAGAGGAATGGTCAAAATCAAGCTAAAAGAGCTTTTTTTTTTTTTTAGATACATGTTCTAACCTTTTTCCTTTCATTTCTTAGTTTTAATTCCATTTTCTTCTTATTTTCTTGTTTAGTTTATGTTTTAACATGTATAGGAAGCCTAGGGTTTAGTAGTTTTTTGTTTTAAAGCATGCTAGGTTATTAGAATTTTCATTTCGAGTTCTGCTCTGTTTCTGTGTTCTTGTTTTCTGGGTTAGATTTCTTGAAGGTGTGTTTGTGTGCACATGCTTTTGCAAGCGTATGCATACAATTGGCTTGCATACATAGGCCTATGTAAGCGCACACATACTCGTACCCAGAAACCTTAATCTAAGTTTTTTTTTTTTTTTTTTTTTGCTTCTGTTTCTTTATTTTTTTCATATCAAATGCCTCTATATGGTCCCTTTTTATGCTTTCCAAGTCCCTGTTCCTTTGTTTGTTTTCTTTAACATGCTAGATTAGAGTTTTATTCCTTTTCTTGCTTTAATGCCATGAACATGCATTCACATGATCATGCATTAATGACATAGGTGCTATGATGTAGTAAGGTAAGTGAGTTAAGTCATGCATTTACATGAACATGCATTTTTGGTGATGAACATGCTTGTTTGTTGTTTCGATATTATGCTTATATGATTGGGTTATGTTTGATATTAATATCTTGCCGCCAAGCCTTTTGGTTTTTGTCATGTTTGTTTGATGTTTTGGATAGATGTATGCTGGGGTTTGTGATGTGGTGATAAGCATGATAGATGTATGTTAGATTCAGGATGAAATATCATGTTGTATGCTTAGATGTATGTTAGTGTGTGTGTGTGTGTGTGTGTGTTAAGATGCAATGTTGATTGTGCCTTTAATAGGATTAAGATGTAGGACACAATGAGTGGAAGCCTACCCAAGGGTCGGACAGTTTTGGGTGCCTAACTTCTTCCCAAAATCTTACCTAAACTTGGAACCTATACTCTAGTAGTAAGATCAATCCTTCCATGTAAGGGCACTATATTCATGGTTCCTAGACCATAAAACTAGGAGGCGACTCCTTGTTTCTCTACCCCGGTCCACTCAATTGAGGCGTACTCCCCATGCCAACCACGCGTTGCACCCACAACCATTTGCACTTTTTCCATTGTTAATATGTTGTTGTTGTTGCACAATTTGACAACATGGCCACCAGGTGATGCCTTAGGCCATGCAATATGTCATTTCCTCTATAACAGTGAATTGAAAAATTACATGAGTTTTGCCTTTGTCTTCTTTGGCTCCCTTATCTTCTAAATTGGCAAAAGATAATGGTTCAACATTTATTAGAATATTACATCTACAATTTTAAATTTAGCTTTCTATTAAGTTGTTCACCTCAGCATTTGGATGTTATACTTATTTCTTATTTTCTTCAATGTCTTTGCAGTGAAGTAATTATTGCTCCTTTGAGTGTGTTCTATATTTAGAAATTATTGCTCCTTTTTTCTCCTCTAATCTAGGTGATCCTAGAACTCTTTTTGGTCTAAATTTCTACAATAATCTGCCAATTAGGTATGTCAAAACTTCTTCCTTTTTGGTCTAAATTTTTATAACTATCACTTGAACCATGTATGAGATAGAAAATGCTTTGCTGGATTATGGAGCTTGGGTGATTTAGATATTGTCAAAAAGGCAATTGAAAGGCTTAAGTTGTTTGTTATGAAACTAACAGACAATCCATATACCATCTAGAGTCACAAAACAAACAAAATAGATAACATTGACCATAAAACATTTTTATGTTCTTTAAGTATCAACTTAAAAATAAAAAATTCTGATGATAAGTGTAGGAAATTGAATTATGAGAATAAGAAGGAAAAAAAAATTCACAATAGGCTATTTTGGCAGCACGCTCGGAAGGTCTAATTGCTCCAGAAGGAGTCGAATAATAAACTTTTCAATTGTCCCCATTTTTTATCAGTAATATAATTTACACGAATTGTTGCATTATAGATTCAGAAGGTATCCCAAATGCCCAAAAGTCGCTTGGGATGGGGCAAAGAGAAAGCTCATGGCATTCAGTAAAAAAAGAAGACATTACTGAGAATTTTTAGTTTAACTTATTTGCATTATGACATTGTCTATAACTATTTTATGTGGTTTATTACATTGTGAAGAAATATTTTATGTGTTTTATGATATTTGAATATTGAAAAGGTAATTTGAAAAATTAGTAGATTCAAATTAGTTTATTAAAATTTATGACTTTTGTTAATGGATATGTCACATGACCTATGAGCAAGGTTTCAGTAAGTTCACTAATGAGCTTGTGTAATATTTCATAGTGTGCACATCCTCTATTACTGGTTTTGGTATACTAAACTTTGGTTGAAACAAAAAGACTCAGGTTATGTAGCACAACAAAGGTTCACTATTATATGCTTGAAAAGAATTGATGATTATTGAATTTGTTTTATGGGTGACTATTAAAACTTAATTGATGATTGGCAATTTCAATATTTCATTAAATAGTAATGAAAATAAGAGTAATAAAAAACAATGTTGGTGTGACTCCAATTTGTTTTTTTGGGAAGTAGATAGTGAGGGGGGAAGTGGTGTTTGAATTACAGACATAAAATTTCATAAATGATGTCAATATCACTAAACTCTCATTTAAATCCATTTATCACTCCAAATTGTAAAAAATATCGTACAAACCAAGTTTAATTTGTGGATCATTCTTTGTTGCTTGCAAAAGAAATCATAGGTAACAAATTTGGTCAACCCTCTAGGAAAGCGATTGTGAAATATTACAAATTTTTTCTGATTGTGAAAAATCAACAATGATTTAGAATTATGTTCATGCCTCATTTGTTTGACAATGCAAATTTCTGGGAATGTAACTATCTATATTTTGGTTTGATTTGGAATCTAATAAAGGAATCTTGAGAATATGAAATGCCTATATTTAGTTTATTTCTAAGAATCTTATCAGAATTATTTGTTTTTTCTAAAATACCATTTGATTTGTAAATACAATATGCCAAGGGTTCTTTTTAAAATTATCCTCCAATTAAATTATGAGAAAAAAAAATACAAACTATAAATCAAATAAAATTCAATGAAACTATAATATAACATTTTTTAAATGACATGTATGATAATAAAAAAAAATTATTCAAATTGTTAATTTATAATTGGACAAAGTTTAGCGACAAAATTGGTTACTTTATATATTTTTTTATTGAAGGTGAATTTTGACAAATCCACCATTGGATTACATATTCTTTTTATATTCTCCATGCTTGTAAAATTTCTAGAAAATTAAAAATCAATATCTATGTCATCAATAAACTATTTAAATTACAAGTTTTTGTAGTTTAAAATTATACATAAAATATAAGCTTATAGATCATATAATAAATAATATATGATTGACACAAAATTTGATATGTGTATTAAGAGCGTAAAAAACATACAATTCTACGAATAGATTTTCAAAATATGTAATAATATTTATTTTATTGAGTAAGGTTGTAGTTTTAAGTTATAATTAATTTTATAGCTAAACTTTGTCTTCTATAATTATAATTAAAAAAAAAATTATTTCTATTGGTTAATGGGTAGGAAGAATAGGTAAAGTTGCTAGTTTATATAAAATGTAACTTTATCTATGCACGGGAATGTCAAATCTCACCTTTTTAAAAAGGAATCCACATTCCCACAAAAAAAGTATTGAGTGGCATATGATTATGTGATTTGCAACCACATGAGAATTTTTTAACATTCCTAAGAAAAATTTTAAATTATTATCTTCTTTTCTTATATCAGTCATAGTATAAGCATAAATGCTAATGCAACTTGTAATTTTGCAACTTGCGAGAAGGTATTATCTGTTCAAGTAATGCTCCCAAGACCAAGTCCGAGACGCTTAGCTCTTTGTTTGATTTGGAATTTTTATAAGAAAATAACAATAGCCGTCCTAGACAATTCCTACACGGCAAGATGACTTTGGCCCTGTAAATGTAACCTCTAGCAAGAATCCTACACGGCACGTGTATTGCTGAAGACATTACTATAGCATACCCACACTTTTTTTTTTAATTTTTTGAGAATTCATACCCACACTTCAGGAAAAACACAAATGGAGTAGTTGTCCTATGCATTAAACAATTCATGAACTAGTGGCAAATTACCAAACATCGATCAATATTCCATTTTGGAACTTGATCTGCTCAACTGAACAGCTTCCAAACCTTCTTGTATTTTCAACCTTCCCCCCTCATTTTTGAGGTTGTATATTCAACCCATTCAAAAACATGAAAGTTTTCTTCCGGACTTAACACAAAAAAATTCCACCCAAAACTTTTCAGCAGACCAGAAACAATCCCCCAATTCCAAGCCCACCGATTGCAGCTAGAAATGATCTCAAGGTGCTGACAGTTAGTTGGTGTTGTTGAACTTCGAAGTACAAGATCTAAACTATAAGCCCAATCACAGTCAACGATTCTTCAAAGAGAAAAACTAAACGGTTAAATTGTATGACAGAAACCGCGGTATTATTTCTCGTAGACAAATTGATCCCATTACTGACCCAAGAAGCAACATTATTACAAGGCATCCATGGAGAAGTAGCTGACATCAAAGATGAATTGGAGAGCATTCAGTCTTGCCTCAAGGATGCAGATGCAAGGGCAGCAGCTGAAGAAGAAATGAGCGAGGGTATCAAAACCTGGGTTAAACAAGTAAGAGAAGCAGCTTTTCACATAGAAGTTGCAATTGACCGATACTTGCTTCACATGGCACAACAATCTCATCAGCGTGATCTTAGTCTCTCAATCTTACAACATAGAAGATCTACTAAAGAGAATAATAAAGCAATTTTGTGAGGCCAGGAAGGAGTTCCTATTGCCAGGAATTGACACAATGGACGAACAGTCATTGATCAATATATTAAGAGACTATTTACGGCGAAAGAGGTATGTAGTCGTATTTGATGATGTATGGAAAATAGACTTTTGGGATGATATAAAACGTGCTTTACTTGATAATCATTTGGGTGGTAAAATTGCAATCACAACACGTAATTGGGAGGTTGCTAATTTTTGTAGAAAATCTTCACCTATTCATGTTTACGAGTTGCAACCATTACCTCCCACTGAGGCATGGAAGCTTTTCTGCAAAAGGGGGTTCCAATTTGATTTTGGAGGACATTGTCCCCGAGTGTTGGAGAAATTGTCTCATGAGCTTGTGGAAGTGTGAAGGATTACCATTAGCAATTGTTGCTATAGGTGGTCTTTTGTCAACCAAAGACAAAACTATCTTGGAATGGCAAAACTTGCAAAATAGCCTTGGCATTGAGTTGCAAAGAAATCCACATCTTTCAGCTATCAACAAAATTCTATCCCTAAGTTTTGAAGACTTGCCATACAACCTTAAGTCTTTTTTCTTATATCTTGGTATGTATCCAGAGGATTACTATATTAATTGCATAAAGTTGATTCAACAATGAATAGCTGAAGGCTTTGTGAAAGAATTGAGGGTAAAACATTATAAGAGGTTGGACGAGAATATTTGACTGAACTAATCCATAGAAGCTTGGTTCAAGTAACAAGGGTCGACTTTGATGGAAAAGTTAGACTATACCGACTCCATGATCTCTTCTGTGAGATCATCCTCCAAAAGATGAAGGGTTTGAGTTTTGTTCATGTTTTGTCAAAACAAGAGTCCAACTTTGAAGGATTAACTCGTCGTATGGCAGCAAATAGAGTTTGATATAGTGTATTGAAGCTATTTAAGGACACATTTTTTCACTTTTATTGTTCAATCTTGATGAATTGCCGAAGTCATTTATGCGTGGTTTTTTTTGCTAATTTCAAACTTTTGAAAGTAATGGATTTTGAAGATGCTCCACTGGATTTCATTCCTGAAGATGTGGGAAGCTTATTTCACTTGAGGTATTTAAGTTTGAGAAATACCAAAGTAAAATTGCTTCCAAAATCCATAGGAAAGTTTTAAAATCTAGAGACTCTAGATTTAAAGCAATCCCATGTTTATGAAATACCAGTTGAGATCAACAATCTTCGTAAGTTGCGACATTTCATAGCCTACAATCGTGACTTCAAAATAGATTTCAGTTTGACTCAAGAAAAAGGTGTAAAGTTACAAAAGAGTATTGGATGCTTAAAGGACTTGCAAAAATTGTATCATGTTGAGGCAAATCATGAAGGGGCAATTGATCTTATTACTGAGTTGGAAAGCTTGAGACAATTGAGAAAGCTAGGCATGAAAAATCTTACAAGAGAAACCGGAATGGCTTTGTGTGCCTCTATTGAAAAGATGAACCACCTTGAATCTCTAGATGTAGCCTCAATAACCAAAGACAAGATATTAGATTTGCAATCTATTTCATCTCCACCTCAATTTCTACAACGCCTCTACATACAGGGGCGGTTGGACCAGTTACCTAACTGGATTCCAAAACTTCAACATCTAAGTAGATTACTAATTTGTTGGTCAAGGTTGAGTGATGATCCTATGAAAGCCTTCCAAAATCTGCCAAATTTAATGGAGCTCAGAATCTTTAATCAGGCGTACAATGGAGAGCAATTGCAATTTGAGATAGGAGGGTTTCCAAAACTCAGATTACTATGGCTTAGGCACTTGGATAAGTTGAATTCATTGATTATAAACGAAGGAGCATTGCCCCTTCTTGAAAAGCTTTTGATTGGGCCCAGTCCGCAGTTGAAGGAAGTACCCTCTGGAATCAAACATGTAACAAGCCTCAAAAGCATTGAATTTTGGGATATGCCCAAAGACTTTGAAGAAAGTTTGGATCCTGAGCAAGGATCATGTCATTGGATCATAGAGCATGTACTAATCGTTTATCTCTGTCACATGGTCAAAGGATATTATGACTTTGACACTCGCATTCTCCATTCCAAGCATTTGGAGAGGTCAAGAGGGCTAACAATAAACCATATTGATAATCACAAAGACAATAATAGCAACAATATCAATGCTTCCGTTGAGCAAGGTTAGTGCAATTTTGCCAAAAATTGGCTTTAGAGTCGATAGCAGATTTTTTGTATTGGTATTTTCTTTTTGGGCGAACAGTGTGAAGGAATTGTGATGTTGATTTGTATTGTAAATGCAATGATTTTCCTTTTGTTATTATTATTATTTTTTGTTTTTTCTTGTCGTTAGTAGAAATATTTGATTCAAAACCTACCATTTTTATATTATTGTGGCATTCAAAAGAATCAAAACTTGCTTATTTTGTTAGAACCCATTTTCCTCTTACCGTGTCCATATAGCGACAAGTCCAGTATTAGCTGATGAGGAATATTTATATGAGTAAGAGAGAGCCACAATTGAACTCGAAGACAGTTAACAAGTCAGAAGTACTTAAGTCAGGGACGTTGTGAGGGAAGCGCACTGTTTTCTTTTTCCAATTTGAGGAGCTTGGCAATTGTGACATACAATTGGCTTCAATGCCTTGTGGCTTGCTTCCTTCTATAACGCTCTCTTTTGTGATTTTTCAGCAATTTAAGCTTCTGGGTCTTTCAAATTTTGTTATTATGATGCTTGTAGTTGTATATGGTTTAGGATTGGGCTTATCTGTATGGTGAATATTGAATAGTGTATAGTGAACAAGTATTGTATGGCTAGAACAACATCTGCACAAAGTGTTCAAGCCCAAAGCTCCACCAGAAAGAACACCCTTCCTTGCCAAGAATCTCTCTATTTTTTCTTTGTGTGTATTGTATGTTGTAGTAACTTGGATTGGGTCTGAATGAGTCTATTTATAGGCTCAATGGGCCTCACGAAATTATTACCCAATTTATTTTTTGATTTAATTAGGTCCATTATTCTAATGTAGTGGGTGTTACAAGATTAATTGTTGGATATTAATCTGATGGGCTGGAGTTACATAATTAATGGTGAGATAAGGAGTTTCTGAAGAATGAATAGGCCCAAACGGAAAGTCCATTAAGTGGGTTAATGACTCTTTATTTTCCATAATAAAAATGGAGTATTAATTCAAGTAAAATATTTGTAATGTGCATATCCAGTAACGCGATAATGAAATATTCAGGGTAAGTTACTCAAATAAAATTTTGATTTTTTTTTTTTTATTTGACATTTCATTCATCATGGTTCATAAGTGTTGGCTGTTTAACATTTTGAGCCTTGATTGGTCATCTAGAAATTGTTTGCTTTTAGAACATAGTGAAATCTAATATTTCAGCGTTGTTGGCAATGATCAATGAGTAGAAATGAATTAAGAATCTGATTACGAAAAGGACTAACAAAGCCAGTACTATGATGGAGTCGTTCAACAAGGGCTAGAGAAATTGTGCTACTACCACAAATCACTATAAGGCTATTGTCAATCCTGCTTCTAGGAGTCAAATAAATACTACAGATGAAAAATATGGCATGTTGAAAATTTTGTGAATGCTATACTTTAGCAGTGGCTTGAGAATACAAATCTTATATTCACTTTTAGTAATCGTAATTTAATACTCTCTTGTCTAGAAAATCTGTGGATTACTCTGGGTATCATTATAAAATAAAAGAAAATTATTGTGGGGTTCTTATGAATCTATTCACACACGTTGTAATATTTTTCCAATGTGCCAATAGCTCAGCTGCGTAGGTCCTTGAATTCATCATCCTATTTCCTTACTAGGTGAACATGTCGGGCCAATAAATGCAATCAATTCAAGTATATGCTGAAGTTTTCTTGACTTCGATGAAAATCTGCCCTTGAAGATGATTATATATTAAAAAAAAAAAAAAGTAGTGCTACAAGTACTACAAGTTTTAGTACATTGAGCTTACAAACTAATATCAGTAAAATGCATGTTTTTTTTTTTTTTTTTTTTTTTTTTTTACAAAATAGAATTTCTACTCTCGCCTAATCTAAATGTATATTTGTGTGAAGCTTCATCTTGGATACTTGAACTCCGGTCCTTGCTCCCCACACCTCACAAGCATTTATACTTGTGGAGTAACCACTGCACCAAGGGTGCGCGGTGGTTACAAACTAATATGTCTATTCACTAATCATAAAGAGGTAATTCAAATATTTATTTAAAAAGTGATTGAAACTCACCAATCACAATCATTGTCACAACACTTTGTAAGCTTTACTTAGTAAAACTTGTTTTTAGTATTTTCCTTAAAAAAAAAAAATGGCACATTATTCACATCAATTTAAAATAGAAATCATTGGCATTTGCTGATAAGTAGACCGTAAAGTACTCATTTTGAGATGAGCTTGGGATTTTATAAGGCTTTCATTTTTTTACCTCCTTCTCCTTCTATAAGTCAAAAAAGTCTAGAGCATTATGCTTGATAAGAATTGTGCTCTGGCTCATACAAGCAATTCACCACATCTAGGGTATCTAGATGCGCCAAAAATGACTTTGGCAATTTCAATATATCATTAAACTGTCATGAAAATGAGAGGGAAAAAAAGTGTTGATTTCACTTTAGGAGATTTTTTTTTTTTTTTTTTGAGATGCCGATAGTGGAGAAGGGAAAGGAGAGGATTAGAACCACATCTATGAAACATCATAAAGGATGTCATTACCACTAGACTATCATTTGAATTTTAGGTTCAAACCAAGTTGGAAAAAAATATCTTACACACCAAGTTTAATTTATGGACCATTCTTTGTTGCAATGAAATGTTACAATTTTTTTTTTTTTTTTTTTTTTGGGGAGAAAAATCATCCATAATTTGAAAATATGTTCATGCCTCATTTTTCTTTGGGCCTCAAATGGCCCAAGTCTAATGATCCAAATCCGTAAACCAACAAAGCTTGGATAAAATGGTCTAGGTCATGCACTCATTCTGCCAACAAGAAAAGCCTAATGTAGTGTCGTTTGGTTTGCGAGTTCACATCCCACGTTTTGCGTTTTTGGCCTTTTTTTTTTTAACCAGTGCCTATTGCACTGTTCATGGGACATGAATAGTGCAAATAAGCAAATGAATAGTGTTTTGGTGTGAACAATAATCCGAAAAATATTATTTTATTATTTTCAATTTTTAACAAAATAAGCGGTATCCAAACGTACACATAGTAGAACCAAAAGAAACGTCAAGTGAGCAGTCGATATTATGAAGTTCATGCCCACTTGCAAATGGGAACCTAAAATAGCTCTTAAAGGGTGGCCCAACTCATAGCCTAAGCCCATAATGGGTCCAACCCATTAAAAAGCGTCACCCTGAAAAATGCAAATTTCATGGAAGGGAGAAGGTATTTGGTATAAAATGATATCATGACAGTGGTATCAAAATCTAATAAATATGAAATATGTTAGAAAAAATAACTAACTCACTAACAAATGAAAGACATGTATTAGTAAGTAATTATATTTGCATACATGTCTCTTGTTTTTGGATTTTGATATAGATGACGTGGTATCATTTGATATAAAATATTTTTTTCATGGAAGGGGAATGAAGTTTGAATAAGTGGATGTCACATTAGTGTAACCTTTTTTATTATCTTATCAACCCTTTTCCAATCTCCTCCTACAGGAGAAATTATCTTGGCTTTGAATGCAATTTACCCACTAGGTTGAGTTTGAGAATGATTCCTTTATGCAAAATTCCAACTAAAGGTGTTTGTAGGCAATCTAAAAATTTCAAGTCCAAATGCTTGGTAATTGTTGATTTTGTTATAAAAAGCTAGTGTATAATTCGTGCATATATACGGTATAATTAAAAACAATCATAATTACAGACATATATAAGTTTAAATTATACCTAGGGTAAGAGTTATACATTTTTTAAGCCATAGATATATACATGAGTTTTACTAACTTTTTGTTTTGCTTTGTGTGTGTGTGTGTGTGTGTGTGTGTGGATATACACATGATTTTACTCTCTTTTTTTCTTGGGTTTTTTTTTTAATTTTTTAATTTTTTAAGTTTATTTATATTGAACTTTTCGTCATTTGCACAACATTAACTCACCTAGAACAAATTAAAAAAAAAAAAAAAAAACCTTAAATAGGACACATGATGCAAAATTAGACAACAATTGGAATTTAATTTAGAATTTAATTGGATTTTCTCTCAATTTTGATTATATATATATATATATATATATATACATAGGGGTGGAGGTAAGTAATAGGGGCCCCCCAAAATTTTGAATTTTTTTTAATATATATAATTATTTTTATATTTTAAAATTTAGTATACAAACATAAGAGTTGGCCCCCCCATATAATTGAATCAATCCAATGGTGCTCTTAAAAAAAATAATTGGTCTAATAGTTATAGACATATAACTTTATTTTTCTAAATTCTATTTTTTATTGTAAAATGTGTTCTTATATCTGTAAAATATTTGATAAAATTTGGCACTAAACATATTTGAATCTATCTCTTTTAACTCGTTATGTGGCGATTAACAAGTTACTAACTCATTAAAAAAAATATTGTCACTAAAGCAATACATGAAATGTCTCTTTAGTAGCCATATAATAGGTTAGTGCAAGATAGCTTCAAATATGTTTGTAGTTAAACTTATTCCTCCAAGTTTTGGATCAGTTTTTGAAAATTGCATTAGTTCAATGGAAATATTTTTTTTACTAACTTTAGTATAAAATTTGATAATTTGTATCGAAAATAATACTTTTTAAGAATTTCACTATGAAAATGGTAAAAATGAATTTTATTTTATGAAATATCGCCATCAAATATAATTTTGATTGAAAATACTAAGTTTTTTTGTTGTTGTTGGGTGTGTGTGTGTGTATATATATATATATATAACTTATGAAATAAAAAATATGTGTATATATGTGTGTGTATATATAATAAAAAAGCGTATATATATATATGTGTGTGTGCAAAGTTATCTTGATAAATATATTAGTGCTGCAACTTAACCCCCCAAACAAAAATTTCTGGCTCCACCACTCTCTCTCTCTCTCTCTATATATAATGATTCATTTATGCAGAGTGATTTCATACTACCAACTCTTAGTAGTGGGACTAAGGCTTTTCATGCCCTCATAAAAATGCAAATCAAGGAGCTGGGTGTTTGATTTGTAGTGATTAGTGGGTGTCAGCCAAGGGCGTGTCTTGATTGCTTTGGTAAAATTGCATCTACATACAAGTGCAATTTTAATATACTCACCTAATGAGTCTACTCACGACCTCATCCTTAACCTAAAACTTATAAGACAATGAGGTACTAGTTGAATTAGAGCACTCGTAGAGCCAAGGGCAAAAGGAGGCAATTGACCCCCTCACCTCTCCAAAATCTCCTTTAATATAGGAGTTCAAAGAGGGGTGTTTGGTAATGTTGTTTTAGTAATATTGTTTGTATTTTTTGAAAATACGTGCCGGTAAAAAAAATATCATCTAACTACTAAGGTGTTGTTTGTATGAAGGGTGTTTTGAGTGATATGATCCAAAACTCATCACTCATCATCCAAAATTGGTGGGACCCACGAAAATTTTTTTGTTTGGACTCCATCACTTTGTTTTGGTCACTTGTTTTGGTGATTCTATCACTCAAAAATCTGAGTGATGAAGCCTAAAAAAAAAAACAGATTTTAGTTGTTTTCAAATTTGGTCATCCATGATTCAGTGGCATTTCCGTAAATAGACTGGGTTTCTTCTTCTTTTTTTTTTTTTTTTCTTTCCTTCTTTCGGGTTGCTGGGTTTCTTCTTCCTCTTTTTTTTTTTTTTTTTCTTTCCTTCTTTCGGGTTGCTGGGTTTCTTCTTCTTCTTCTTTTTTTTTTTTTTTTTTTTCTTTCAGGTTTCTGGGTTTCTTTTTTTTTTTTTTTTTTTTTTTCTTTCCTTCTTTCGGGTTTCTGGGTGAGTTTGGGTACTGGAAGTTGAAGGAAAAAAATAAATAAATAAAGTAAAAGCTGCACAAGGTACATGAATGGGGCCCACAAATAGTTGAAAAATATTGAGTGATGACAAATGAGTGATGGTGCCAAACAGGGTGGGGTGTTTTAAGTGATGAGTAATGAGTGATGAGTGATGAGTGATGAAAACTGAGTGATGAGTGATGGGTGATGAAAACTGAGTGATGAGTGACCATTTTTTTAAACCAAACAAGGCCTAACTAACTCATATAACAGCTCACAACCTTCATTATGCGACACTTGCAGAAAGCTAAAGTTTTTAAACAAATAACTCAATTGACTTGAAACGAAAGGTGATAGTCTGATAGATCAGTTCCAAAACGTTATGTCGTTTTATATTTGGGATCAGCATCAGCTAAGCCTTGACGATGTGACGCTGATAAGGCTTGAACAGTACCACCAACCTTCTCTTCACTCTATGGTCAAAAAAAAGAAAAAGAAAAAGAAAAAAAAACATTCTCTTCACTCTGCTGTTTATGAAACAAGTTGCCAAGAATGAACCTTGTCCAGTAGGACACCACACAATGGTTGGATCTGTTATTGGGAGGTCTAAGTTGCAAGAAGAGGAATGCAAATTTTTGTCCTAGTTTTTTTTTTCAGGTTTTTACTCTGTCAATCAAAACTTCTCAGGTATTCTTTGACTTTCTTTAAAAAATAATTAAATGGCATATCATGATCGGTGGAATACAAAAACTACAACAAAGGATTTGTATTCACATGAAAATTCCCTAAACTGCCTTCAAGATACACATATCAAGTTTCGGTTTGAATTGAGTTCTAGAAATGAGTTCAATAAATGGGTTTGGATCTAAATTTTTATCCGTGCAATTTTTAAATAATGAAGAGGCTATCATGTTACCCAAAAAAAAAAAAAAAAAAATCACTTTATTACTCCATTAGACACAGAAAATAAAACTAGTTATGAAAGTAGATGGAGGGAACAATAGTACTTTTTTTTTTTTTTTTTGAGGAGCTAATTTCAGGAATTAAAGCTCTCATTTGAAATTTCAGGAACTAAAACAATCAACAAGTAAATTTTAGAGACTAACAGTGTATATCAGTAATGAATAAATTCCTTAATTGCTTTTTTGTTGCGTGTTAACATGTCAAAATTGGTAGTATCTTTAATATCACTTTTTTTTTTAAAAGTATTATTTCAATCAAATATCATTTAATACATTTTCTTTCAAATTAAAATGTACTACTAGTTAGCAACAAGTGCAATGCATGGAAAAGTTTAATATATATGATTTTATTTGAAAAATATTCTAATAATTATATATTAAATATAAAATTTAATAATTATGATAGTTGTTAATAGGTATTTATTATGATTGTGCTTTTATAGATATTTTAATATTTGTTAATATATGTGATTATGGTAATTAATATATAATTATGGTAATTGTTAACAACATCTATTATAATTTTCAAGATTATAAAACTATTGATTCTGTTAATTGAAGAAAAGGAAATGTCAAGATTCTAATTGAAAGTTTAAATATAAAATAAAATTTAAGCTCAATTAAAAAGTTTAAATCATAATTTTTTTTTGGATATATATATATATATATATGTAAGGGCACGTTTTGGTTCCTAAGCCCAAAAGGTAAAAGGTTTAAGGTCCAAAGAGCCAACACAATGAATTTGTAGAGAGTGGGTTGAAAACTAGACTTCAATGAGTTGAACAACAATCATAGTAGGTTAATGATGACAAGAAAACAAAGATAAAGCAGTTTTGTGCAAGGAAATTCTTCCTCAGCAAAGTCCAAGGAGAGTAGTTCTTGTACATATTTCTCTTGATTTGGATTACAATTACAGTTCTTATTGCTATAGTGTTTTTTCTACAGATTCTCCCATGATCCTCTTGTAATGGGGTCTTTCCTCTTTATATTACCCTATTTTGCTTCACCTCAGCCTTTCACGTGTAGATCAAGTTGTTGGCTTTGATCCTTATCTCATCAGCACCTTCTTGAAGTCTTTGGGGGTAGCTGTAAGGATGAATATTAATATTCAGATGTCACCTCCACATTAATGCGGTCAGGGAGTTAGCTGTAGAGCATTTAATGCGATCGTAACAACTTTCTCCTAGATATTTCTCAGCTTCCCTTTGTTCTATTCCCTCTTGATGTTCATCCTTACTAGTAGAATTGTCCGAAATGTTGTTCTTGATGGCAGGTCAAACCTTCTGACCTTTACTCTGCTTAGCTGAAGAGGCATTTCTCCTTGGACTACCCTTCCAAACCTTTATGACCAGAATCCTTCCATAACCTATTGATTTGTACGTCATCGCTAATGTCTAACTATCCTCGGACTATTAAATGTCCTCGGACAAGGCCCACGGGAAATGAAACAGGAGCAACAGAAACAGGAGTAACAGGTGGAAGATCAAGGTTGTCCATGGGAAATATACGTCTAACTCTGGGACTAGTCCCATGCTCTTGTCCCACCCTTGGATCCTGCATAATACACCCAGAATAATCAAAGGTAATGCGGTAACCCAACTCAGCTAATTGCCCCACAGAAAATAAATTGTAAGAAAGGTTAGGAACATTAAAGTCCCCAGGAACCGAAAGGTTGGAGGTCAAGATAGAACCTATATTATGACCAAACATTGTGGAACCATTAGCTGTGCAAATATTAAGAGGGTGTGGTGTAGGTTCAAGTTGAGAAAATAAGGATGAGTGAGGTGTCATGTGGTTGCAACAAGCAGAATCCATAAGCCAAGAGGAAGGAGACGTACCAGATGAAGCTAAGAGAGAAGAGGAATAAGATGCATTACCAACCATATGAATGGTATTGGCGATGATGTTTTGAAAGTCAATTGTGGAAATGGTGATAGTGGATTCAGAAGACTTAGACTTTGTGGAGACAGGAGCCATTGGTTGGATACTCTCAATTTTAGCAATAGTAGCAACAGAAATGGAAACAACTTATTTGTTGCGTTGATAGCAAGTCTCAATATTGTGGCCAAGACATTTATAAAAATTGCAAAAATGATTGTTAGATTGTCGGCGATGAGTGTTGCAATAAAAAGAAGACATGTCCTTATTCTTCAATTAGTAGCAAAAAATGCAAAAACGGACTATAAAAATGAAATCTACAAGAAAAACTGGGTAAGAAGCACTTGGACTGCAAAAAGTTAACAGTTAAATAGTAGAAAGTCAATGATCAATCGTCGATCCAAGGCAACTGAAGATGACGCCAGTAAAATTAGCAGGTGATGTCAGCAGATGACATCAGCAGGTGAGGCAACTAGGGATGATGTGGCAAATGACGTCAACGGATAGCCAGATGACGTCAGCCGAGTTTCCAACGGCATGTGAGGCACATGAAGCACGTGGAGAAACTCGCCAAAAGTTTGGTCGGCGCTTGGAGGGGCGTGCGACGTCCAATGAAGATGATTTTTCTAGCATTGAGTAGATCAGTTGACGATCTATTTGAGGATATGGCTTATGTCTTAAACGGAGGTCCGGAGGGACAGATCCGGCGAAGGCAATGGTCTTGTTGGCAGAGAGCAAGCTTCTGGTGGTGAAGATTCAACTTAAGGACCTCTGACAGCGGCGGAGCAGTTAGGAGAGAGCACCAAAAAGGTTTACTGACCAGAGAACATGAGGCAGCAAAAAATACCAACAAAAACATGACTGCAAGACACAAGAAAGTTAAAGCAATGACTCTGATACCATGTTGAATATGCTTAAATATATGTGGAAGAGAGAAGCATAAAATAGGAATACAGGAACACAAGAACACAAGGCTTACGTAGTTTAACCTTACAGCCTACATCCACAGAGGAAACCCTTAAGGGCTACATCTTTATTATATAAGAGTGTAATACAAAACCTATGTTACAATGAACCATAACATAGGTATATATAGTAGACTAAACCCTAAACTAATAGACTTCTAGTACAAGTAGGAGACTTGACTTGCATACAAAGTAGAATTAGGCTTGGGCTTATGTCAGTGGGCTAATATACCTCTAACACCCCCTCTCAAACTCAAGATGGAAGTTTGACGAAACCTTGAGATTTGATAAGAGTGAGAAGATCCCTTGAATGAATTTTGGTTCTGTGGTAGTGGTTTGAGGAAGACAATGGTCTTGTAGTATTGATGCGACTTCTAATGGTGGCATGACTATACTAGAGAGTTTTGACAGCAGTAATAGGAAGCCAAAGAAGATGAACACAGTGAAGAAACACCAAGGAAGACAAAGATTGTTCTTAAACACACTGTAAGGATAGAAAACTATAACCACAAGAAGGTGGTTCTGATACCATGTTAGTAATACTGAATGAATGTATTATATTTCTCAGAGAATAAAATATATATGAGTGTCTTTATATAAGAGGTAGAGTGTGTAGTACAAGTATGTGTGCTATACAAGCAAGCAAGGTGGATCTAAAGCCCACATTCCTATTACACGTTAACACTTATAATCTTCTGGCATTCTTAGCAATGCTGATTCTCAGCACATATTGTTGTAGTTCAGTTGTACTTGTTGAGAGCAACTCTACTTCACCGTGCAATGGCGGCCTTGGTAAATGCCTGCTACTTGAGGACGACATGGAGTTCCCGATGAACCCTTACATATGCTAGAGGCTTTATGAGCTAGGTCCTGCAAATAAAGCTTTGAAACCTGGTGAAGCAGCTTTATCTCCTTGTGGAAGACCTAACGACCCCACTCGCTATTACCTCCAGGAAAAATGTAAGGCACGTTCAAGTCTGTACAACCGCGTGATCCAGTGCCAATAATCTCACTGCACCGTTCAATCTTGGAAATGTGTTCCCCTTCAGCTGCACGCTTGTTCTCTTATGTGGAATTCTTTTTTCTTTTTTTTTGTTTTTGTTTTTGTTTTTTTCTATTTCATTCTATTAAGGATATGCTATATTACAACCAATAAGGATTGTGAATCTGTGTATATGCACGTTTCTTAGTGAATGTATGGAGAAAATGGGCATTTGCCCCTTTCACCAAAACTTTTCAGTAAAATGCCCCATATCTTAAACTAATTAGGGAAATGCCCCTGTTTTGAAACTCGATTTTCTAAAAATCGAGTTTCAATTTAAAACTCAAATTTTGGACAATCGAGTTATAGCAAACTGAAAAATTAAAATAAAATAAAATAAAAATATTTTTGGAACTCGAGTTCATGCCTTGAAAAAATTCAAGTGGAACTCGAGTTCCATGAACTCGAGTTCTTTACATGGTACTCGAGTTCCAAAAAAAAAAATTTCCTTAAGTCCACGTTTGTTATAAGTCAATGTTCCAAAAATTGAGTTTTACATTTGAAACTCGATTTTTAGAAAATTGAGTTTCAAAACAAGAGCATTTCCCTAATTAGTTTCAAACATGAGGCATTTTGCTGGAAAATTTGTGAGAAAGGGGTAATAGCCCATTTTGGCCATGAATGTATCATTTGTTAACTAAAACAAGTCCTGGTTACCACAATGTGCTAAGGGTAACGTAAGTTGATGCAAGCTCAAAAAAGTATGGAAAAAGAAAAATTAATGGACTAAGATAAAACTGATATGAATTTACAAGCAGGAGACAGGGTGGATAAGGCGCATAAAATGTCCACTCTAAGCCTTATATCTGAACATGTAATCTTCTCTATTCTCTATGAATTAAGAGAGGAGGGATTTTCATGTTCAAGTTCGAGAGGAAGATCTGTTGGAGATGAATATTAACAAAAGGAAAAATATTTGTTAAAGGAAATGACTAATGAGTTTTGTGGATGGGTTGATTTGTGGGTTTTCTTTCTCGAGCAAATTTTAAACTATTTGTAAGTGTTTTGAATTGGAGGTGCTGGGGGCATTTATATTGAGAGTAGGGGAGCTAGGGTTAGGTTTCTAGGTAATAAGAGACTTAGGAAAATTAGTTTATCTTATATGGTGTATCCAATTCCTCTTTCATAGCTTGTTGCCACAATGGGTCAGAGGAAGCCTCACGAAAGTTCTATGGTTCATGAAGGGATGTAATGATAAATATATAATAATAGTCACAAAGGTGAGATGGAAGAGTTGTTACCCAAGTAGATTGATGAAGCTTAGGGTTAGGAGTAGCTGCAAGATCTACAAGTAGATCAAATTGTGAGGGCCTAGCAAGAATTGAAACGATTGGTTCATTAGGAAGTGAGTTAGTAGATGGGATCTCAGGGAATATGTCTAGAATAGTATCCACACTGAAAGTTGGAGAAGTAGAATCCATGAAATTGGACAAAGTGCAATACATTTTGTGTTCCAAAAAGACCACATGACGAGAGATCCTAAGTCGTTTGGCAATGCGATCATAACTCCTATACTCTTTTTGTTCAATTCTATAACCAAGAAAACAACATAATGGTGAGTGGGGTTGAAGTTTTACGTGTTCATGGGGTTGAAGGGGAACAAAACATGCATAAACCAAAAACTTTAAGAAGGATCTAATTGGGAATTGTATCATGCAATAATTCATATGGTATTTAGTATTGTAAGATAGGTGTGGGACACCTATTAATGGTGTAGACAACATTAGGGGAGTGCAAGTGGCAGTGGTGAGTGCCCTCATAGTGTCTAGAATGTCGTAAACACTAGAAACGGACAAATTGGGAGCAGAAATGGAACCTACTTGACTAACAATCATGAGGGAACCACTGGCTGTAATTATTCAAGAAAAGCCTATGAGCACATACATGAGAAATCCCATTGAAATGTGACAGATTAGAAGTCACTAAGAAATTTGTCCAACAAAATAAGTATTTGAGCATGAGCATAGCTTTCTATGCCATTAGTTTAAGATGCATTTAGTTTGAATATATTTTAAAAATTCTGTTTCTAATTATACTGTTTTTTCAAAATTCAAACAATTGACAATCAAATTAGAAGTAATGCAAAAATTGGATATACTGGCCTCATCACACCCACTACGTGCATCCTAAGAGGCTTTTTCCTTTTTCTATTTTAGTTTAGTGTCAAAAAAGTTTCACTCATCCTAAATTGAAGTTTATTATGTACTTGCGAATTACTGAGTATTGATATAGTCAGGAGTGTGAGGCTAGCACCAAAAAGTGAATACATCCATATATGGACATATGATTTCAATGCAATTTTGGTGTTCATTGTTTTGGAGCTAGTCTCATCACTCTTTGATTATATCAGTAGTTTGCAAATGTGCAACATCAATGGTCAAACACGAAACTTTAAATTGAGATAAATAAAAAATTTTACATTGAACTAAAAATAAAATAAAATAAAAAGAGCCTATGAACGCGTATGTAGTGCATGCAATGAGTTTGTATAAGACTACCAAGATTCAATACGATAATTACATAACAATGATCTATGGTAATGTGATTTTTTTACATAACAATGATCTATGGTAATTTTACATTACTATAATTTTCTATACAAATAAATGAACCAAACACTATAATTACATTACTGTAATTAATCATTCTGACTACCAATGAGCATGACTGGATTGAAGACATAGGTTCCAAGTACAATCCCATAGAACAAAACAATAAATCTACTTCCTTTGAAGTCCAACGCCAAGCATCCGTTAAGTCTAACCCTTACAGTACAGCTCGATTGTCTTATTCCCAATTCACATATGTGTTTTCGGCCACACCTGATCTGAAATTCATTCGATTGTACTTTTACTCTATTGCATACTCAAGTTTTACCAAGTCTAAAGACTTTTTACTGTTAAAGTGGGTTCATTCACCCTAGGTTGCACCAACACGCCATTTTTGGCGACGTGTCGGTGTCTGACACGTGTTGGACATGAATACCGGCACGACTTGCTGGACTCTGGTGTTTGAGAGGTGTTTTTTTTTTATTTTTTTATTTTTTTATTTTCTTTTTATTTTTTTCGCTTCTCCGACGCGGCATTGACATGCCAACAGTGGGAAAAAAAAAATCAATATTTTGACAGATGGACTAATCCGTATCATTGATTTTGTGATATACCCTTGAGTGAGAAGTGAGAAGTGAGAAAAAATCAAAAACCCACACAGCCCAACCGTTGATTTCCCTTTACTCGCTACCTTCTGCACTTTGTCCCTCGTAGGCGCTACATTGGGCAGATTGGCGAGCTCCCTTTGTCCCTTCCGATCTCTCTCTCACTCAATGTGGACAGGTCTGAGCTTCTCTCTGTTTCACGATTTCTTTTCTTTTTTTTTTTTCTTTCTTTTATCTGCTGATTGCTTTGGACCTTTGGTTTGGTGTACTGTGGCATGTTACATTTATAACACCCAAAGCTTTTTTTTTTTTTTTGGTTTAATCCCACTCACTGTGTTATACTTTACTGTGTATATATATTTATTATGAATTTAGTGATTTTTGTTTTTGTGTGTCCTGCTTGTTTTCCTTTTATGTTTTTAGTTTGATGTTGAATGTAGCCTATTTAAACTTTTGGTTTGCACTTTAAACATTTTATGTATATTATTATACTACTTTGGGTGTTAGTTTACTTATTTGTAGTTCTGACATAATTTAAATTCTAGACATAAACGTATTTTATGTCTAAAAATATTAAAAAATATGCCTAAATATAAATTTTAATTAATTATTTAATTGCCATGTCCATGCCGTGTCGTGTCCTTATTTTTAAAAAATTGTCGTATCCCCATATCTGTGTCTATGTCGTGTCCGTGTCCGTGCAACGTAGCATTCACCTTACTTAGAAACTTCAGCGCTTCCATTTATACTGATTCTTCAGAAGAAAAGTATTTTGTTAAAGAGTTCTGCATCAATGTTGAAAAATATAAAAAATTGAATTTGACCTTCATTTCTTTTACAAGTGGTTCTATTATTTACTATGCTTTCATTAATGGTATTGAGGTTGTCTCCATGCCTATGGACCTGTACTATACCTCAAGTAGTTCTATTATAGAAGGTAAAGTTCCTGTTTATGTTGGCTAGGCTCCTCAGTGTTGAAGATGTTAGTCTCAGACCTATACAGAAGATGAGGCAGAGGTTGAAGACGAAGCAAAGGTTGAAGAATTCTGATGATTAAAATGATAGTGGTTTAGCATTGCACTAAACACACTGTTTCATTAAAAGGAGTATTAGTGGTGAAACGCATCATATTGCTCAGTTCAAAGAGTAGTTGATTGGCACAAAATTCAGTTAAAGCTACTGAATAGAATTCCCTGAATTTTTGGGATTAGATCTGTATAAAGTGGAAGATTAATTAAGTAGTTATGATCATTGTGTACTATAAATACAGAGCATCAAGCTCCGTTGTAATTATGCAAAGAATTTCAAATTGTTAATACGAGTTTTCTCTCTTTCTTTCTTTCTTTTCTCTCTCTTTCTCTCACTTTCTTCCTTTAAGTTTCTCAGATACAATCTTGTTTCCACTGGTAGTTATATATGTTTCATTTCCTTGCTTTGTTAAACTAGTCTTGTTATTAAGAATTTCTTCATGATATCAAAGCTAAAGGTTTCGATTTTGGAAGAAAATTGATTCTCAACCATGGCATTAAAATAAACAAATTTAGCAAAGGCTTCTTATTTGGATGCTAGCAAATAAAGCCAAGTAAATCTAGAGTAATGATCAACAAACAAGATGTAATACCTAAATCCATTAACAGAATTAACAGGTGCAGAACCCCACAAGTCAGAATGAACAAGCTCAAAAGGTGAAGAAGCTGTAAATTGAGAATTAGGAAAACGAAGATTTTGCATTTTACCAAATAAGCAATGAGTAAAAGACTAATTAACAGTATTTGGCTTATTCAATACAAATTTGACATTAGGCAACAAACTATGGAGAGCTTGATCATGAGGATGACCAAGTCTCATGTGCCAAAGTGACTTATTGAAAACAAAATTCCTAGAGACATTATTGTAGACCTTGGAAGGTAAAGTGAGTTGAGAAGCTTGTTAAGGATAGATAGGGTAAACACCATCTTCACTCTTGCCTTGGTAGAGAATTTTCCCTATGGCCAAGGCCTGAATTGAAAGAATGTTTTCATCAAAGTAGCACCAACAATTATTATCATAACAAAGTTTATGAACGAAAGCAAGATTTGATGTAATTGAAGGAACTCTAAGAACATTATTGAGTTGGAGATTAGTAAAAGGAGATGGAATAAGGGTTGTACCTATATGTGTAATAGGCAAATTTTGGCCCAACAATGAGATGGTCTTGAGCAGTGTAAGGCTTTGGAAAGTTAAGATGGTTGAGGCTAGCTATCACATGATCAATGGTTGCACTGTCAGCAAGCCAAGGCTAATCTGGATCAAGATAGGCATTTGATGCTATGGCCATTGCAGCAAGCTTAGTAGGTGGATGCTTGCCTTGATAAGCATAGTCCATCTTATGATAACAGTCAATAGCCAAATGTCCAAACTTTCCATAGATTTGGCATGTTGGTCTTTCTAATCTAGCACCACTAGAACCAAATCGATTTCGTTGAAAATGATTGAAAGGACTGAATTGAGAAGGTTGAGCATTGGAACGTCTACCACTTCTGTCACCTCTATTGTTGAAGTTTCCTCTACCCCTTCCTCTATTGTAAGGCTAATTATAACCACTACCATAGATTTATGGTTAGCTGTTGCGGCCATGGCAAAGATTGTATCTTTGACCTCTATTCCTTCATTAAGTGACTCTTCCTCTGCATTTAGCATAGTAGAGAGTTCATCAAAACTAAGATGAGTACTCTTAGTTCTAATAGCAAACTTGTATGCATTGTGCTCCTTAGGGAGTCCCCTCATAGCAATATGGAGTAGTTCTTCATCATCTACAATCACTCCAACTGCCAACAACTTGTCCCTTACAACTTTGACTTTTTGTAGATAGGTATCCACAGTATCACTTCCTTTCTTGAGATTATGAAGCTCACCTTTAAGGAATAGGTTTCAAGAAACATTGAGATTGATGCTTCCACACAATATAATTGGTATTGTCTAACTTCATGGTCATCATGTTTGACATATTAGAAAGAAGTAAGAGCGGTTGATTTACCAGATTCATAGCTAAACTTGAAGACATTGAAGAAGTTGATGATGAAGCCATTGTTGAGTTTGAAGCTGCCATTGTTGAGTTTTGAACAGCAGCAGCAGTTGATATTTTCACCAAATCTCTTCTTGCTCAATTTTTTCATTTTCACCTTGCCGAACTTCTAGTTGCTTCCTATCCCATCAGTTTGAGGGGGGATGTTGAAGATGTTAGTCTCAGACTTGTACAGAAGATGAGGTAGAGGTTGAAGACGAAGACAAGGTTGAAGAATTCTGATGATCAAAACGACAGTGATTTAGCATTGCAACAAAAGCACTATTATTCATTTAAAGGAGTATTAGTGGTGAAACGCATCGTATTGCTCAATTCAAAGAGTAGTTGACTGGCGCGAAATTCGGTTAGAGCTACTGAACAGAATTCCCTGAATTTCTAGGATTAGATCCGTATAAAGTGGAAGATTAATTAAGTAGTTATGATCACTGTGCACTATAAATACAGAGCATCAAGCTCAGTTGTAATTATGCAAAGAATTTCATATTGTTAATACGAGTTTTCTGTCTCAATTTTTCTCTCTTTCTTTCTCTCTTTTCTCTCACTTTCTCTCACTTTCTTCCTTTAAGTTTCTTAGATACAATCTTGCTTCCACTGGTAGTTATATCTATTCTGTTTCCTTGCTTTGTTAAACCAGTCTTGTTATTAAGAATTTCTTCACTCAGTTCTACATAAACTACAGCATGGCACTCGAGATGGTTTATCGATTAAACATTGGCGGGAGCTCCATACCACCAATGCAAGACACTAGAATGTTTAGAGAATGGTCCGAGGGCAGAATTGATTATTTGTTGAGCGACGGTGTAAACCCTCGTGATCCATCTTTGAAACTCAAATACTCAAAAATACCAAAATATATTGCACCTGATTTTGTCTATTAGTCTGCAGCTACAATGGGTCCAAACAGGACTAGCAACTCAATGTCTAATTTGACATGGGGATCACCTATTGAGACGGGATTCAATTATCTGGTGAGGCTTCATTTCTACGAAATAGATCCTAGGATACACGTCTCTAGCTCAAGTGTATTCACCATTTATACAGACTATCAGCTAGCAGAAGAAACGGCAAATGTAATATTATGGGCTGATGATAACAATACGCCATACTACAAGGACTACGTAGTAATGATCCAAAACAAGGGCGAGGACAGTCATACTCTGGCCATTGATCTACACCCTAGAACTTACGCAACTTTCTACGATGCCATTTTAAACAGTGTGGAAGTGTTCAAATTGAGCGACCTATCTAGCAATCTTGCTAGACTAAATATGATCCCTCCATCGATCAGGGACGGACCCAGATGGGGTCCAAGGGGCCCCGAACCCCGGGTCCTTTTTTTTTTTTAGTTATAATATTTTTCATTTTTGTAGTTACGCCCCTTTCAAAACCTTAGGTCCCTTTTTTTTACAATAAGTCTAACTAATCTCACCCAAATAGCAATTATCCAACCAAAAAAAAAAAAAATTTTAATAAAAATATTCACAATAATGATTGTATTTAGGAAAAAAAAAACTATTTTACCACTAAAGAACTAAAAAATCATGTGTTATAAGAGAAGTTAAAGTTGAATTTTTTGCAACTACAGTAAACTTATAGTCTGGTATAAATATCAGTTGACTATAGCAAGTTATTAAAAATAAAATAAAATATTTTATTAAGATTATATCTCTTTCTTCAATAAAAAAAACTCAAATTCTCTTGCTTCTTTTATTATTCTAATGAATTTTTTATATTATTTTAAATAAAGTTATAAAAAAAATATGGAACATTTGATATTTGATGTATTGTAAAGTGAGAATGTAAAATAAATAAGTAACTTTTTGAAATACTATAAACTAAAATTTTTAGCACCACCGTGAATGCTCTAATTTCAAAAAAAAAAAAAATCCTAGCCAGCCTAGTGTTAAAAAAAGACATTATTTTGTTTTTGTTTGTCTTTGTTGGTAAATGATTGCATCTTAATGTATTTTAAAAAATGATTAATGATTTTGAGTGTTTACAATTTTTTTAATACTATATGGATGCCTATTTGGAGTTTTTTTTTTTTTTCTTTTTTTTTAACTCTGGCCCCTAGTAGGTTAAAATCCTGGATTTGTCCCTGCCACTGATGGAACAACAACCTGCTCTTGCAGCCAACAAGTCTAAGACAAAGAAAACAATGTTCATTGCTATTGGAAGTGGTGTTGGCTTTTTAGTCATGGCTGCTCTAGTGTGTTTCATGTTTCTCTGTAAATTGAAGAAGACTGAGCGTTATGGTTCTTACCATCCACTAGCAAAGTGGTGGTGTTGGTTTAGGCCAGATCCTTACAAAAGAGAGTTCTCAAGGAGAACAGCTTCATCACTGCATGGAGAACTATGCCGCTACTTCAGACTAGATGAAATCAAAACAACAACCAACAACTTCAATGAAGATCTAATTGTCAGTGTAGGTGGCTTTGGCAATGTTTACATGGGTCTGATTGAGCAAGGTAATGAATAATACCATGATTGTCTTTTAATTTTTAGTTCTTTCCTGAATTGGTCCTAATCAGTCTAACTGCATATAATTAAGATTAGTGATACTATATTTTGCAAAGTTGTTTAATAATTTGATCAAACTCGACTTGTGTTGAGTTCCTATACGTATTGGACATGGTCATATATGAAGGGAAAATATTTTCTTATTTTACCTCCACTATTTTACATATTATCCACAATCAATGTGCTGACATACACATTTTAGAAGATATAAGAAAATGTCCTCTTTTAAAACATGAAAGTGAGTATCATTGCCCATATATACAAACACACCCTAAAAGTGATTTAGCCATAAAGAGCATGGTTTAGGATTTCAAATATTTTGCTAGGGTTACTTTAGCATCTTTCACATATTTTTTCATATTTAAAAATATATTATTTGAAATATGGTACTAAACACTCTTTTTTTTTTTTGCATTATAATTTATAAATACTTTAAACACATGTTTTTACAACATTTTTTAAATCATAGTTTTCACATTATTTTAAATACCGGTACTTAAATACCGCTGCCAAACAAGCATAAAACTCTTAGAGCATTCACATTGGGCACTGTAAATGGTATATGTGGGAAAATTTTACAATAATGCTACAGTGGACTTCTACATATACAAGTTACTGTTTATCCTTTGTAAACTTAAATTACATTTTTTTATTGGGTAGTATGTATTATTTTATTGAGAGAGATTAGATTAGATTATTTTATTGGGTAATATATATTATTTTAATGATTTGAATAGGAAAATAAAAGTTAGAATGCTAGGTGTGTTATGTATAATTAATAAAGTAACTTTTAAAATGATAAAATAGAATATTTCGAAGGTTGCCGATCTGAGTGCTCATCAAGCTACAGCCTAGAACTCATCGAAAATTTTAATATATATCTTTCATTTTAGTCTCTTTCAGTTGTTTTCGGTTGTTTGAATGGCTAGGTCATACAGCTCATACTTAAGAGTATATCTTTCAAGTGTAGTACAATGCATGTGATGCAGTTTATGGAGGGAGTTCACTCACTTTTCGACCTTTTCTAGTTATCGTCCTTTCTTTCGCTACACTGACCTTTTTATTTAATTATATAAAATGATATATCACCCTAGGTGGACAGTGTATGAACGAATTGGGGAGGGAGATCATTTGGTAGTGAAATGGAAGCTTATAATAATAGGAAGGGAGGTTTATATCTTCTGGCATTCTTAGCGATGCTGATTCTTGGCGCATATTGTTGTAGTTCGGCTGTCCTTGTTGAGAGCATCTCCACTTCGCCGTGCAATGGCGGCCTTGGCGAATGCCTGCTGCTTGAGGACGACATGGAGTTCCCAATGAACCCTTACATACGCCGGAGGCTTTATGAGGGTTATACAGTTAATGCTTTGACAGCTAGTAAAGCAGCTTTACCTCCTTGTGGGAGATCTAACGACCCCAGTCGTTCTTGCACCCAGGCAAATTGTAATGGACGTTCAAGTCCGTACAACCGCGTGATCCAGTGCCAATAATCTCACTGCACCGTTCAATCTTGGAAATATGTTCCCTTTCAGCTGCACACTTGTTCTCTTATGTGGAATTCTTTTCGTTTTTTTTTTTTTTTCCTTCCTATTAAGGATATGCTATATTACAACCAATAAGGATTGTGAATCCGTGTATATGCATGTTTATCAGTGAATGTATCGTTTGTTTATTGGAAATCAATTCCTGATTACCACAATGTGCTAATGGTAACGTAAATTGATGCAAGCTCAAAAAAGTCTGGAAAAAGAAAAATTGATGGACTAAGATAAAACTGAGAGGAATTTACAAGCGCAAGACAGGGTGGATGGGGTGGCGTGATATTGATAAAACCCATGTCCACTCTAAGCCATATACATGTAATCTTGTCTATTCTCTCTAATTTGATGCATAAGCCGAAAATTTAAAAGAGACCATTTTTATAGCTAAATATCACATAAATAATATTTAGTTTATTTTTATATTATAATATTTTTTAAATATATTATTAATTCTTACTAATTAAAAAGACTAATTCACCTAGAGTGAGCTAGTGATACTTGCTATGTAGGTTTTATAAATTATCATGACACAAATAAATAAATAAGTTATTCAAAATATTCATTTATTATATTGTTTGAGTAGCACCAATCTTATTCTAATCACATCAATTTGTAAATTTTTTTTCATAAAGTCTATATTAGTTTTAGCATTTTTCATTCACTTAATGGTGAATTGGTAATTGTGTTGTAATATATAAATTCATAATTTTTGCATGTGTGGAAAAAATGCTAAAGTTACTATAAATTTTACTATAAAAAACTTACAAATTGATGTAACATTTCAATAAAAAATTAAATGAGTATTGAATTATTTATTGTGATGGGTGGCATATCAATTTATAAGATTTATGTGATAAAAAAAAAAAAAAAAAGTGCAGATAACTTACTCTTTTTTTAATTAGGAAAAAAAAAAAAAAAAAAACTTACTGCCCCATGCATATTAATTTGGGGGCCTTTCTATGTTAGGAGGCCTTAGGCCATGGCCTAAATGGCCTAGGCCTAGGGTAGGCCCTGAGGTTTGAGAGGAAGATCTGTTGGAGATGAATAATAATAAAAATAAATAAATAAAAAAGGAAAAACATGTGTTAAAGGAAATGACTAATGAGTACTGTGGATGGGTTAATTTGAGAATTTTCTTTTTTGATGGGATTTTAAACAATTTCTAAGTGTTTTGAATTGGAGGTGATGGAGAGCATTTATACTAAGAGTAGGGGAGGTAGGGTTAGGTTTCTAAGCAATAAAGAGACTTAGGAAAATAAGATTTTTTTTTTTTTTTAAAAGAAAAAATTATAGGATCCATGGTTTACTTGTCTGGGGAGCAAGCTTAACCGAAAAAAGGAAGAAAATATGGAGGTTCTGACCCAAGTGTCAATTGGCACTTGGTCCCCAGATCTTTCGGATCTTTCCTATTTCATTTCGTTTGTTTCCATTTCCAATTCAAACCTAATTTCTTTTGAATTTTGACTTCTTTTTCTGATTTTTATGGTCCTCAAGTTTAGCAAATTAATTCCAAATATGTCTAATTATTTATTTATTTAATCAATTTTTACCTATTTTGTAATGAGTCAATAAATGCTTTCACTTGGACTAGATTTGGTGCATGCAACCTTACAATAAACCCTACCCTTAGTTAATAGGATCACAACACATCACCCAATTTAAATTGGACTAAAAATAGACCAATTAGAATTAAGATATTATAATCACCCATGGTAAGAATCTAACTTATGCAAGTGCACCTTACCGTTAAAACTTTTTTTTTTTTTTTTTTTTTTCAGAAAATAAAACTTGTTTATTTGATATCTTTTAATCTGATGGTTTGATTAATGCTCATGAATTGTCGTTTTTCATTGTTATGACTTTAAGATTTGTTTTGCTAAAAATATTTGGAGATCAAATGGCCAAAATTTTGGTCTTATCTTGGAGACATGTAATGGTGATGACATAGCACTGCAATGAAAGTTAGGTTAAATAGGAGTTGCAAAATGGGATGTCTACACTCGCCATTGAGAAATGACATCTTGACATCTATCTAAAATAGAGACCATTGGAGACATGCTGCAATGGAAATAAATGATTGGATAGATGAAAGACAAGCAATTGAGCAAAGGTTTCCTCAAACTCAATCCCATACTCTAGAGTACTAAACCCCTTGGCAACTAGGCGGGCCTTGTAGCAATCATTACTGCCATCTGAGCGAGACTTGATCTTGTATACCCATATTCCAAGTTTGTGTCTTATATAGTGTATCCAATTCTTCTTTCATAGCTTGTTACCACAATGGGTCAGAGGAAGCCTCACGAAAGTTCTGAGGTTTACGAAGGGATGCAATGATAGATAAACAATAATAGTCAGAAAGGTGAGAGGGAAAAGTTCTTACCCAAGTAGATTAATGAAGCTTAAGGTTAGGAGGAGTTGTAAGATCTGTAGGTAGGGCAAATGGTGAGGGCCTAGCAAGAATTGGAACGAGTGGTTCATTAGGAAGTGAGTTGGTAGATGGGATCTCAAGGAATATGTCTGGAATAGGATCCACATTGAAAGTTGGAGAAGTAGAATCCATGAAATGGACAAAGTGTAAAACATTTTGTGTTCCCAAAAGACCACATGACGAGAGATCCTAAGCCATATGGCAACAGGAACGTAACACTTATGCCCCTTTTGTTCAATTCCATAACCAAGAAAACAACATAATTGTGAGTGGGGTTGAAGTTTTATGCATTCATGGGGTTGAAGGAGAACAAAACATTCATAAACCAAAAACTTTAAGAATGCTCTAATTATAAGTTGTGTCATGCAACAAATATGGTGTTTGGTGTTGTAAGATAGGTGTAAGACACCTATTAATGGTGTAGACAACATTGAGGGAGTGGAAGTGGCACTGGTGAGTCCCCTAATAGTGTCTAGAATGTGATGAAGTTTACCTTCAACATGACCATTGCATTAAGAATTGTCTGGATAAGAGGTATGGGAATGGTTTCATAATGGTGAAAAATATCAAGAACGTCATGGAAGCGTTATTCTTGTGCATTTTTTGTTCGAAAAAATTTGATAAGTTTTGAAAATTAAGTCTTAGTCATTTTGAAAAAATTACGATAAATTGTAAGAATTTTCATAACAATTTTTCATTAAGTAAATCCAAGTGTAATGAGAAAAGTCATCCACAAAAGCAACAAAATATCTTGAATTTCTCATTGTTGGAACAAGAGAGGGACCCCGTACATCAGAATGAACAATATCAAAAGGTGTTAAGGCATAAGAGTCACTTTTATTAAAAGGAAAAGCAAGTTGCTTGCCAAGTTGACATGCCATACAATCGAAAAGACTATTGGATGTTGTGCTTAATATACCCATAAACACTAGTAATTGGACAGGTGAAGTAGAAGAATGACCTAAACATGAGTGCCAAAGCTCAAGAGATGATGAGGTGGAAGGAAAAATTGCAGATGCTAAAAGGCTAGGTGAAGAAAGATGGAGTGAATGAAGCTCAAATAGTCATCTAACCTTATGAGCAGTCCTAACAATCTGCCCCATCCAAGGATCCTATACAATAATAGCATTAAAAGAAAATAAAAAAAATTAATCCAAGTTAGTCATTTGACCAACAGATAAGAGATTGTGAGCAAGATTGAGAATTTGGTAAACACTAGAGACAGACAAATTAAGAGCAGAAATGGAACCTACTTGACTAACAATCGTGAGGGAACCACTGGCTGTGTAAATAGTAGGATGAATAGTGGGTGTGTATGCAGCTGTGAGAATAGGGTTTGGGGCCATGTGATTACCATATGTAGAATCAAGGAGCAACTCAGAAGAATTACCTGACGTCATAGAGAGGGCAAAATTGGATTCACTAGAAGGTTTAGATAGAGCCTGGTTGATGAGAGCTTGCACATCTGCTACAAAGAAGGTTGGAGTAGTCAAAGATTAAGACTTGACAAGGTTGGATACTAATGCAACCTATGGTGGAGTAGCTCGGAGGTAGCCAAGGTTGTCGTATTCTGAAGTATACAAGCATGAGTGCAACATTGCTCCAGAGTGTGTCCTTTATCCTTATAGAATTTTGCAGATGACATGATTTTTATTGAATCGTTTGTTATCATTTCTCTTATCTTGGGAAGGGCCAAGAGTCATTGTGAAGTTTGTGTCAATAGTAGTGATAGAGGCTAGAGTAGCAAGTACCATGGGCAAAGGAATCTGGTAGAGTGAGGAGATAGTAAGAAAACCTCTTCACAAACCAATTTATTGACCTCTTTATTAACTGAGGGAAATAGAGTGAGATGCAACTAGCTACACACAGATTCAAACCCATGACTTATACCTATCAAGAATTGATGCAGTTGTACTCTTTTGCGATCTACACTTACAAATTTAGCCTTAGATAGTGTCTCGATGAAATAGTCAATTGATCCTAAAGAAAATGCAAGCGACTATGAAATGCAGTAATATGCTCACTAGGCTCATGTCGGAGTTGATACAAAGCAACCGTGAGGTTATGATCTCTTGCGCCATCAGATCTAATATTGAGAATCAAGTATATACCAAACTTCGTTGGTTGTATTGCATCCCCCAAATTCCATGTGAATTGTAGGAGTGGAGGTGTTGCAAAGCCAAGTAATAATCCCAATCTTCAAAGTGAAGAGCGTATGCATCATCAGCTTCACCCTCTTTGCAATTAGGAACTTTGCGTTGCCTAGTCACATAAAGCCATAACTTGGAACCTTTGAGAAAGCTGCATATGGCTTGTGCCTAGTGAGAGTAGTTGTCGCCATTAAGGACGACTTGAATTGGACAAGAAATATCTTGTTGTGCCAGTTGTGCCATAAGGAAATCCCAAAAACAAAAATGGACTACAAAAATGAAATTAGGAAGAAATAATTAACTAGGAAGCAATTGGTTGAAAAATTCAAACCTAGGATCAAAGTCAATGTTATCCTATGTTAGTCAATGTCAACAGGTCAACCCAGTTGGTCAAAGTCAAACAAAATTCAACGTGACAGTCAAAGGATCAATGTGGCTGACGTGGCATTTTCAATTGGCTAGTTGATGTGTCAGGTGATGTGGTAGGTGACATGGAATTAGGGCTGAGGTGGCTTGATGATGTTAGCAATTCTATGTTGGTGCGTGTGGTACGTGAAACGAATAAGCGGGCACATGAGCATAAGAGCAAAGGCTTTGGTCAGCGCGTCCAGGTGCGTGGACTGTCAGATGGTCACCGAACTTCCTCTTTTTTGTAGATATGAGGATGAAAATCATGATGGTTCCAATGATATATTGATTGGAGAGTTATTTTTGATGGTTGCATTGCTGGAGATTCAATTTGATAGGCGGCACATGTAGAGTCTTATCGATGTGATTTTGAGGGAATTGAGATCACTATTTCATGACCTACAGACTCCTGTTTATGGTTATACGAGTTAAAGTAGGATCAGACTGAAACAACGAGATGATCATTTGTTTGGAGTCGTTTTTCGTCGGCAGCTATGGTGGTCGACTGGTGAAGATGAGGCAACAGAAAAATAAACTTATTACTGATGAAAAACTAGTAAATCAAATATTGGCTCTAATATCATATGAAAGTCTAAAAAACTATGTATATTAAACTGTAAGAAATAAAGTAAATAGTTTGCCTTATATATAAGCAGACAAAATGCGATGTATAGGTAACTTACCACTGGCCTAAGCCCTTTGGACTTCTACTCTAAGAGTATTCTAACATAGACAAAGATACATGGGGTTTATGATCAGTTACTTTGCCTACATCGTCATCATGGAATCAAAATTTGTCTGTGTAATATTCAAATGGGGTAACAAATTGTAAACCATTAGTTATATTTTCTAATATTGCATCAATATTACCAACTTCTGTAAAAAAAATTTAAAGCATTTTCGTAGTTCGAAGTCTTTTTAAAAAAAAAATAATAATAAAATTAAGAGCTAGAACCTATAAGTATTTTGCTTGAAGATTATAAATTAATGAATGATAGACAAATAGTATAAGTTGCCTGAATACTAAAACGCCTCTCAATAGTTGCAAAAAATTCAATTACAAACAAAGCAAGATCCCGTCAAAAGATTAATTATTTTTATTAACAGTCAAAGATTTCGTTATATATTGTGAATTTGTGATTATATCATTAGATAAAGCATAAATTTTGAATGCGACTGATTAGAAGTCATTGAAAAAATTTCTCAACAAAAAAAAGGAATTTGAGCATTCACATAGGGTTTAGTGTCATTAGTCCAAGAAGCATTCAATTTGACTAATGTTCTAAAAATGAATGATAATTATGTTATACTAACCTAATCACGTTTAGAGGCTTCTTCTTTTTTTTTTTTTTTTTTTTGGGGTTTCATGTCAATTTTTTTTTTTTTTTTTTTTTTTTCATTCATCCCAATTTGGAGTCAATCTATTTCCCACTAATTTTATGTGTTTTCGTCAATTACTTAAATAGAGATAAGTGTATAAGATTTTTGTTGGATAAGGATGAAACCTTGCTTCATATCTTCACCAAGACTAATGGAATTAGTTTTTGTGACAAACAAAAAATCACTTGTAAAATTATTTATTTTTATTAGCACGTCATTTAGGTAAGCTCTTTTTTCCCTTATTTTACTTTATAAACTCTCTTCTTCTTCTTCTTCTTCTTCTTCTTCTTTTTTTTTTTTTTTTTTTTTCATTTTAAATCCCACTTTTCTTCGGTTATTCACTACTTGGTTAGCCGAAATCACTATTTTGTTTCTTTCTTCTTCACCTCTTTGGGTGTTTTTCGCCCCATCAAGAAGCAGAGGCATGTGAGTTTTAGGCATTTTTATTGTGGTGTAAAAAATTATTATTTTTATTATTGAAATAAAGAGCCAAAATACATATAGGGGATTTACCAAAAAAAAAAAAAAAAGAGTAAAAAATTAAATATAAAAACTAAGATTAAAAAGAAAAAGAAAAGCTATGAGCACATGCATGAAAAATCCCAATGAAATGTGACTGATTAGAAGTCACTAAAAAATTTGTCTAGCAAAAACAGTATTTGAGCATGTGCTTATAGCTTTCTATGCCATTAGTTTAAGATGCATTTAGTTTGAATAATATTTTAAAAATTTTGTTTCTAATTATACTGTTTTTTCAAAAATTAAACAATTGACAATCAAATTAGAAGTAATGCAAAAATTGGATGATATTTATAGTATACTAGCCTCATCACACCTGCTAAATCCACGCTAAGTGGCTTTTTTCCTTTTTCTATTTTGGTTTAATGTCAAAAAAGTTTCACTCATCCTAAATTGAAGTTTATATGTTTGTCCAATAATATTATGCATTTAAGAACTACTGAGTACTGATAGAGTCAGGAGTGTGAGGCTAGCACCAAAACATGAATACTCCATATACAAACATATGGTTTAAATGTAATTTTGGTGTTCAATTTTTTGGAGCCAGCTGTGGTGGGCCTTTTTGGTATTTTGGACTTGACTGTTTCTATCGTACCAATAGTTCTGGGGTAGGAGAGTCAAGACCAGCTCAATCGAAACTCACCTCAACTCAGCTTGTGCACAAGCTAGGACCTCTTTTTACAGAGATCTTGATCATGTGCCCACGGCAGGGGATGCTGTCATAGAAATTTTACAGTAAACACATAATATAATGAGATAATAAAAGAGATATTCTAACTAAAGTGCTTGCTGCTAACCAAAGATAATATTTAAGCAATTGCGCAATAGAAAATCACGGTAATGTGAGTATGGAAGAAATAAGTTAGCAACAGTAACAGAATAATGTTAATGCTTAAACGATCATGATAAAAGAGGGGAAAGGGGATTAATCTGTTGAACTTGGCTCCTTAGCAGATTTAAGTCCAAGAAGGAAACCAATCTCCAATGTAGGCAATCTCATAGGGAAATCATGCCATAGAAATTGCCTACTTTGAAAGAATGGACCTAAATGGCTCAATCTCTAATCTCTTAGGTTGCTAGAAAGTAGGCTATTGAGAGGAAAGAAGGGGGTAGCCTATCAATGCATATCTTATCACACTCTTACTTTTCTCACTTTATTTCCTACTCTTTTGTTTTTCTTTCTTTTTCTATTTATCCTCTCTTTTTTCTTCTGCTTTCTATTTCTCCCTTATTTCTATGTTCCCTGCTATTCTTCCTTGTTTTTCTGTTGTTGTTTACTGTTCACAGCTAAAGCTTTTTTATATTGCCTGTCGTGATGAGATTTACTGTTTTACCCCTCAACTACTCTTGCCCTGGTGGTGTCCTTTCTAGGCCACCCACTGGTTTGCTGGCTGCGCCACATTCCATTCCCAGACAAAAGGAGTTTTATTTTATTTTCTTACGTTCCATGGCATTCCCATCTGGATAAGGATTGGGTATTCTCTCTTACTAACTCCTATGGCATGCACCTAGTGATTCCAGCTCATCTTTCCCTCTTTTAGGTGGTATGTCATCCCAGCAGGACATTTCCCCTAAAAAAGCTTAAGTGGGAATCCTAGAATAGACTTCCCTCTTCTCCCCACTACCAGACCATATCCTCTCTTACCTCTGACTCATGGCCCACCGCGCCTGTATTAGCTGGGTACAAGTGGGTAGTGCCTGAGCCTTGTGCGTGCTCAACTTCCATATGGCACGTTTTGCTGCTTATTTTTAACCCTTTGTGGTGTGGATGAGTCATTGGGCCTTCATTCTTTGCATCTCATTTCTTTTCTGGGTTGGGTCTTGCTTAGGTATGGGCCCTTTCTTCTTCAATTCAGCTCCAGTCTCCCTTTACTTCTGGTTTGTGGGTCAACTAATACTTTTGCCACGCCATTGTACTGTCATGATATCGCTTAATTGTGCTTGCTAGGCCTCCTTTGGGCCTGCTGTGTATTTTTTCTTCACTTAGTTTGCATTGCCCAGCATTTCTACTAGGTGAATTTTCATATTATCCTGGGCTTTCTTGGCCCATTTTATTTCTTTAGGCATCCTCTGCCTGCTTCATTCCTTTGGGCATTCTTGACCCATTCCATTCTTACATTCCTATGGGCTTTTGCTAAATCTTTCGAGCTTCTTCGGCCCAATTACTATATCATTTACTTTTGGGGTTTATTGCCCTTTGCACTAACCCCCTTTACTAATTCATTTCTTTAGGCTCTTCTCGTCCATCTTTGTTCACTTTCTACTTCTTATGATTCCCACGGGCCTACTACTTCCTTCTTTGAGCTCTCTTGGACTCGTTTGCTTTCTTTGGGGCCTTTTTTACTGCTTTATAGGCTTGTGAACCATTATTCCTATTGTTAGGGCTTAATGATTTTTCTTACTTTGGTAATTCTTCTTCCTTTACCCTTTTTAATATTGTTGGGTTTTTTCTTGTTATTGGGCCCTTTTGCCAAAGTCAGCATCAACACCATCCTTATCACACTCTGATTATATCAATAGTTTGCAAATGTACAACGTCATTGGGACGAAACTTCAAATTGGGATAAATGAAAAATTTTACATTGAACCAAAAAAAGATTAAAAAAAACGTATGAGAACGCATGTAGTGCATGCAATGAGTTTGTATAAGATACCAAGATTCAATAAGATAATTACTTAACAATGATCTATGGTAATGTGATTTTTTTTGGTAATTTTATATTACTATAATTTTTTATACATATAAATGAACCAAACACTATAATGTAATGGCAGAGCTAGGAATTTTTCCTAGGGGAGCCGAACTATTATGACTAAAAAATAAAAATTATTTCATAAATTAACTTTAAGTCAACATCTATTTGCTAGATCATGTTATAGAGAAGCAACATCTATTTGCTTATGTTAACATTTTCAAGTGTTTCTAAGGGGTTTAACATATAATGTTTGAACAATAGCTTTTCACTCAAAATATTCATTAATTATGGATGGTTTCTCCATAAATTACTTACATTTTGAATTCTAATTATTAAATTTTATAAACTAATTACAGTTATAAAGCCTGGTTAAAAAGAAAAATCAAATTGTATAAATATGAAATGTAGTTGCTATACTATATAATATTCTTTTTTTTTTTATAGAGAATATAACATTCATTTTAAACTACACTATAATTTGACAGCCATACTCCATCCAAATAATAATAATTAAAAAAAAAAACAAACAAAAAAAAAAACAAAACAAAACAAAAACAAAAACAAAAGTTAACAGCCACACAATTTTGAAACTCAACAAAAATAAGATAGTGTGGTACAACTGTAGAACACACACTCTCACAAAAGAAGACAATAAGAGCATCAGCATTGAAGAATGCTACTCTATCCTATTTTACCATCCCAAAAAGCTACTTTATCAATTATACCATACCATTTTATAATACACCCTACATCCAAAAACTCTATTATTTTACTTTTTCATTAAAATATTATTTTTTTAATCTTTCTTTATTATTTCTTTCACATCATCACTTTTTTTCAGCTAAGGGGTGAAATAAAATATATATATATATATATATATATATATTTTTTTTAGCATAGTGCTACAGTACAATTCTAAGTTTAGAATTGTACTGTAGCACTATTGCAAAAAATTTTGCAATAGTGAGGTATACCATTTTTTGATGCAAATGTTTTTTAACTATGAAATGCCAAAAAGGCCTTAGATATGGCATTAGCATTCTTCAATGCTAATGCTCTAAGAGCATTCACACTTGACATTCCATATGCCATATGTTAGTCTATTTTGCCATTTAAGCACCAAAAACCCCCTCCATTCGGACTGGTAAAAGCCAACTATTGCAAAAAAATTTGCAATAGTGCTACAGTGCAATTCTAAAGGTAAAACCGCACTATAACACTATTGTAAAACCAAATATATTATTCTAATCATTTTCTCTCTCCTTTCAGTCCTTTCTCTCTCACACAGTCACAAAGCTCATCTCCCCTCTCTCTGTTGAGCCTTTCTCTCCCCATGCCTCTCACTACCAATGACCCTTTCTCTTTGATGGCACTACCGATGACCTTTTCTAGGCAAGATCATCATGGTCAAGGGGCTGAGGATCGCTAATCGGATTTTGGTGGGTTTGCTTGGTGGGTCTGGGGCTGAGGATTGTGGTGGATCGGCATGGTGGGCCGTGGGTTATGGGTTTTGGATTTAGGTTGATCTGGGCGTGACGGAGCTGGGTGTTGATCTAGGTTAATCTGGGCATGGATTAGAGATTTTGGATTTGGGTGTTGATTTTTGATTTAGGATTGGCGTGACGGAGCTGGGTGTTGATTTTGAGTTTGGGATCAGCTTGGATCAACGGAGATCATGGTGGCGGTGTGGGTCTGGGTCGATGATCGGGTCACGGAAGAGGAAGATCTTGGTGGTGGTGGGAAAGGCTTGCTCTTGTAGTTGGGGTTTTAGGTTGAAGTGACTGATCTCGGTGAAAACGATGACGAATCCCAAGGATGAAGAAGAAGAAGGGTTTTGTTGGTTAACGGGTTTTGGTGTCATGGTGGTTGCTGTGTGGTGGTGACTGGGTTGCTATGTGGAGGTTGTGTGGTTGAAAGGGTGGTTGCTGTGTAGATTGGTGTATTGAGTTTTCTCTGTGGTACTCGACCACTAGTTGAGAGAGAGAGAGAGAGACAGAAATTAGAGAGAGAACGAAATATATTTTATTGTATAATTTATATTATTTTAATGTGTTGTATTGTAAAATAAAAGTTTGGATGCTGAGAGTATTGTAAAATGGAATGGTAAAATTGATAAATTAGCTTTTTGGGATGATAAAATAGGATGAGATAGCATTTCTTGATGCGAATGCTAAAAGAGCAGTAACTAGTAGTTGGTTGTCTATAGCAGTAAACACCAAATAGAGCAAGAGGGAGAGAGAACAAGAGGTATGTACCAGTGATGATGGTTACCAGCTTGGATTGGAGCCGGTCAGTGACTGGCTACGCAAGGGGCAGGTGTAGTATAGCAAACATATAGAAACTAGACCGATTTATTTTGGTTTTTTTCTCTTCTTCTTCTTTTTTTTTTTTTTTTTTTTTTAATATATATTTGAGATATATTAAAGGGAAATTTAGGTTTTGTTAGTATTTGGACTGCCAGAATGAATGGGCCATTGGATGGATAGTATCTATTTGTACCAATTTAATATTTTTCTTGTATTAATTTAGTTCTTTCTGTTTTCTGGACTGCTTAAAAATTTGAGCAGCCAAATTAATTTTATGATCTAAATTTTACATTTTAAGAGGAAAAATTTGAAATTTCGAGGGGGGCTAATTTGCATATTTTGATCTAAGTTATAGGTAAGAACGAATTGAATATATATCCTCATCTTTTTATTCATTATTCGGATTAATGAATTAAATTAGATAGTTATATGAGTAAAAGAAAACAGCTATATAGTTATAATATATTATATATTCGCAATAAAATTCTTGAGTCTCGTCTTCTTATAGGTCTTCAATGTATAAGAAGAATTAAAAAAAAGGTTGAGCGTAAATAATCAGAAGAAGAAGAGCCCATTTACCCTAAGATTGGTTGATTAGTCACGTCATCCTAGATTGAAGCGGGTTCAAATAATCAACCGTATTACGTTCAGCTACTAGGGAAAATTAAAAAAAGCTAGGCCCCCTAGCTCAGCCTCTGACCATAATGTTGTTGTAAATTTGTAATGTTTGTGGCGAAGCAAACGTCCCTAAAAGTAAGTATGACCGAGCCCAAAAACAAAAGCAAGCACGGGTCTCCCAGCAACTTGAGTCAACTTGCTATACTCAAGTCTCCCCAGGCAACTTCCCACGGCCCCACCCCCACCCGCTTATTCCTCCAGCATTTTTAACTTTGTACAGACCTAAAAGCTATTGTGGTTGATAGCATCATCAAGCAATACAATAATTTTGCTGTTTTTACTTCCGTGTAGTTGAAACAGAAAAGGAGCGTTTCCTCCTCTTTAATTTTCTTTCAATTTGCTACTCAGTAACCTCTTGCTCCCATGAAGAACCACTCAACGTTGACACCTTTCTTCTTCCTCTTTTTCATCTTTCACCATATCACAGTTGCTACTTCTACACCCCCTTACATAGCTGTTGATAATATTAACCTCGACTGTGGCTCTTTCGGCAACTCAAAGGCTACCGATGAGCGTGACTGGATCGGAGATATAGGTTCCAAGTACGGTCCCATAGAAGAAAACAACAAATCTAATTCCTCTGAAGCCCCACGCCAAGCATCCGTTGAGTCTATCCCCTACAGTACAGCCCGGTTGTCTTATTCCCAATTCACATATGTGTTTCCGGTCACACCTGGCCCGAAATTCGTTCGGTTGTACTTTTACTCAGCTGCATACTCAGGTTTTACCAAGTCTAAAGACTTTTTTACTGTCAAAGCGGGTTTGTTCACCTTACTTAGAAACTTCAGCGCTTCCATTCATACTGAAAAGTATTTTGTTAGAGAGTTCTGCATCAATGTTGAAAAAAATAAAAAACTGAACTTAACCTTCATTCCTTTTACAAGTGGTTCTATTAGTTACTATGCTTTCATTAATGGTATTGAGGTTGTCTCCATGCCTATGGACTACATGTACTATACCTCAAGTAGTTCTATTATAGAAGGTAAAGTTCCTGTTTATGTTGGCCAGGCTCCTCAGTTCTACGTAAACTACAGCATGGCACTCGAGATGGTTTATCGATTAAACATTGGCGGGAGCTCCATACTACCAGTGCAAGACACTGGAATGTTTAGAGAATGGTCCGAGGGCAGAACTGATTATTTGTTGAGCGACGGTGAAAACCCTCGTGATCCATCTTTGAAACTCAAATACTCAAAAATACCAAAATATATTGCACCTGATACTGTCTATCAGTCTGCAGCTTCAATGGGTCCAAACAGGACTAGGAACTCAATGTCTAATTTGACATGGGGATTACCTGTTGAGACGGGATTCAATTATCTGGTGAGGCTCCATTTCTGTGAAATAGAACCTCGGATACACGTCTCTGGCACAAGGGAATTCACCATCTATATAGACTATCAGCTAGCAGAAGAAACGGCAGATGTAATATTGTGGGCTGACGATAACGATACGCCATACTACAAGGACTACGTAGTAATGATCCAAAACAAGGGCGAGGACAGTCATACTCTGGCCATTGATCTACACCCTAGAACAGACGCAACTTTACGCGATGCCATTTTAAACGGTGTGGAAGTGTTCAAATTGAGCGACCTATCCGGCAATCTTGCTGGACTAAATATGGTCCCTCCACCGATGGATCAACAACCTGCTCTGGCAGCCAACAAGTCTAATACAAAGAAAACAATGTTCATTGCTATTGGAAGTAGTGTTGGCTTTCTAGTCGTGGCCGCTCTTGTGTGTTTCATGGTTCTCTGTAAATTGAAGAAGACTGAGCGTTATGGTTCTTACCATCCACTAGCAAAGTGGTGGTGTTGGTCTAGGCCAGATCCTTACAAAAGAGAGTTCTCAAGGAGAACAGCTTCATCACTGCCTGGAGAACTATGTCGCTACTTCAGCCTAAATGAAATCAAAACAGCAACCAACAACTTCAATGAAGATCTAATTGTCGGTGTAGGTGGCTTTGGCAATGTTTACAAGGGTCTGATTGAGCAAGGTAATGAATAATACCATGATTTCCTCTTAATTTTTAGTTTTTTCCTGAATTAGTCCTAATTGCAATCTAACTGCATATAATTTAGATTAGTGATACTATATTCTGCAAAGTTGTTTAATAATTTGATCAAATCTGACTTGTATCGAGTTCCTATACATATTGGACATGGTCATATATGAAGGGAAAATATTTTCTTACACTGATTTTACATACACTATTTTACATAATATCCACAATCAATGTGCTGACATACACATTTTAGAAGATAAAAGAAAATGTCCTCTTTTAAAACATGAAAGTGAGTATCATTGCCCATATATATAAACTGTTTAATGTAACCACCGTGTCCTATTTTAGGACATCTTCACATCTTATAGTTTCCAAAGAGCATAGAAACTAGACATAAGTCATACTCTTTGTTTATGCACAATAAAACACAATAAATGTGCTAGAGATAGTACAAATTTTATCATATAAAACTTACAAACTAAAGTGTTCTAATAGATTGTTGAAATTTACAAACTAATGTGTTCTCATAGGTTGTTAAAATCCACAAATCACATTCATTACCACATTTATTGAATTTTAGAAACACAATAATACAATATTTTTTCCTTTAGGTAATATAATGGTGGCAATCAAGCGCATGAAACAGGAGTCTCGACAAGGTGCTCATGAGTTTATGACAGAGATCGAGATGCTTTCTAAACTTCGTCATGTGCACCTTGTGTCTCTCATTGGATACTGCAATGATGAGGGTGAGATGATACTTGTTTACGAGTACATGGCAAATGGTACCCTTCGCCGCCACCTCTATGACACCCCTAATGATCCCCTTACCTGGAAACAAAGGCTCCAAATATGCATAGGAGCAGCACGTGGTTTGCACTACCTCCACACATGTACAAAGCACCCTATTATCCACCGTGACGTGAAGACAACAAATATTCTATTGGATGAGAAATGGGTATCCAAGGTTTCAGATTTTGGGTTGTCCAAAATGGGTTTGGATAACACTGCTGTTAGTACCCTAGTAAAGGGAACATGGGGGTATTTGGATCCAGATTATGCAAGGCACCAGCAATTAACTGAGAAATCCGATGTATACTCATTTGGTGTAGTGATGTTTGAAGTGTTGTGTGCCCGAAAAGCACTGAACCAAGGACTCCAAGTAGAGGAACGCAATTTGGCAAGTTGGGCTCGAAAATGTATTAAGAGAGGGACCATCAGTGAAATCATTGATCCATATCTAATGAACAAGATAGCGGCAGAGTGTTTCAAGGTATATGTGGAACTTGCAAAGAGTTGTGTAAGTGATCATGGAATCGAACGGCCCAAGATGAATGATGTGATGGAAAAGTTGGAGTTTGCATTAGAACTCCAAGAGTATGCAGAAGCAACCACCAAGGATACTGATTCAGAAGTGGTATCATTCCGTGTTGATACTACCAATGGAGCTCCTTGGTACAATAGTGTTTACCATGGACAAATGTTGGAGTCGACTAGTGGAACTGAGTTAAGTACAATTAGTACTGAATTAAGTTACCCTGGTCTTGATTCTGTTACTATTAGTATCACAAGTCGAGATGACTCCTCTGGAACTAAAAACAATAGTTCTTAAGCTTTATAATTATTGTTGTCTTTCTAAAGTCGGAAATAGCTATGTTATGGTGTGATTATTGACTTATTGTTCTATAAAATGAAATATTAGAAGAAAAAAAATACTACGATGTCAAAAAATTTCCCTTTTGCTGTATCCGTAACAGTAGATTATACCAAAGATTTTTCTCTAGTGAGTTGAAATTAAGACTTTGATTGAAAGGAGGGACAATTAATTGACTTGTTTATAATGGTACATGGGATTTGAAGTAAATGAATTTTTAATTTAAATATAAATTTTCTCAAATTAATATAAAAATTTTATTTTTGTTTTTGTTTTCTTGAGGAAAATATCTATATCTTACTCTTTTTTTTTTTTTTTTTTTTTTTTGAGAAACATCTATATCTTACTCTTAATTGTTTAAGATGGAGAAAATTCTCATATTAATATAATTTTATTTATTTTTTTTTTTTTACAACCTTGTTTGTTAAAAAAGAACCTGGACCCACAATCATGACTAGGCATACGTTGTACTCTCCTATAGTCCCAAGTAGTCTAGCTCAAGGCACGGTTCCAATGGGCCGTAGCCTAATCTATTCCCTCTTGACATGTGATGTGAGGTCACGGATTCATAGATCCATCAACTATTTGTTTCTGGTTTCTTGATGTGAAATGTTTCACATGACAGTCTATCAACTTTCCCGTTTCTTGTTTCTCAAAAAAACTTTCCCGTTTCTTAATGTGAAATGTTTCACATGACAGTCATGTTAGGGTAAATACTTTATGGCAAATGTTATCAAGTATCCTATGGTGTTTGTTAAAGTTATATTAATATGGGTCTCATTTGATAAAAATTGAACAAAAAATATATATAAAAATAAAAAATAAAACTAACCCTACAATTTATTTTAATATTTTTTTTTCTCTATAAAGCCGGTCTCACAACCTAAAAACTGCAAAAATATGACAAAAACCTACAAGAAAATTGGGGGAAAAAAAAAAGTACAAAGGATTGCAGTTAATGCTTACGGTGCCCCTTAACACAACTCATACTTTATTACACACAAGTTTACATATATTCGCAAGGTCTAGATAATATATGTTTTTAGGACACACATAGATTATCTATTTTAAGAAATTTTTTATGAAAAATTAAAAAGATTGTCAAAAAAGTTAATCAATTTTTTGATTTTTTATAATAAAAAAAATAAAAAAATAAAAAATTCCTGAAATAATTTACTAACATATACCTTAAAGGCATACATTAGTATATCCCTACTCATAAAATGTACAATTTCAGTGCATTTTATGAGCCTGTGTAAACTTGTGTATGTTAGGATGTGTATAATAAACACATCTATCATATATACAAATGTGGAAGAGAATGGAGATTGTTAAATACTAAATGATAGTCTAACTAAAAATATCAATAAATGATAGTGTTAAATCAATAATATAGTAAATAAATAGTTAGTTATTATTTCTTTATTAGAGAAATTTCATAAACACAACAAAATCTCACAATATCTTTACAATAATCTTATTTTGATCTATTGTTAGTTTGGGTATAAATTTATTTTATTTTAATGTATGGTAAATTGACATCTCAACTTGTTGAAAAAATATTGTGATATTTTTATTATAATAGTAGAACTCTTTACATTACGTTTAAAAATGACGAATTGGTATGTAAGATAATAAAATTTTAGTTTTAATGATACATTTAATGTCTGTTTGGGTCCAGTATTTTGTTTATTTTTTAGCTTTTGTGCACAAACTTTTAAATCCTTACTTTTTCTTCACTCTTTTTCAAAATACAAGCGTATTTTGGCACACATTTAGTAAAAAACAAATGACAAAAAGTAAAATAAACTGATCTCAAACACACACTTAATTCTCACTTTTATTACATATTTTAAGATGGTATTCATCTATTGAAATGTTTCCTTTTGTTGTTGATTCTTGCTACAATATAAGTAATACTATAGATAAAACAAAATGTTACAATAATTTCATAATATTTTTTAAATTAGGATGCCAATTCATACATGAGTCCTTCACAATTTCTAATTTAAATTACATGGCTTGCTAATTTGGGAATGTTTGTAAATTTAACCATTTTTTTCTTTTCTTTTTTCCGTGTACATTGCATTCTATATGCATAGATCTTTTCATTCAAATAACACCAAGAAAAATTTTAGGCTTTCATCATAGACATTCATTTATTTGGCCCCCAAACCCATCCCATGCCCCATTTCTTACGCATACACTTTATATGTGATTATTGCTTTTAAGAATGGTCATTGTTCTCACTTGACAGGGGTGGCTTTCAGAGCTTAAAATCAAATTAGAGATGAGGATGGGTTAGGAGATTCCCTTTCCAAGCATCTACCTTGAACTCCAACTTATATGTCATTTCTTTTCCACATGTTGACGAAGTTCACGTATAAAGTAATCAAAAAAAAAAAAGTTCATGTGTAAAGGTTATATTATTGATGGGGCTACCCTATCTACAATCAATGGATAGAGTTAGACTTGGCAAATGATTTGGGTCAAGCAGGTTCAAGTTTGATTCAATTGGGTCTGACCGTTTAGGACAGAAACGAGTTAACCCCAAATGGGCTTTTAAAACCTATTACACTTATTCTATCTTTCACAAATTGGATTTTTATGTATTTTTTTATTTGCAAAAATTTATAAATTTTTAAAAAAGTTTAAACATATTCTATTTATCTTCTTTTTGATTAAAATAAGAGAACAATGACTTGAAATAATAATAAATAATATAGAATAAGAAATAAAGTCAACAGAATAATGACCAGAATTTTAAATTTTTACCAAAAAAGAAATAATCATGGTAAGATTATTTGTGGATTGCATAGGACAGTTTTTGTTTAAGCCATGTAATTTTAAAATATTTTTAAAAAGACAATAATATCTTATTATAAAAAAATAATTAAACACTAAAATTATATAAATTATACAAATTCCATATAAAAATAACGTTGACATATTTAATATTTATTTATAAATAGTAAATTTTCTACATTATAAATAGTTTAGCATTTTTATGTAATATGAATCACTAAAGAATATTAGATATAAAAATCGAATACAAATAAAACAAACGAGTAATTGAAACTTCTTGCTATAGTTTATGTAACATACATATTCACATTTTTGTTAGAGAATTTAGAAAATAAGTTTCTTTAGCATGCATTTTCACTTCTTCCTTTTAACGTTAAGTAGAAACAATCTCACAAAATGTGGGTATTTTCAATGGCTGATAAGCAAGAGTGCAAGACCAAAAAAGTAGAAGACACTCAACTGCCATAGAACATCCCAAAATGCCAAATTCCTAAATTTCCAAAATCCTAGATAGTGTAGTTCTAGAGATTAGTGAAGTTCTGGGGTTCTTAACCTAAAAAATGAATGAACTCATTTACTAAACTAGATCCTAGAATTCATTGAAACTCAACCTCTTTATTTTTTCTTGATATTTAAAATAAGTATATAATGATGGAAAGTTATTTACAACAGCCATTTAAGTATCTATTGAATGTGTATATATATATATATATATTATATAAATACAATAAAATTTAAATCAATGACATCTGTTTCATAATGATTGTTTTTTATCATTTAAGTCAAAATATCAATTGGTATTTGGTAAACACTAATTAATTTTGGTGTAGGTGAGTTTTGAACTCAAATATCTTATTCATTGGCAAAAAAATCTTATCGGTTAAATTGATTAGAACCCAAAAATATCTTAGGAATACTGTTTGAATGGCAAGTGGCACGTGCATAAACATAATTGCAATGTATTATCCAAAAGTCTCGCGTGCAGCACACATTCTCTATTTCCTTCCAAACATTACTGGACAACTTGCTTAGGACTCTTTTTTTTTTTTTTTTTTTTTGGCTGAATAAATGATTGCATTAGAAGAAAAAATAAAATATATATCAAATACAAGGACAAGGACAAAAGCCAAAAGGGACTAGCACATCTTACTCTTTAACAAAAACCTAAATTCTATTATGAAATGGGAATAGACCCCCGGCATTACAAGATGCTGCCCAATAAGCTAGATTATGAGCAAGAGAATTAGATTGTCTTGGGGAGAAGGAAAAATACCAAGCAACAAAAGAGTTAAGCATAATTCTAATATCATGAATTATATTAACAATCTCTCAATTAATCTTGATGGATTTCTTGATTGATTGCCTTCAGTGTGAGCTGGGAATCCTCTTCAAAGAAAACATAGTTGAAGTTAAGTCTAGATGCTTCAGATACAGCTAGAATGGCTGCTTTACATTCTGGGCATAGAATACTTACTGGTGTTTCAAAACATGTCCAACCATATAATTTGTTTGAGCTAGGTCCACATATTAACATCAGTGATACATTTTTCCGAATAAGACTATAGTCTATATCTGTTTTATTTGTTTTTGTTTTTTTTTTTTTTTTTGCTAGGTAATTGTTTGTTGCGGGGGATGGAACTCCCACGCAACAATTACAAGGTGAACCAGGTACCACTAGGCTACAAGACCCGGTGGTGTTTTATTTGTTTATTAAGATTTTACCAACATGTACTCTTTCATGTCTTTATTTATCAGGTGAAATGTCATTTTGAACTTTCTCATGAAGACTTTTCAACTTTTCAAGTCTTCCGCACCTTATTGGACTTAGTTTGAGTTTAGCGTATAAGAGCAGCGCTAGACTGTAAAGATGTCATCAGGATTTAGTTTGAGTTTAGTGTGTAAGAGTAAGAATGTTCACCAAACCGCAACCGCACCAAAATCACCTACAAAATCAGTGGCAGCTCTAAGAATATTTTTAGGGGGGTCATTCAAATTCATGTTGAAGAGGTTGTCAAGGACCTCTTTGTAATTTTTTTTTTTTTTTTTTTTTTTTCATCTTGATCATTATGATAATAATGATGAGATCTTTCGTATCCTATGATCCAAAGGAAGATTTAAGTCAACATGAGTTCTTTTAGATAATAAATCTTAGGTAGGGGATAAATCTTGCGAATATGTGACTTCCTTATCAAAAATTAATTCATAGTATTAGCAAGAGAATTAAAGATAAACTATAAGATCATTGTGCATATGTTTTCTTAGTATAATGAAGATATTAATTATTATTGCTAATATTAAATATTATAAATTATCTATTCTCTATTACTATAATAAAGTTATTAATTATTGTTGTTAAGTGAATTTTAATTATTATTACTTAGAATACTTCAATTCATTATTTATTAGTTTTTGTTTTTACTCTTTTCAATTCTTTTATTTAACAATTCAACTCAATTGTGACAACTTAAAGGTCTTTGTAATTCATTAAGAAGAATTTTGCTGTGTTTTTTACATTACTCTATCAAGAATTCAATGCAACAATACAATCAGTAAAAAAAAAATGTCTTCATTCTCCACTATCTCATGCCCCACTTCCATTGCCTCACACTTAATTTTCTTTTAATTTTTACACTTTACAGATCATTTAATTGTCTTTTTTTGAGATTTAAGATCAACAAATTACTAATTTTTGTTGTTGGACTTGCTATTTTTTTTCCTCATATTTTAGATCAAATTGGTTTGATGTTGAGTTTTTTCTTTTTGTTTAAGAAGGCCAAGATAAATTTTAGTATTGAATTGATTTATTCTTTGACCTTATTTCAGAGGTTTCAAAATTTTATTTTAAGGTGTTCAAAACAAAAATATTTTCAAATATTATATGTAAAAAAAAAAAAATCACAAGTCAAGGGGTTCATTTGAACCCCCTAAACACCATATGGCACCGTCACTGCACAAAATGCCATAACTGCACCGCACCATCTTTATATATTAATATATTTATTTATTTTTAATATCAAATATATTATTAATAGTTTAATAACCCTAGTTTTCAACAAAAAATAATAATAATTTGACAACCCTAGCTGGTGTTGACTAGGAAAGCCAGCCCAAAATAAAGAAAAACTGGCTCAATAGTTTAAAACTTGGCCCAAAATAAAAGGAAAATTAGTTTTGGCCTGGGTAGGAAAAGACAAACGTTTGAAAAATATACCGATTTCAAACCATTCAAACTGCACCTTATACGCCACACTGCACATGTAACCACAAAAATGAGATGTGGTACGATTATGGTTTTGGCTAAACTATAAATTGCACTGCATTACACCACACATGTAACCGCAAAAATAAGGTGCGGTGCAGTTATGGTTTTGGCTAAACCGCACCACAAAGTGCGGTGCTAAAAATGGCCCAAAACTGCATCGCACCGTGAACACCCCTATATAAGAGTAATAGATCATAAAGATGATGATATGTGTCTAAAAAGATTAGAATAATCATGTCAAATGTCCTTTTTGAAGTTCCTCAAGAGGAATTTTCAAGTCTTCCACGCCTCACCTATTGGGATTTGGCCTAAGTCTGGTGCTTTTATGCAGGACTCGTCAAAATAATGATAGTGTGATACTCACTCACTTCCTGACCATGTATCATGATTTTCGTGGGTTTAGAGCACAGGACTACTAGACCCAATTAATGAAGCACTAGTTCGTTAGTAATATTGTCATCCAAATAGAGTCGAACTTAAGAATGACCGTGACTTGCAAAACAATGGTGAAACACTCCTCTCCCCAAAGACACTGGCTTAGTGCCAGCTAATAAATCTCCGATGACAAAGTTAGATACTTAGAATGAGAGAGAGAATGAAAATAAAGATGAGTGTATTTGTATATGTGTGTACCTTTCTCTTGTTCTAGAGTGATTTATATAGATTATTTCTTACTAGTCGTTGAAGGTCTTTAATGGTCGCATTTATGTCTTTGGGAACGTATTTGGTGCCTTAATGAGCCTCTTGATGAGGTCTTCAACAGTCTTGTCTCTATGTGTTTCCATTGGTAATGGTTGTGCATTAAATGCTTGTTTAAGGCACTATGATCATCTAGCATAAGAATGGACGACCCATTTTTATGTACTTATCATTTGCCTTCTATTCCTTGGTTGTCAACACTTGTTTTGACTATCCAAGGAATGCGAGAGGTTGTAGATACCACATTTTATACCCCTTACGATTTAGACCTCCATTTTCCAATGATGTTAGAATTCTAAAGCCCAAGTTTGGTTTAGGACCCGATCAGATGAAAATTGGCTTAAGGAAAGTGTTTATGGAAAATATAACTTATTTTTGGACCAAATAAACTATTTTTGGAAAATAAATACCACAGAAACTCTAGGGCATGTATACGCATACACACATGCGCACACATGCTCAAGCTCTACATGCATATGTTTCATGCATGCATATGTATACACGTGCATGCGTGCGCATACTAGGGTTCCAAATACTATGTAAGGCAAGTTTTCTACATTTAAACTAGGTTTGGAACGAATTCCATATCATCTAGGAGCCACCCCAAACCCCTATTTTTCAACCATATAAAGCTATAGATGGTACATTTTTAAGGAGGACAAATTTTGGTGGTAAAACACATAAGATTCATTAAGAAATAGTAAGTCAAAGAATGAGTTTTTCACAAAACATCCTCAAGTCAAGTTTTATTTGATTGGGACCATTTCTGGTCTTGATCTTAGAGTTCTAAAGTTTACTAACTTATTTTGAATTGGTTGTGACTAAATTGACTAAGGCGAATGGTCAAAATCAAGCTCTACATAGTTTTTGTGTTAATGTAAAGTTTCTAACTTTGACACTTCACTTCTTCTTTTCTTTTCTTTTGATTTTGTGTTCTTATATATGTTTTATTTGTTTTAATATGCTTTTTTAGTTTAGGTTTACTTTATGTTTGTGTTCTAAACATGTTAGGTCATTAGATTTTCTATTTTCTGAGTTTCTGAGTGAGGGTTTTGGGTGTGTATGTGTGCACATGCTTCTTGCAAACAATTGGGGTGTGCATACATGCCCTATGTATGCACACATATACTCAAGCCTGGAAACCCTAATTCGTTTTTCGTATATTGTTTCCTTTGTTTTATCCACATGTTTTAACTCCTGTTTAACCTATTTTGTCTATCCTTGAGTCTTTGTCTCTTCATTTTATCTTTGTTTTGCTTTGTTTTATCTCTTTGTTTGTTTGTTAAGGATTGTTTGAATATCATGAACATGCATAAAATATGAACATGCATTGATGCATAGGTGCTGTGATGCACTGAGGTAAGTCATGCATTCACATGAATATGCATTGGTTTGAATATAAGTTTGTTTTGATTAAATAACATGAATATTCTTGGATTGAATGCTATACCTTTGATGTTTGGATGTCATAATATGCTTGTTTGATTCTACCATGTGATGTTTCTACCCTTGGAGATTTGTGTTTGTATGCCTTGATAGATAAATGATAGGTTTATGGATGATTATGCCATGTTGTGTGTCTTAGATGCATACTAGCGTATGTGCGGGTTAAAATAACATATTAAAATTGTCTTTAATGAGATTAATATTTGGAATACAATGAGTGGAGGCTGACCCATGGGTCGGGTGGGATTGAGTGCCTAACACCTTCTCATCCTCATACCTAAACTCTAGACACATGCCTCGGTAAAATATCAGTCCTTCTACGAAGGGTGCTATATTTAAGGTTCTTAGACCTAAACTAAGTGGCAACTCCATTTACACCCTCCGCCATGGTCCACCATAGGCCAAGGCATACTTCCCAATCGCGAGGATGACACCATGTTGCGGGCGCTTGCACCCCTTATTAGAATTAGTGCCCTTAAATCCTATTGTATGATGCTATGTATATTATTATGTATGACATTATGTATGACTTAATGTTGTAATTAATAAAGTTTCTTTATTATTATCTAAAATAATGGTAACATGAATATTTGGACATTATCATATAGTCCATGAGATGCATAGTATGTGATTTAGTCACAAAAGATATAGATCACAAGTTCTTTGTAAACTCATAATTTTGGTTCGTAGTTGGTGATGAAATTAGGCATTTCATCTGCGAAGACTATAACATATCAACTAAGATGATTTGTCTTGATCATGGAAGTGGAGACTTCTAGTTGATATGTTAATATGTTTTAAGAGTTAAGACATATTGAATTGGACCTCTGTGAGATTTATTATTCTCCTAATGACTGTCAAATGAATAATAAATCTCATGACTTCTATTTGCATAAACTCTTAATCCTGAGAGAATAATGGACCTGATCATGAGGTGTAGGTTGCTTTGATATATCAGGAGTGAGATCTAAAGTAACAGTCAAAATCTCAGTATGTTGGGCAATCACATTTAGTGTTGATGGAACATATATTCTCAAGATGAAATTTATAGTCTTTTAACGGAGATATAAAATATTCCCTTGAGATAAATTTAATAGGTTCAGTTATTCAGAGAGTTGGGTCTAACCACTTTAGTAAGAAATTACTGAAGTATATATTTATGAAATTGGATTTCATAAACATATGATGAATAACTTGAAGGATTAAACCAGGTACTCAAGGATTAAGATGTAGTAATCTTCAAAGTGACAATCTACATTCATGACTTTGTATTACTACAAATATTTTATGAAGGAGTTGCATGTATAATAAAGTCTTGAGATATAATTTATTAATAAGGCCTAGAGTGCAATTATATTTATATAGTGGTATTAAATATAATTAATGGTAACTTTGGACTTGTCAAGAGTTGACAGAAAAGCCCAAGGCCCATTGGAGCTAGTGTCTTATTGGTCCCTTTTGGTCCCTCCAAACCACACACTAAAGCCCAATTGGAAAGGCCTAATAGGTCAGCCCAATTAGATAATCAGTTAGTTATAAAGGGAGAAACATATAGAATTTTATTTTAAGAGAATCATCATTGTGAAGTGGTGTGTATGTGCGAGTGAAGCCACTCGATTATTCTCCCTTAGAAACTGATTGAGAGACCACACTTATTGGGCATAAAGTGGAATTGGAGTGAAGATTAAAAGTGTTCCCAAGTACTTCTAATATTTTTTTTTGAATTTCACCGCACCAAGATACGCTATCTTGTTCTTAAATTCTAAAAATTACATAATGCATGTTATCAATCATGAATGAAATAGATCCATGTTTGTTGCTTCTGCTATGTGTTTTGTATGAGATACAAAACCAGATTTACCAACAATTGGTATTAAAGCCAGGTTTTCATCTCATGCTTGTATAACATGTGATTGAGTTTTAGAATCAAAGAAAATCATTTTCTTGGTGTTATGGGATTCTTGAATCTGTAGTGATTGTTCGATATAATCACATTTAGGATTTTTGATTTCATAATTTGTTTTAAGAGAAGGTGATTGACTTTGCGTTGATATTAATAGAAATTCTCTTCGCCATAGACTTCTAGATGATGTTGTTATATAACCGTCAACATAGAAGTTTAAAACTTAACAGTTTGGACCAAGGCACTGTTACGGGATAACACTTTCATGGCCTTATATCACTTCCAAGGCAATAACTGTCATGTGCGTGAACCAAGTAATTGCACCGCTTGGATTTCTTTTTTGCACCACTTGGCTATTCAAGCATTCAATTGCTTTGTATGTGTTAGTTATCTTTAGGGAAGTGATATTAGGATTCAAAGCCTAACTTCCTAGATTGGCTTGGAGTGCAAATCCTTGATGGCATGCAAATTGTTTATAAAGGATTCTAACCATCCGTATATTATACATAATGTAATAATCATATATTACATGTAATAATCCATATATTATATTATATATAATGTAATATGGGTTTATATTACATTATATATATTTATATATATTAATGCTAGGATTAAAGTATTCATTTAATGAAATTTATTCCTAATGAGATTAGGATTATGTTTTCAAGGGTTTCTAGCATTAATATGGTTCTTGATCATAAAAACCTTTAATTTAAAATATCTAGTGGGAGAGAGATACAAGACAACTCACGGCCTCCATTGTCGGTTTATAGTAGTGTAATTAAGCACCTCGCCTTGGCGTATGTGCCTTGCTCCCTTCGGAGGGTGTTTAATTCATAGAACTACAAATTAAACTTCTTAATGATGGATGATATGTGTTTTTACATTAAGAACGACCACGCTACCGTGGAGTTACTTAATTACTCACATAAAATTCAGTCAATGGTGTACACTAGACTAAGTTTAATGTTAACCTCCCTTCGAAGCTATGTCATTATTACTTAGAGGCTAAAGGAAATACGGCATGTTATTAGTGTTTGATAAGAGTTATCATGATAGCACTAATAATGAGAAAAGTTCTCAATCAATCATAGTGTTTATAATTTACTTGCTTCCAAGGAATTTTAAACACGGGATTGGGTTGTCGTTGTGTATATTATATTATGGTTTTATTGAGGTTCCATACTATATGTTTATATGCTAAATTAATAATGTCCAGTTTACTTATTATATTCATGTTTATTATTTTCAGATTTGATCATGGCATCATTTAGCCCACTTGTTACTATTCTTAATCAAAATAAACTGACTGGATCCAACTATGTTGACTGGAAAAGAAATTTGGACATTGTTCTTACGACTGAAGAGCACAAATATGTGCTTACTCAACCATGTCCTAGCTTTCCTTCATTAGATGCTCCTCTTGAGGAAAAACAGCGATATGATCGTTGGCAGAAATATAATGAGATGGCCAAGTGCTACATCCTAGCATCTATTTTAAATGTTCTACAGCATCAAATGCAGGATGTAGAACTAGCTTCGAACATTATGCTAAGTCTGAAGGAGATGTTTGGTGAGCAAGGTCGTTTTGTAAGGCAAGAAACCATGAGGCAAATATATAATTCCAAAATGGCTGAAGGTACTTTAGTGAGGGAGCAATGTCTTAGGATGATCTCTAATTTGAATACATTGGACGTTTTAGGTGCCGATATTGATGGAGAATCCCAAGTGGATATGATACTCCAATCACTACCAGAATCATTTAAGGAATTCAGACTTAACTATAATATGAACAAAAAGGTTTATATATTGTCTGAATTGATGAATGAGTTGGTAGCGACGGAAGGCATTCTTGGTACTTCTAATGTTAATGCTAATATGGCTGAAGTTTCTACTTCTCAACCTAAGTCGAAAGACAAGGGTAAGAAGAAAAAGAAGAAGGACTTCACCAAGCAAGATGGTAAACAAATTGCCTTAAGAGTTTCCAATAAAGGAAAGAAGATCAAAGGAAAGTGTTTCCATTGTGGTGAGAAAGGACATTGGAAGAAGAATTGTCCAAAATTCAAGGCTGCCAATAATAAGGGTATGAAAAGTTCATTCCTCCTTGAAATATGTTTAGTACAAAATCCCACATATTCCTGGTGTGTGGATTCAGGTTGTACTAATCATATCTGCAATTCTTTGCAAGGGTTCCAAGAGACCAAAAAGCTTAATGAAGGGGAATTGTTTCTTACTTTGGCTGATAGGAGTAGGATTCCAGTTGTAGTTGTTGGAGTATTTAATTTATGCTTTAAGTCTAGGGTTTTAATATTAGAAGACTGTTTGTATGTACCTAATGTTCGTAGAAATTTAATTTCTGCAACTTATTTAGGTAAACATGGATATTGTGTTATCCTTAAAGAGAATGTTGTAATAAAGAAGGATAAAATGTTTATTTGTTTTGGCAATATTGTTGATGGTCTTTATATTTTAACTCCTGTTAAGCATGAATATATATAATTCTGAATTAGATAATGACTCTCATGTAAAATCATTAAAGAGAAAGTTTTCTTCTACTAATGATGCATATCTTTGGCACTTGCGTTTGGGTCATATTAATCCAAATAGAATTCAAAGACTGATTAAAATGGACTCTTAGAGCCATTGAAATTTGATGAATTTCCAGTTTGTGAATCTTGTTTGGAAGGAAAAATGACCAAACGACCTTTTAATGCAAAAGGTAGAAGAGCCCAAGAGTTGCTTGAATTAGTTCATACGGATGTATGTGGTCCTATGTCAACCCAAGCAAAAGGAGGTTATGAGTACTTCATCACTTTTACCGATGATTACCCAAGATATGGTTATGTGTACCTAATGAAACGGAAGTTCGAAGCCTTTGAAAAGTTCAAAGAGTTTAAGGCTGAAGTTGAGAATCAATTAGGTAAACGCATAAAGGCCATTTGATCTGATTGTGGTGGTGAATACCTTCTTGGGGATTTCAAGGATTACTTAACTCAAAATGAGATTGTATCCCAATTGACTGCACCTAGAACTCCCCAATAGAATGGTGTAGCAGAAAGAAGGAATAGGATTCTTTTGGAAATGGTTAGATCCATGATGAGTTATTCAACTTTACCGATTTCTTTTTGGGGTTATGCCTTAAATACAGCAATAAATCTTTTGAATTTAGTTCCATCAAAATTTGTTCCCAAAACACCCATGGAACTGTGGAGTGGGCATAAGCCTAGTTTGAAATATCTCCACATTTGGGGTTGTCCAGCACATGTGTTAAAAGGGAAGCCTAATAAAATGGAACCAAAATCAGAAGTGTGTTTACTTGTAGGTTATCCAAAAGAAACTAGGGGTTATTTATTCTATAGTCATAAGGATAACAAAGTTTTTGTTAGTACAAATGCTAAATTCTTGGAAAATGACTATATGAATAATTTTACTCCTAGAAGTAAAGTTGTATTGGCTGAAATGAATGAACTTGTAATAGAACAACTAATGCATGAAACTAGGGATAATGTGGATGTATTAGATACACCACAAGACATTACTTATGAGATGACTAGTACACAGGTGCCTCGTCGTAGTGGGAGAATTTTTCAGCCTCTTATAAGATTTATAGGTTTGGGAGAAACTTATGAAGCTATCCTAGAAGAGGCTGAATCAGATCCCTACACTTATGAGGAGGTAATGAATGATATAAATGCATATCATTGGTTCAAAGCTATGAAATCTGAATTAGATTCCATGTATTCCAATCAAGTTTGGGATCTTGTAAAGGCGCCTAACGGCATTAAACCTGTTGGTTGCAAATGGGTTTACAAGAGGAAGAGAGGGGTAAATGGAAAGGTTGAAACCTTTAAAGCAAGGCTAGTGGCGAAAGGGTATACACAAAAAGAATTCTCTTATCCATTGCTGCTCATTATGATTATGAGATTTGGCAAATGGATGTCAAGACTGCTTTTCTAAATGGCAATCTTGAAGAAGAAATTTATATGTTGCAACTAGAAGGTTTTATAGCAAAGAACCAAGAGCATATGGTATGCAAGTTGAAAAAGTCCATTTATGGACTTAAGCAAGCATTTAGGTCATGGAACATCATATTTGATCAAGCAATCAAGTCATTTGGTTTTGAACAAAATCTTGATGAACCATGTGTGTACAAAAGACATCAAGATAAAGTAGTAATGTTACAAGTGCTTTATGTTGATGATATTCTACTCATTGGAAATGATGTAGGGGTAATGTCATCAGTAAAGGTTTGGTTGTCAAGCCAATTTGATATAAAGGACTTGGGCGAGGCTAACTTTATTCTAGGGATTAAGCTTTGGCGAGATCGCAAGAATAAGATGTTAGGCTTGTCATAAGCTGGATATATAGATAAGGTTCTAGAACGGTTTAGCATGCAAAACTCCAAGAAAGGATTACTTCCTTTTAGACATGGAGTTCTTTTGTCTGATGACCAAAGGCCTAAGACTCAAGAGGAAGAAAATATGATGAAACAAGTTCCTTATGCTTCAGCAGTAGGAAGTCTCATGTATGCCATGCTTTGTACTAGACCAGACATCTATTATTCAGTTGGCATAGTCAGCCGATATCAATAAAATCTAGGACCAAAACATTGGCAAGCTGTAAAGCATATTCTCAAGTATCTTCGGAGAACGAGAGATTATATGCTTGTTTACCGGTGTGAGGATTTGATTCCCATTGGCTATATAGATTTAGACTTTCAATTGAATCTAGATTTCAGAAAATCCACTTCAGGATGTGTTTTCACCTTGGGAGGTGGAGCCATAACTTGGAGGAGTGTTAAGCAATCTTGTATTGCAGACTCCACCATGGAAGCTGAGTACGTTGCTGCTTGTGAAGCAATAAAGGAAGCTGTTTGGCTCAAGAAATTCCTTTCTGATCTTGGTGTAGTGAGAATGGAGCAAGTTCCTATTACATTGTTTTGTGACAATAATGGAGCGGTTGCACAATCCAAAGATCCATGGAAGCTGAGTACATTGCTGCCTTTGAAGCAATAAAGGAAGCTATTTGGCTCAAGAAATTCCTTTCTGATCTTGGTGTAGTGAGAATGGAGCAAGTTCCTATTACATTGTTTTGTGACAATAATGGAGCGGTTGCACAATCCAAAGATCCAAGGAATTATAAGAAAGTAAAGCACATTGAGAGAAAATACCACATCATTCGAGACATTGTTGTTCATGGAGATGTAGTGGTGGCAAAGATTGAAAGTCCAAATAATCTAGCAAATCCCTTTACCAAAGCCTTGCCGCAAAAGACTTTCGAGTCACATTTGGAAGGAATGAGAGTTAAATTAGTGCACAATAGTCTTTAGAGCAAGTGGGAGATTGTTAAGATTAGTGCCCTTAAATCCTATTGTATGATGCTATGTATGTTATTATGTATGACATTATGTATGACTTAATGTTGTGTGTTAGGACATATGTGTTTAACATGTTAAGAACATATCTCATGATTTTATGTAATTGATTTATCCTTTGACAAAACACACTTTACTTGTATTTGGGTAGACTTAGGATGCGTTTAAATACTTCAAGAAACCACGTTTCAAGATCAAGTGTTGAAGCCTTCAAGTCTGTTCAAGAAATCAAGCAAAGAGTGCAAATTCATTAAAGCTCAACAGCTAGTCGATAGCTTCTCAACACCTCCAATCTATCGAGGTTTAAGAATTTTAGAATTCAACTTTAATTTTCTTGGGATCTGTGAATCTGTATTTGGACCTTCTTTTCTCCTAACCCTAGACATATAAAATGATTGTTTTAAGAGCCGTAAAACGGTACACAAGTTGCACAAGCATTGAGCAAACTCTTTCAAACAAATTGTAACTGGAGACAAGGTTCTTGACCTAGTTCATCTCTTTCTCTTAAAGAAGTTGCTGTGTATTTGCACCATAGAGTTTTGTAACCAAGCATCTTCTTGATCTTCATCGTGTGGATGGACTAAAGAACTTTGCAGCCGACAATCTTCTCAGTTGGTGTTGAAGTCGCGTACTGGGATCCGCGTAACTGTTAGTCACGTACTTGGAAGCCATGCATCAGAAAGGGGAACTATCACTACAGAACAAGTCCAATTGGGTATTGGGGCAAGGATTCAACTGTAGGTTGGTAAGGTACTTGGGATTCCTTTACTTGTAACCGCTTGTTGTGATAATAGTGAAGTTTCGAGAGTGGTGACCTGAAAATCACCTGGTGGGGTTTTTGCCGTTAGGTTTTTCCCCCTTCGTAAACAAATAACCGTGTTATTTATTTTCCGCTATATAATTAGTTTATTGGTGATTGGTTTGTGCTACCACGCATTTGCATGATAAATTGATTAATTAATAACTTGGCTAATTAATTAATTAATTTCTATCACAATGGGTCATTCAGTTTGTGGCCTATCATTGTGATTAATAAAGTTTCTTTATTATTATCTAAAATAATGGTAACATGAATATTTGGACATTATCATATAGTCCATGAGATGCATAGTATGTGATTTATGTGATTTAGTCATAGAAGATATAGATCACAAGTTCTTTGTAAACTCATAATTTGGTTCATAGTCGGTGATGAAATTGAGCATTTCATCAGCGAAGACTATAACATACCAAGTAAGATGATTTGTCTTAATCGTGGAAGTGGAGACTTCTAGTTGATATGTTGATATGTTTTAAGAGTTAAGACATATTGAACTGGACCATTGTGAGATTTATTATTCTCCTAACGACTGTCAAATGAATAATAAATCTCACGACTTCTATTTGCATGAACTCTTAATCTTGAGAAAATAATGAATCTGATCATGAGGTGTAGGTTGCTTTGATATATCAAGAGTGAGATCTAAAGTAATGGTCAAAATCTTAGTATGTTGGGCAATCACATTTAGTGTTGATGGAACATATATTCTCAAGATAAAATTCATAGTCTCTTAACATAAATATAAAATATTCCCTTGAAATAAGTTTAATGGGTTCGGTAGAATGTAACTAGGACAAAAAACCATGTATTTTGGTAGATTGTAACTAGGACCCAAAGCTATGTAATTTTCAAGTTTTTCAAGATATGTAATTTTTGTTCTATCAATGAAGAGAAAGATTCAGTTATGTACTTAGGCTTTTTTTTTTTTTTTCCTTTTTTTTTTTTTGCATAAAAAAATAAGTGGCGACTTCATACCACTTACTAAAAAATAGAGGTGCCCTAAAAAGTACCTGAATCTCTTTTTTGAGGGACACTTTTTTCAAGGTCTCTCACAAGGAGAGAGTAGGTTCTAGGGTTAAATAAATTATGTCACAATTGTGTAAAGTCCTGAGTTGTATCCTTGGTATAAAGCATATATTACACATAAAGCATAATTATATCACAATTCATTTACCAAGAATATTTTACACATGTATATGTTAGTTCTTTTGGAACGTAGACTTTACAAAATTGTGTAAATTCTATCACAATTGTACCAATTGAGTTGTATCCTTTTAGTCTTCAAGTGGTCATCCCTCAGTGTGCGTTGTTTTTTTTTTTTTTTTTTTTTTTTTTTTTTTTTTTTTTAACTTCTTTTATTGTTTTCAAGAAAAAAAAAATAGAAGAAAAAAAAAGTGGGGGGGGATTTTCAAAAATACAAAAATAGTTTGTTTTTGTGTATACTAGTACTCGTGTACCTTGGTTGGCCAATGAAACATTGTTTCATGTTGTGTACCTTTTGTAGTTTGGATAAGCATATTCATGCACAACTGAAAATATTGAGCTTTGTGGCTCATTATATGATTAGAGTTTATGAGTTAATCATTCTTACTCATATCTATACCACTTATATTGATCGGGATGACAAAAAGTTCCTAAGAAAAAAGTATAAATAATCATCTCACCACTAAAACTCATCATTCATAAACATCTTTGTGCAATTTATAAAAGTCATGCTACGACAAGGTGTAGCACTTGCACAACAAGAAAAAGGGTGTTCAAACAAAAATAAAGGGTATTTTTTTTTCTCTCTTATATATGCCCATATTTAGACTCCTCATTTTGTTCTGACCTATACCTAAACCCCCCAATGACAAGACAATCTTTTTCTACCAAAATGATCAGCATCGTGTGTGAATCCAATGAGGATATAAACCCTACAAGTGGCCCAATACAATCCAACCCCAAACCCTAAAAACCCATTTTTGACCTAATTTAATCGTGCGTACGTCAAGTGTACACACCTTTTACATAGAAAATTTCAAATCACTCCATTTCCATTTTGGTGAGATGCTAGAGCAACCAACTTGATCAACTTGCTATCCAAATGTTTCATTAAACCCTAGACCCTCATTTCCCTTATAAATACCCTTATTTTCATCAACCAAATGGATTAGAAAATTTTGCCTTACAGAAAATCTGTAGAAGTATCTCCCAAAACTTAAATGTAAAAGTTTTCTAGGCTAGAAGGGTAGAAAATGGTGAGGACTAGATTGATCTTTAGCCATCTTTCCCATGATCCACACTCTCCGCCTCGATTTTTGTTTCCTTTATTATTATTTTTTTTTAATGTTTTTTTTAATGCTTTAATGTATTGTTTTGTGCATAATATATATATATATATATATATATATATATATATATATATATATATATTGATCTATTTCTTATGTTTTGTTGAAAACATGTTAGAATCCTAATCTGCCTTAGGATGTGTACGCATTTCATAAAACGCATACACATCCACACACGTGCGTACGTACGCTTTCTATTGATGGCTAGGGTTCATCTTTTGGTCTTTTTTCTAGGAATCTAGCTTGAAACCTAGATGTGCACGTTGGAAGAAGGATGCATACGCATTCTTCTTATGGCATATGCTAATCTAGGCAGAAACCATGTTTAATTCATTTTTAGTCTTATTTTCCTTTAATTCCATGTTTTATTTTCTTTCTGTATCTATTTTATCTACTTTGATCATGTATATTTGCAATAATGTTTGTTTCCTTTTGTCTAATGTAATAAATGAAAAATATTCAAACTACTTCCTTTGCTTTCCTTTTTTCATACGAAAATCTAATTCACTCACTTTCTCTTTTCTCATCTACTCTTTAATTCTAATATGAACCTAATAAGGTAAATAAAAGTCTTAGAGATAAATAAGAAGTCTTTTGTATTATTAAAAGACACACTTTCTAAAACTTAAAGTCAATAGTTAATTGTTATCCAACCTTATGGGCACAAGCGTCCACGAAAAGTAGTTTCCTTGTGGGAAGTATGCTTTGGCCGAGTGGATCGAGCGAAGGGTAAAAATGGAGTCGCCACCTAGATTAGGTTTAGGAACCATATGCATAGTGACCTTTTGTGAAGGACTGATCTTATCAGGGCACATGTTTGAATTTAGGTATGGGGATGAAAAGGTGTTAAGAACCGAACCCTACTCGACACATAGGCTGGCCTCCAATCATTATGTTACAAATCCTAATTCCATCAAAGAGTTTTGTAATAGGTTATTCTACACATATACATACACTAAGTCTATCCTAATATGCATCTAACACTCAACATGGCATATCATTCATAGTATAAAAGGAAAGGAAGATAAAACAAGTCAAATCTATTAAAGCAAATCAAATATTTACAACCTAATTAATTAGCAATCAAATCAAATAACATCAAATCATGCATTTATAAGGAAACAACACATGTCAAAAATATTATAGAAAAGTCAAGGAGAAAATCATGACTCGCATTTAATTAGCATTTATCATCTTAAGAGCATCTGCATCAATGAATGCAAAAATTTTGTAAATTTGCACATCTAAAACCTACATTTTCTATTTCACACTTCCATTTTTACAAAACACCCATATCAGTTTGTTTATTATACACATTTATTCAAATAAAATATTCATCTTCACCCACCATCAACGATCAATCCACACCCACCATCAACCCACTCAGCCATCATCATCAACCCACCATCATCAAGCACCGTCACCCCAAAACCCACTAATCAAACAGAAAATCTAAAACTAATCAAACAAAAAATTAAAAAGGATCAAAGATGAGTGAGATCGTATCGGTGAGGCTGGACTGATTGGCGAGAATGAGGTTGGATTGATTGTATCGGTGAGGTTGATCAGCATATCGGTGAGGCTAATTGGCAAGGCTGGACTAATCATGTCGGTGAGGCTGGACTGAGGGACCAGAGATAAAAAGAGAGAGAGGTGAGAGTGAGAAGTTGAAAATGAGAGAGTGAGGTGAAGGAGAGAGAAAAAAAATGTAAAATAATAAATGCAAGAGTTACAGTAACCATGCATATATGCACTGTTACTATAGCACTTGTGCATAAATGCAAAATTTTACACCTACTGATGTGGGTGTTTTTTTTATCAAAATGTGTAAAATGAAGTGTTTTTTCTATTGTGCAAGACTTTGCATCCACTGATGTGGATGCTCTAACCCTAGATATTTATAGTCAAATAGAATCATTTGAAGAACTCAAAATCCACCTCTCTTGTTTAATCCAACCTAGCCAAGTGAAGAACTACACCCTACTTGGTTTCATTCCCATTTGCAATATGCTTAGCCCTGGTTTAGGAAGAGCAAGAGATACAAAAGTTAGTATACTTAACCAAAAAAAGCCTTAAGAGGAGCACAAGAATGATATTGTGGGATTGAGAATCTCTCCTTTCCGCTCATGAAAGCAAAGCGAAAGGTACAAAAATACTTTCAAGCCATTGATTGACCAACCAATCAAAAATTCCCAATATAATCCAAATGTAGTTTGTCATCACAAGTAGTGGTCAATCAAGTTGAAAGAATTCAATCAATATTCAGTATTGCCCATGGCCTTTATCAATAGGAAGGGTTGTCCGATTTTGTGGCAAAGTTCACAAGCCATGTGGGAGTAAGACTGGGGAGGACAAAAGGCATCTCTAAATTTATAGGTATAAAAGATCAACAATGGGTCGTCAACATAGTCTAAGGACAAGCGAAATATGCCCTCAAAATTGGGTTTATATAGATTTTTTTTTTCTCCATTGCCCTTTTTATTAGAAGGTGGAAACTGGAAGTAAATCATTCTTGTTGATGGCATGTTGGTTAGAATTGGGTACGAACACCCTTCAATGGGTAGCTGTAGTACTTAATTAGGAGTACATTAATCGATATTTTTTCGGGCAACTGTTAAAAAAAATAAATTGGTCCTACTTACATTATTGAAATTAGTAAAAGAAACAAAAGTTTATAAAAAGTTGGAAATTATTTTATTAAAATTGGCTCAGTAAATTGCCTAGAAAAAGTGGTTTAATTGGACACATAAATTGATAAAATATAACATTTGGTTAAATATAAAGATAATAGGATAATTTGTAAGCAATTGGATCCGTGGCGCAATGGTAGCGCGTCTGACTCCAGATCAGAAGGTTGCGTGTTCGATTCACGTCGGGTTCACTTTTTTATTTTTCCCACTTATTATTTATAGTCCGACTCCAACTCTTGCGTCTAGCCCCGGCCCAAATAGCTGCAACTTTGTAGTCCAACTCTTGCGTCTAGACCCGACCCAAAACAAAACCAGGCCCAAATAGCTGCCACCACAAGCTCTAAGCGTTTCTCAACCAAAAAGAAAAATGAAAAAAAGAAGCTTTTCACATCAACCCATAAATTATTAACATCTCATCCTCCATTATTTTGAAAAGCCCAAAACCACAGTCATAACGTGAAAATATCCATAAGTAATCAATCACTAATTGATCTCCTTTTCGTTATTTTTAAAAATAAATATTAAAATAAAATAAATCTCAAGAAGACTTCTATGAGCTTTGGGCTTTGAAGCTTTTGTGTAACAGTAGAAAGAGTGAAGGCCCATTATCCTGTAGAAAAGGAACAAAGGCCCATTCTGCAGGATACTCTCTCACAAATAGCTCATACCATTGATCATCCACAACCTAGTCAGTAGGAAGAAAAGAAAATCCCCTGATTCTCAAACTAAACAATTTGAAGTATTAGAATTGCAGCAATGAGTGCAAGTAATACATTGTTTTTGAATTATATGTTCTGTACACTCTTAATACTTTTTTTTTTTTTTTTGGATTTAGTATTATAATTTTTCTTTCATCACAATTTGAAAAAATAGATAGGATTTTTTTTTTCAAAGAGAATTGGATTCATTTTTCAATTAGAAGCTTTTGCGTTTTTATCCAAATCCAATTGCTGATGTAATAGTTAGTTTAGTTTGATACTTTTCCCTTTTTTTTTTTTCTTTTTTTTTTTTTTTTTTTTTTTTAACATGGGATAGTTTTTCCTTATTGTATTGGAGGGATAGTTATTTTCTTTCAAACATGAGTAGTGGAAAGTTCTTTTTTTGAGAAGAAAAGTGGGGAAGTTTTATTGTACATGTTTCTTTTTTATGAGAAATTCTATTCAAAAAATGTAGAGAAGATAAATACGTGGGGAGTTTTTTAAGCTATTGAGTAGAAGTAAAAATTTATTAGAAGTAGAAAGACATTTCAACGTAGAAGTAGAAACATATTACTTTTGTCAATTGACTATTTTAACCCCATTTTAAAGTTTTAGGTAGGGGTATTTTTACTATTAAAAAAAAAGTAATAACTAACTTTCTTTTGTCAATTTACTATTTTAACCCTATTTTTAAGTTGTTGATTAATTAATTTAGGGGTATTTTTGACAGTAAAAAGTAATAACCAACTTTCTGAATCCTCTTAATATATACAAATGCCAAATTTTGTGTCAATTATATATTATTTACTATAATATTTATAAGCTTATATTTTATGCATAATTTTATATTACAAAAACTTGTAATCTAAACAATTTATTGATGGCATAGTCGATCTTTAATTTTCTATAAATTTTGCAAATATGGAGGATATAAGAAGAAGATGTAATCTAATGATAGATTTGTAAAAATTCACCTCTAATAAAAAGATATTAAGTTAGGTTGTAATCTTAGATTACAATCAATTTTGTAACTAAAATTTATCTAGTAAAATAATGAAAATTGATTTATATACGTATATATATATATATATATATATATATATATATATGCAATTAGCCCAGTGGAGTGATTGGATATGTATAAAAAAAAGAATACGTGGGTCTATTTTTAATTGATACAAGTAATATTTATTCTGTTTTTGACAATTTTATTTACATTGTTTATTATTTGTCAAAAACGTTCTATTGTACTCTTCTCAAGTTTTATCTCATGACAATTCTCATATTGGGCTTGAATTTTAAAGCCAATCTATCTATAGGCGTACTTGAAAGTTTTGACTCCAAATAAAATAATGATCTTTATGTTTAAGCTTTTTCCTTCTTCTTCTTTTCTTTTTTTTTCCTTTTCTTTTTTGGTACATATCTTTTTTCTGAATGCAAAGCAAATATTCATTCATTCATATTTAAACAATCCTGATACAAGGCTTCTATAACAGGGGGAGGAGAATCCTCCATCCAATACAATTCAGGGGAATCTGGGTAACTAATTTCATTTTCCCAACTATCTAGTTAGTAGTTAAGGTTTCAAAACTATATTTTTCATTAACATCTCGAGTCTTTTAAACTCGATTTAGGGCCTATAAATCAAGTTTTTGGGACTCGATTTTCATGGATTGATCATGTCTGATGTGGTATTTTTTTCCACGTGGCATCTACTTGGAAATCGAGTCTCTAAGACTCGATTTCTAACCCAAAAAAATTTTAAAAAGTTTGAAGTCTCATGTACAGGCGGAAATACCCAAAAACAAATTTAATAAATCCCAAAAACATCAATCCTAATCCTAAAGACTCAGATCAGAGGGAGAGAAAGACTCAGGCCGTGGCGACCCAAGCAGACCCAGGCTGCAGTGACCCAGGCGCGCGAGCCCCAGGCCTGGGTCACGCGCGGCCTAGGGCGAACCAAGCCTGGGTCGCGCGCGAGCCTTAGGCTTGGGTCGTACGCGGCCTGGGGCTTGTGCGGCTTGGGGCGACCCAGGCGCGCGAGCCCCAGGCCTAGGTCTGCCTGGATCGCGCACGGTGGTCTGAAGCCACCAACTCCGATCTCGATCTTCTCTCCCTTTTTGTTTCTGATTTTTTTTTTTCTTCTTCTTTTTTCTCTGGGTTCTTCTCTGATATTCTAGTGGTTCCTTTCTGATTTGTTCTTATTTATAAGGGATATAAATCGAGTCTTAGAGACTCGATTTCCATGTAATCGCCACGTGGAAAAATATGCCACATCGGACGTAATTAGAGCATAAAAATCAAGTCTTTGATGCTCGATTTATAGGCCAAAATCGAGTCTAATAGACTCGAGATGCTAGTAAATTATATACTTTTAGAACTAGAACTACTAACTAAATGGTTGGGAAATTATGGCTAATTACCCATTTCGTCCTACAATTCATTATCAATAATTATAGCGTACTGGGCCAAAATATGTGCAACCTTATTTCCCCCTCTTCTAACACAGCTTATGATAGGGGAGCAGAAAAATGAGTCCAACTCTAGTTCGTCCAAAGGCATCGTCCAGAGCTAACAGAGCAGTTTGGACCAAGAATCACCCAAGAAGGAACAATGTACATGGACAATAATACTACTCTTGATCAGCGAGTCTCCCAGGGACGATAAAGTCTTCCATGAAGGTCGTCAATCATAGTCGTCCATGAAGGTCGTCCATGGACGATCTCCAGATGTCCATGGACGACCAAACCTTCTTACGCCAGACAGACAAATGCACAGCACTTGGAAAAATTTCAACTCTCTATAGCAGTTACTAAATCCGTAACTATCGCCACGAATCCCTCAAGTAAACTTCCGTTAGCAGTTACAATTTTAATAGCTGTTGAGGAAGTTAACTCCAGACTCGTTGGCTTCCATAAATCTTGGGGAGGTTATTTGGACAAATAACCGTCCCAAGGATCTCTATATAAAGGACCGGTCTGAACCTGAGGAAGGTAAGAATTTTCCTGAGACTTGATTCCCAAATATTCGAAACTCCATTCTTGTGAGACTAACTTTGTCATCGGAGGGGGTTTGGCCGGTCTTCTCCGGTCTCCTCTTTGACTGCGTTTGCTTTTTGTAGGCCTTTCACCACCATTGGTAGTCCACCGAAGCCAGATCATCCACCTCACTGATTCGGAGCGATATCAGTTGGCGCCGTCTGTGGGAAGAGGAGGCTGTTTTGCAACTCTCTTTTCCGCGACAAAGGGTTAGGATGGCCAGGACCAGGTTGAGGGCTACTAGCCCAGGCCGTCAGGGAAGCAGAGGCGCTTCAAGTGATCCCCAACGTGATCGCCAATCTGCACCAGCCATGCAGACATCGTCTGTTCAGCATGTGTAATCTATGGCGGCTGCAATGGCGGAGTTGACTCTCCAAAACCAAGAGTTAAGAATGGAGATCAATCAGAGAAGACAGACACGAGAGGAACATAAAGGAGGAGGACAAACACAAGGTCATGGCGATAGAGAAAATCCTGAGATTGGAAGTCAGTTCAGAGGCACCACTTCATGGACAGTGAAAGAAGAGATGGATCAAATGAAGAAAGTCATGGAGGAAATGAAAGAGAACATGAGGAGGACGAATCCTATAGAAGATTTGGTCCACAGAACTGACTCTCCCTTTACGGCTTCCATTAATGGTCATCCTCTACCATCAAAATTCAAACTGCCTTCCCTGGATTCGTACGATGGAACACGTGACCCATTTGACCACATTGCTATTTTCAAGACCACGATGCACCTTCAAGGGGTCCCTGATGAAATCATATGTAGAGCCTTCCCAACCACCCTTAAAGGCCCAGCACAAGTTTGGTTCAGTAAAATACCCCCGAGTTCGGTAGGTTCTTTCGAAGAGTTAAGCAAATTGTTTGTTAACAATTTCATTGGGGGATAGAGACACAAGTGTTCTTCGTCCAGCTTGCTGACCATAAAGTAAGGGGAGAACGAAAGCCTGCGGTCATTCATCACTCGCTTCAACAGAGAAGCCTTTAGTGTGGACGAGGTAGACAACAAGCTTCTATTGGCGGCCTTCCACAACGGGATTAATTCTGATCTATTTATCCACAAGCTGTATGAGAAGGAGCCTCAAACCATGGCTGAGCTCATTCATTCGGCTCAGAACTTCATGAATGCAGAAGATGCGATCATAGCCAAGAAGAGGAAAAGAGCTGAAAGGATGGAAGCACACCCAGCACGCCACTCAGAACAAAGCCCTCGTCCGAAAAAGGGACCTCGTCCGAAAAAGGGACGAACGGAAGATAAGAAGGAACGAGATAACAGGAAGACTGGTCCTTTGGGAGGAAACCAGAACTATACGCCCTTGAACGCTCCACTTGATCAGGTGCTCATGCATATCAAAGACGACCCTTCTCTAAAATGGCTAGAGAAGATGAAGGGAGATCCCAATAAGTGTAATAAAAGTAAATATTGTCGCTTCCACAGGGACCATGGGCATGACACGGATGAATGTTATGACCTGAAACAGCAGATTGAGAATCTGATTAAACAAGGAAAGTTGAGGCACTTCGTTGGAAGGGATCATAGAGATGAGAAGTTGAAAGGAAAAATGGAGGAATCGTCCCGGCTCCCACTAGGAGAGATAAGGATTATTATTGGAGGAAACTCAATGGGGCAATCCTCCAAGTCGAAGAAGACGTATCTCAAAGTGGTGCAAAACATCCAGCTCTCTGGACGATCTCCAAGGACGAGTTCAGTGGACGAGTCAGCCATTTACTTCACCGACGAAGATGTTGAGAGAATCCATCACCCGCATGACGATGCAATTGTCATTACTCTGCTTATTGCAGATTACACAACCAGGAGAATGTTGATCGACAATGGAAGCTCAGTAGACATATTGTACTATCCCGCCTTCCAACAGATGAGACTTGGGCGAGATCAACTTCGTCCAATTTTTTCACCATTGATAGGGTTTGGAGGAATGAAGGTGCAGCCCGTGGGCACCATTACATTACCGGTAGTGGAAGGAAGTCAATTTCCTCGTGGTGGACTGTTCGTCTTCGTACAATGCCATTATCGGAAGACCAACCCTGAACAGTTGGAAGATGATAACATCTACCTACCATCTATCAGTCAAATTCCCTACGGAGTACGGGATAGGCCAAGCACAAGGAGATCAGTTGGCAGCTAGAGAATGCTATTTTGCCATGATGGCTTTAGACGAGCAGGTGCAGACATTGAGCATTGAGGAAAGAAGGGTTGTTGCAGAACCCACAGAAGTATTAGAAAATGTTCTTTTACAAGAAGATGATCCACAAGAATGAAAAATAATCATGGACGAATGAAATCCTGGACGCAAGGATATACGTCCATAAGCTTTCCTCATGGAAAAATGAAACAAGGTATATTCGTCCAAAGTTAAAGACGAGATGAAACCTAAGCTAAAAATGAAACGAAGATACATCCGTCCAAAGCATAAGATGAGATAAAACCTGAGATAAAGGTATATCCGTCCAAAGCACAAGACGAGATGAAATCAAAGATGTGACCGTCCAAATCATGGACGAACTAAGACTGAACCAGCGTAACAATCCATTATTTGAACGAGAAATTGCTGAGAAGTCTTATCAAGGACGATAAAATGATCGTCCCTAAATTCAAATGGTAAATAAATCTAATAAAAAAGGAAGCCATTCATAGATGAACTATACATGGGCTAAAAGGAATCAATTTGCTCTATCTTGGTGATGTAATAAAAATTCACCCCCATACTCAAGACGAGGCAAACTGAATTTCATACATAAAGCTGGAAATGTATGTATCCAAACGCAATATGAAAATAGAAGATGTTCATAAAATTTCAAGAAGGGTGGACGATCCACGTCCAAAAACCCTTTAATTGTGAAAATAAAACTATTGTACATAAGACTAGTCCATAATCTTGGACAAGACAATTGTACTTGAAAGAACTTGAATAAAAGAAGTAAAAGAACAAAGCCCAAAACACCGGGCACTTCCAGGAAAATAAAAGTAAAATAAATTTTCTAAGGAAAAATGCTGCCACTTGGGCAAGCTTGTCTTGGGGTCATCCTGGTTCACCTCAGTGTTAGCATCGTCCATTATGTTAACATCCTCAGAACTCGTCTGCAACAAGGAACTTTCAGTAGCGAGGAGAAGCTTGAAAGAATTGAAGTCCAAGTCAGGATATGCCTCCTTAGCATCAGCACGAAAGTCCTCATAGCCAGCTGCATAGTGGTTGTCTAGAAAATTCTTGTACTCGTCAGACCTCTTAAAGGCTGCTATGAATTCTTCACGTGCTTTCTCTAAGGACGAGGTAAACTCAGCGACTTGCCTTTCGAGATGGACGATACGGGTATCCTTCTCCAAGTTATCAGCTTTAAGCTCCTCCACCTCGTTCTTCAGCTTCGTCTCGCTTCCTTGTAGACGATTATAATCCTCAGTCAACCTAAGGACTTCCCCCTTTTTCAGCAGAATTTCATTGTTTAGCTCCTTGGCTTTGTCCTTAGCCGTCTTGGCCTCTGCAGCGAGCTCCTTAGCTTGGCAGGTTGCTGTATAAAATTTTGACATAGCCTGCATATGGACGAAAAGGAGTTAAACATCCTATTCATAAAAAAAAAAATAAAAAAAAAATTTCACAAGGACGAGAGAAAGACCTACCTTAAAAAGGTCGTGGACGCCGGAACGTTCAAACTCCTTCACTGACATGTTATAGCACTCTTTCACCTCACGATCAGTGACAATTCCTTTGAACGTCCTCCAAGCGTAACTCTCATCCAGAACTAGATTCGAAGGACGATCAGAAGGCTTAAACGAGCTGGGCTTGTGAGAAGCTTTGGGCTGAGGGGGAGGATCACTCTAGACGGGATGGACTGTTTGGATGGGCTCCACATCCACCAGAGGTTAGTCTAAGTTCACTGTTGGAGGTGTAAACTTGGGAACCTTGGGAAGGGAAGTCTTACCTGACTTTTGCTTCTTGGGGCCTCGACGACTTGGGAGGTCGTCCAAGTCCACAGCACTGGATATCGTCTTAGACTTCCTCTTCCCAGCCTGGACGGAAGCCACTTGGACCAATGGGGGTGCTGCAACATCCTCGTCCCCACTGGTCACTTTTTTCTCTTTGTTCTCCCCCATTGTAGTTATCCCTATGACGAGGAAAATCAGTTAAAAAAAAAAAAAAAAAAGATATGGAAATGAAATAAAGTAGACGATACTTACTTCGACGAGTAGTCTCCTCGTGACCAAAGTTCTCTGCAGTAGGCACTGGGCCAAGTCCCCAAGCTGCTAGACGACTGAGGGTTACTAAATTGTGGAAAGTCCTCTCAGGGAAGGCACGAACCACATCTATCCGGTCCAAGTAAAATTTGTCTAAGCGTGGACGAACAACAGCTGCATCACCAAGAGAGTTAGACGATTGAAAGATGGAAAAATGAGAGGAGAAATGAAATGAAATGAAAAGAAAACATACCCTCAAGATGAAGACGACCTGGAGGGCTGGTAAAAGGTGGGAAGGGGGGACTACCCACATCAGCTGGGTCCCCAGCCCAATTTCCAGAAATAATAAAAAATTCTTGTTTCCAAAACCGATCGGACGAGCTACGGCCCTTAATTAAACTGTAATAGGAGCCCCTGGACGAGAACTGGTAAAAACCAGCAGATTTCTTTATTTCCGAGGGCTTATAACAATAAAGGAACTCGTCCACCGTAATTGGACGGTTCCCTTCCAGTGCCTCACGCCATAACACTTGAATGGCAACTATCGTCCTCCAACCATTGGGGTTGAGCCGGTTAGGTCCAATACCCAACCTTTGGAAGAGATCTCTACAAAAGGAATTTAGAGGAAACCTAAGGCCAGCTAAAAGGTAAGAAGTATATACCCCTAAAACAGAGGAAGGAGAACAACACCATTCTCCAGCCTTGGGTAGACGAGGGTTAATCTCTTTTGGAATTTGGTATCTATCTACAATAGTTTTTAACTTAGCAGCGTCTAAAGTGGATGCTACCTCTAGGGCACAACTATAAATGATATCTTCCTCGTCCTCTTCCTCATCTTGAGGAGGACTAGATGGCTGTCTGGACGAGCTAGCCCTGGACCCAGAAGCCATCCTACGTTCTAATTCCTGAAATTCCTTTAAGGGAATGCCAGGAACCCCAGACAAGTAATGTTCGTCGGAGGAATCATTACAGGACGAGCTATCTACACTATCCTCACTACCCTCACTCCCAGAAGAAACGTCCTGGTACTCGTCTATTTCCCTCTCTATACTACTGGACGAAGACATGATGAAACGCAGAAAGATTTAAGATGAAAACCTAAAAAGAAAGGAGAAATACCTTATAGGACTAGGACAAGGGCTAGACGAGGCTCTTGGACGAGATGGCAGAAGAGAAAATGAGAGGAAAGTAAAGGGCATGAAAGAGAATGCACTATTTATAGGCCCCAGCAACAGGGTCACTGAAACGATGTTCGCCACTCAAAAATTGACACGTGGCAATTTCTTTAGGAAATGGGATCGACACAACTATCCAACCAATAGCTTCGCGACATGTAGCTCACAAAAAGTGAAACTTTCTTAAAATCACAATAATATCTTGGACGACCCCTTGAACAAAGGGGCAACTGATAGGGGAGTAGAAAAATGAGTCCAACTCTAGTTCGTCCAAAGGCATCGTCCAAAGCTAACAGAGCAATTTGGACCAAGAATCACCCAAGAAGGAACAATGTACATGGACAATAATACTACTCTTGATCAGCGAGTCTCCCGGGGACGATAAAGTCATCCATGAAGATCGTCAATCATAGTCGTCCATGAAGGTCGTCCATGGACGATCTCCAGATGTCCATGGACGACCAAACCTTCTTACGCCAGACGGACGAATACACAGCACTTGGAAAAATTTCAACTCTCTATAGCAATTACTAAATCCGTAACTATCGCCACGAATCCCTCAAGTAAACTTCCGTTAGCAATTACAATTTTAATAGCCGTTGAGGAAGTTAACTCCGGACTCGTTGGCTTCCACAAATCTTGGGGAGGTTATTTGGACAAATAACCGTCCCAAGGATCTCTATATAAAGGATCGGTCTGAACCCGAGGAAGGTAAGAATTTTCCTGAGACTTGATTCCCAAATATTCAAAACTCCATTCTTGTGAGACTAACTTTGTCATCGGAGGGGGTTTGGCCGGTCTTCTCCGGTCTCCTCTTTGACTGCGTTTGCTTTTTGTAGGCCTTTCACCACCATTGGTAGTCCACCGAAGCCAGATCATCCACCTCACTGATTCGGAGCGATATCAGCTTATATCAACAAAATGCAACCCATGGAACCTGCTTTTGATGTCCGAGCAATGAAAGATCGCTTGAAGTGCTTGCCACTGCTTTCATGACATCAACATTGTCCCCCTCAATTATCATCTCTGTGAAACTTGATTCCATAACAAACTCAAGAGCCTTTTGACAAGCCAACGCCTCTGTTTCTTCACTGCAACTGACTGAGGGCCCCTTGACAGACATTTCCGCCCTTACTTCACCTGCATAATTTTGGATTATTGCTCCAAAGCCCGAGCTTTGAATTCCATCAAATACCGCGGCATCGAAATTAAGCTTGTACAATGATGAAGGAGGTGGTTTCCAACTTTGTCCAGACTGTGGCACTGTGTTTAGGATATTCATTTGAGCTTGAACATTTCTGTATTCATCTAAATACTCCAATGCTTTCTGATCCGACCACTTCGGGTCCTTCATCTGTCCTCCATGTATAATTGCATTTCTCTAATTCCAAATAAACCAGGCTTGAACAAGGAACGCCTCAATCTTAGCTGATAAAACCTGTCCAAAACATACTCAAACAAAGCCACAATGTCAGGGAAATCAGTAATACACTTCTGCAACCTAATAGCACAGCCAACCCACACGTCTTGCGCAACCCCACACTCCCATATCGCATGTAGTGTAGATTTAGGCACCCCTGTGTAGCATTGGCATCTCTTCTCCGTTATTATTTCCATCGAACAAGATTCACTCGGGTTGGTAAAATATCTTGGCAAGCTCTCCACCTGAATATTTGATACATATCTTTGAACCAAACTTTTTCCATAAAGTTCGAATTTGGTAAGAACAGAGGCGTAACATCCATATTTTACACCATCCAATAAGAAATTACCACATCAATATTTTACTTAAAACTCAATACATCATATCACACATAATGACATCAAATCAACATTTTACTTCAAATATGAATATGTGTTAATTTATTGAGATGTTATCATGTGTTATCAGATGTATTTATGTTTTAGTAATACTAGTTGTGGACCCGCGCATTATGTGTGATTATATTTTTAGGGTAATCTCATTAATTTTTTTTTTTTTAACAATTTGGACTAATTTCATAAATAGTAATATATTTTATAATCATATTTTCATTTATTATAGAGAAAATCACAAATGTAATATATATAATTTTTGTTGTACAACCAAAATGAATATAATACAATTTTTCTTAGGAATTCAAAAAGTAAGTTAGCGAAAATATTAAATTTTTAATAAAATTTATTTATAACATTTTTTCTATCATTAAAAACTATATAAAATTTGGAAATAATTCTTTTAGTTTTAAACAAACTTTTTCAAACCCAATTTTTTCTACCATAAGATCAAAAACACCTAGAAACATATCTAAAAAATTAATAAAGCTAAAAAAAAAGGGCAAAATAAAACTCACATCAAAATCAAACTTATTCTCCCTTATATATAAAACATATCAAGTGTGATGTTATCAATCAAGCCAAATATCCACGGCATAATCAAAATTCAAAATTTAAGGAAAACTTTGAAGTAACGCAATAAAAATAACTTGCTATTCCCAAGGGGAAAATAGTAGAGAAGTTTCTAAAAAAAGATGAAGTATTGTATTAATAACTTGCTATTCATAAATGCTTCAAAGACATAATAATTTGTTGCTAATTTGTTAAACAAAATATTTATAAACAATGAAAGGAAATTTCACAAATACCATCTTCTTCAAATACACGAACTATTTTTTATCATGTTGTCTAGACTTTCCTGTCGTTTTCCAAATAAACTAAAACTTGACAACAACGCAAAATATGGACATATTATAATATGATTTTTCCCCAAATTATGTCAATAACAAACACCATTCATTAAAAATATTTAGTGTTATAAATAAAATAATTTTAAAAAACTTGCATCAAGGAACATATTTGAATTAGTCAATAATAAGATAATGGGGAAACAAAGCTCTAGTAGGAGATCCTCATATCAAACAGTTTTTAGGTTGTATCTTTTCTACCATCAATGATTAAGTAAAAATTATGAATACCCTTTTACAGACATTTATAAAAATATAAAAAATAAAAATAAAAATAAAAACTTTTGATTCTACTTTAATTTCATTTTTCAATTATAAAAACCCAAAAATAGAGTTCTAAAGAACACAAATATTCATCAATCTAAGGTAGAGATGCAAGAAAAAAAAAAAAAAAAAATCTAACAAATATTGAAAAAAAAAAGTGTGATATATATATATATATATATGTATGTATGTATGTACGAAAAGTTAAAACTGCTCAAGATGAATATGTATAGACAATACTTTTATTTTTATTTTTCATTGTTTTATTATTTAGTTATAACATCAAAATTAAAGTAAATGAATATGTAAAGTTAAAACCACCTAAGATGAATTTGTAAAGCCAATATATTTATATATTTAATATTGTAAAATAAATTAAAGTTGAAATATAAATATGAAAAAGAATAATGATGTCACCAATGATGAAGTGAATGAGGTGACTTAATGGGAGTGTAGTAACAATAAATATTACACTTCAACTTTTAGAGATATATAGATGATAGGAGGTCTTGATTGGAGGGTGTAAACCAAAATATTTATACCAAGTCATTATAGAATTTAATCTCTTTTCTATAATAAGTAAATTACAAAAATAATTCTTACTTGACCAATCATGCAATATTTATCTTTCATGTTACCATATTTATTGTTCTAGCTAAATTTATATACAGACACATACTTCTCTTTCATGTAACCATATATATTGTGATAGCTAAATTGATAAATTTATATACATAGTAACATACACATACTTCGACCGTTTACTTTTCCTTTTGTTCTCAAACAATTTTTGTCTCTCCTTTCATGACTTGATAGATTTTTTTTTTTTTTTTGGGGGGGATGGGGTGGGGCAAATTGAGATATTGGAGCAAACCATAGAATTATATTCAGTACAAGAAAAACAATAAGCTGTTATTTTGCATTAACAAAAAAATTGACACATGATGCAATATGTTTATTAAAAAAGAAAACATTGGGTCAGGCTGTGGCGTAAAACACTGGTTTTATGCCAACCAATAGAAACTTGCAACGTCACCCTTTTGTACTTATAACTTAAATCCCTAATCAAATTAGAATGAATTAAAAATAAAATAAAATAAAATAAAGTTTACGCCCCACAGCTGCTTCCTCCTTCCATCCTTTGCTTGCCTGAACCTCTACCACACCACACACTGAAGCACACTGCCACACATGTCTCCAGAGCTATGCGTGGAGCTTGTAAACATACTAGAGCCATCGTGAGCTACGATCCACAAGTTTTTTTTTTTTCATGATTTGCCCTTTTTCCCAATTTGGATTTCAAATTATTGATGGGTTTTTCTAGGTTTATGGGTGTTTTCTGGAACCTCATGAATTATTTATGGGTTTTTTTTTTTTTTTTTTTTTTTTTTTTTTTTTTTTTGTATTTGGTATCTTGATGGGTTTTGATTAGATTCCTAAGTATTATGGTTCAACCCATAAATGAATCTGATTGTAGTTCTTGGAGGATTGTAGTTCTTATAAGTTCTAATTTAGTTCCAGGAGTATTAGTTGAAATGTATAAGTTCTAGGAGTATGAGTTCTAATTGCAAGAATTTTGTGTTAAGAAGAAAGATCATGTTGAAGTAATTTGTATGATCTGTGTTTAAGGATTTCTAGTGAGTGTGGTTGAAATGTATCCTTATCCTTCAGTGGGCCATTTATACTAGAGATATGGATTGAACTTCATTTTCAAGTTTTTATTTTAGAAATTTTGTTGTGATTTTCGCTTTAAGGTGAATTGCTTGGATTTGTAATCTATGCTCCTATTCAATAATAAGATGAATTGTATTTGTTAGTTTTTAGACCCCTTAAAACACAATTGGATTAACCTAGGAATTTAGCCAAGTTGTTACTTAGTCAGATTAATTAAATCTAGGTTAACAAAATCAAATAATCATATCAAGTAAAGCAACGGAAATATAAATAACACAAAGCTATGATCACCCAGGAAACCAAACTGGTAAAAACCTGGGGAGGATTTAACCTAGCTATCCTCAAGGTAAACTTGAATCCACCATCTTGAAAGAATCAAAGTTCATACAATAAGACTTACAAGCCCCCACGCTTGACTTCTTATTGCTACCCACCAGTAGAACTTACTAACATGACCACGTGCAAGCTCCGAATCCACAGACTCCTTCTTTCTTGGATTCTCCACCAAATACAAGCACACCCGCTTGTGTTTTCTTTAAGCTTCAATGGCAGCAACTGGAATGATCATCAAGGTGTAGAAAACTTCTTCTCCTTGAAAACCCTAAGTTTATGTGAAGGATAGCTCCTCGAAGATCTCACAAGAGATTCACACAAACTGCAATATGAGCAACACTAAAACTCTCAAGCAACCAAGACTTTAGAGAGGTTTGGGTATAAAACCCTAAAACCAAAAGAGGCACAAGAGGCATTCTAATCTCTCTCTCTATAGTTTCAAAAACGTGGCTTAGGGTTTCGTTTATATAGTGGGAGAAGTAGATCTGAAACCCTAATCCTTAATGGGCTTAAGCTTCTGTTTGGGCCGACTTAAAATTCTGCAGATACGATTTTCGATTGATCGAGCCTGTTCTTCGATCGATCGAACCAGGCAGAATATGAAGTCTTTTTCCTGCAGCTTGTATGTTCTTGAATCTTGACTTGAATCACCTTGAGCATTGTTTAATAAAACCTATAGACTCTAAAATCTATATCTAGACAAGTTTGTGTTCACGATTTGCCAATTGTTCTAAACATTTAGAACCTAACAGTATTGTTCTCATTACATAACCTTTACTCAAATCTGTCTTGGAGCTAAAGAGTTTGGAATCAGTTGAGTGGTTTGTAGATATTGTGAGTATTTAATTCTGGATAATCTTTTACATTGTATTCATCTTCTCTTCCAAACATGCCTTAATTTATTTTTTCTCACGTTTATTGCGTTTCTTTCTAGCAACTTGGCCTGTATTAGTATTTGTAACTTCAACATAAAATCCTTCAAGCTGCTCCAAGGAAGTTGAGTGCCACATATGGATGACTGTCATTTTAGTTGGCACAAAACTTACAAAGTAGAAGACAAAGAGCCCTCCGTGACCGTCAGAAGGAAAATAACGCAATTGCTAAATACATGACAAGGCTAATAAAAAGTGCTACTACATTGCATATCATACTGACATATTACTACAATGAATTTCACTTTAGAATTTGTGATGAAGAAAATGTTGAAGTAATTGAAGTGTTACATTCCTTATATCCACTTCATAGACCTATTGTGGCACACTACTTGACGAACAGCTTGTCCCAAAGTATCATACGAAGTAGCTTGAAGATGGGAATGGCTGTGGTGTGCATTAGAGTAATTAGGGAAGGAGAGCATGCATTCAACCAGTATACCGTATATCATTGGACGTTACATGCATTCAACTGCACTTGGATACATGCATGGATTCACTTTAGGGTAGAAGTTAGGACCATTTTTTAAGCTTTAAGCTTTACATAGGTTGTACCTGAATTTATACATGGATTTGCTTTTGTAGGGCTGCACTTGAAAAGATAATAGTACTGGGCAGTAAACTTTCAACTATTGGTGAATGTGAATTGTACTTAGTTTCTGATGAAACACAGAAAATCAGTAGGTTGAATGATCCGGGCTTCAATGGGCTTGAGTTTGCTTAGAAGGCCTGAAAAGAAAGAAGCACAAGATTAAAGGTGATCGGGGTGAACTAGCCAAGAACCCTCTGATGTTGAAGTTAGTTTTCTCTCTCAAACTCAAGAATTCCAACTTTATAAGTGGTGAAAAACTTACCTTAATTTGATATAACTGAGTCCTTTTATAGTGAGTTTTTGAGTGGTTACTTGTTTAGTAACTTCCCTAACATGGGTGGAAGTTAGAAGGTTCAGACTTAACTTCTACAATTGCTATTGGAAGTTAAGATCTTAGTGGGAAGTTAGAGCGATGAATAAGGATTTCACTCCCACTTAAAAATAGTAAAACGTGGTCTAAATTATAAGCTTTTGGATAAAGATTTACTCTAAAAATTTCTAAGAGTTGGGAGGTTATCCAGGTGACTCCATGCTAGACGACCTTCTTGCACTTAGATGACCTCCTTCGGAGGCTCTCATAAATTAAATCCCAACTGCAATTCTAAACATTTAATATATTAGGTGGACGACCTTTCTAGTCTTGGACGACATGATGGACGAACTAGAGATACTCCAATGTTTTTTTTGGTTCAGCATCAGTTGTCCCCTTGTCCAAGGGTCATCCTGGCCACTGTAGCAGAACTTTGATTCACTGTTTACTTTTGACACATGTCGATGTTTCAATGGTCAATTGATGTGCAAAGTGGTGTCCTTGTTTTGGTTAAATTTTGTCGTCTCAGATTACACCATGTGTTGCGTCTTATTGAATAACTTGTTGCGTCGATTCATTTTTTAAGGGGACATGCCACGTATCAATTTCTATTTGGTTCGTGTCGCTTCATTGACCCACCCCTGGGGCCTATAAATATGTTTATTCTCTCTCTTACCCTCTCACTTTTTTGACATTCTCCTCTCTACCATCTAGTCTAAGAGCCTCGGCTAGTCATCCTTGTCCTTAGTCTCTCGTCAGGTACTTCCTTTTCTTCATTCTTAGGTTTTCGTCTTTAGGAAATTTTTTATATATTCTTATAAATATGTCTTTGTCTAGTGGTAGTACGGAGAGAGAGATAGACGAGTATTAGGACGAGTCAAATGGTAGTAGTGGTAGCTTTGAGAGTAGTAGTAACAGCAGTTCCCAAGACGAGCATTATTTGTCTGAGGTCCCTGGAATTCCTTTAAATGTCTTCCAGGAGGAGATGCAACGTAGGGCAGTTTCTGGGACTGAGGCTAGCTCATCCAGAAGGGACAAGTTGTCTAGTCTCCCTCAAGACAAGGAGGAAAATTCTAATGTTATCTATAGTTGTGCTCCAGAAGTTGCATCCATCTTAGATGCAAAGAGATTAACAACCCTTGTAGGTAAATACCAAATTCCTCTTAAGTTTAACCCTCGTCTACCTGAGAGTGGAGAGTGGTGTTGTTGTCCTTTTTTTGGTTTTGGTGTATATGTTTCTTACTTATTACCAGGTCTTATATTTCCCCTTAATTCTTTTTGTAGAGATCTCTTCCATAGGTTGGGTATTGAACCAAACCACCTCAACCCTAATGGTTGGAGGACGATAGTGGCAACCACAGTGGACGAGTTCCTCTTTTGCTATAAACCCTCAGAAATCAAATAGTCTGCTGGTTTTTACCAGTTCTCTTCTAGGGGCCCCCAATTTAGTTTGATTAGGGGTCGTAGTTCTTCAAATAGGTTGTGAAAGAGGGGTTTTTTTTTTCTTTTTTTTCATTTCTAGAAATTGGGCTGGGGACCCATGTGATGTAAATAGTGCCCCCTTTCCTCCTTTTACCAGTGCCCTAGGTCACCTTCATCCTGAGGGTACGTCTTTCATTAACTTTACTTCATCCATTTTATTTATTTCTTTCACTCATCTAGTCATGCCTTTCTTTTATGCAACTATCACTCGTCCACATTTGGACAAATTTAACTTAGAGTGTATTGATAGAGCTCGTGCTCATCCAAAGAGGTCCTTCCATAACTTGGTGACTTTACATCGTCTTGCTACTTGGGGGCTTGGTCCTGAGCCCACTAAGGAGAACCTTGCACACAAGGAGACTACTCGTCGAAGTATGTGTCGTCTTTCACTTCTTCTTTTTTTTTTTTTTTTTTTTGGTGTCTAACTCTTTAATTTTCTTTATTGTAGGGTTAGCCACCACGAAGGAAAATAAGAGCAAGAATATGGCTAGTGGCACTAAAGAAAAGGAGGACGTCCTGGTTCAAGACAAGCCATCTCCATTGGCCATCTAGAAGTCTGCTGTTCAAACTACTGCTGTGAAGAGGAAAGGCATTTCAAGCAACATAGATCTTGGAAGTCTTCCAAGATGCCGAGGTCTTAAGAAGTAAAAATCTGACAAAACCCCTCCTTCGAAAGTTTCAAAGCCTCAGGACACAATGGTAGACCTGGACGACCCAGCAGTGAACTTAGTGTCCCCTCAAGTCTCTCCTTCAGTCATCCACCCCGAAACTTCTATTCCCTCTACAGCCAAAGTTCCTCATAGGGTTCATCCTTCAATTCCAACCAAACACCCTCCTAACTTGGTATTGGACAAAGATCATGCCTGGAAGACATTCAAAGGGATTATCTTTGACAGAGAGGTGAATGCATGTTACGACATGTCAGTGTGAGACTTTGAACACTCTGCCATCCTCGATCTCTTCAAGGTATGTAGTTTTCTCATTGTTTCTATTTCATTTTTCTATGAAATTTAAGGAAAATTTGTAGCTCTCCTTTGTCCATTTGTATTTCAGGCCATGGCAAAGTTCTATACCGCATCCAACCAAGCCAGGGAGCTCAGTGACGAGGCTAAGGTCCTTAGGACAAAGAACAAGGAATTGAAGGACGAGCTTCTTTTAAAGAAAGGGGAAGGGATCAAGCTGACCGAGGAGCTCACTTGTCTTTAGGGAATAGAGAAGGAACTAAGGAACCGGTGGAGGAGCTGAAGATGAACTCCATTAAGAAGGAGACTCGTATCAGTTACTTCGAAGGGAGATGTCAAGAGCTCACCTCATCCTTGGAGAATGCCAAGAAGGATGCCATTGCAACTTACATGAAGTCAGATGACTTCACCAATCGTCTAGACCAAAATTATGTTGCTGGCTATGAAGATTTTCGCTCTGATGCCAAGGAGGCCTATCCTAGGAGGGACTTCGATTCCTTCAAAGTTCCTATTGCAGCAACAAGCTCCTTGCTTTAGACGAGTTCCAAGGACTTCAACATCATGGATGATGCTTCAATTGAGCTTGCTAAAGATGATGCTAAGCCCGAACGACCCTAAATCTAGGGAGAATGCCCCCAGTGGTTTATCTCAGAATAGTAGAACGTGGTCTGAATTATAAGCTTTTGGATAGAGATTTACTCTAAAAAATTCTAAGTATTGGGCAATCGTCTAGGTGACTCCATGCTAGACGACCTTCTTGCACTTAGACAACCTCCTTCGGAGGCACTCATAAGTTAAATCCCAACTGCAATTCTAAACATTTAATATATTAGGTGGATGACCTTTCTGGTCTTGGACGACACGATGGACGAACTGGAGATAGTCCAATGTTTTTTTTGGTTCACCATCAATTTCTAATAAATTGGTCTTCATACAAATACAATTTATTGCAAATGAAATGCATATATGTGGATATGTATAATTGCAGATATGAAGTTTTTTCGAAAAATGCATGGAATGTTTCTTTACCAAAAGCATCAATATACGTATGAAATGTTTCTGCTGTTATGAATTTAAATCTTTTTTTGACAACTGATATTTTCTATTCTAGAGTTTATGTAGAATAATGTGAGCACCATATTGTGGTTGAAGGGTTATAATCGGGAGCGGAGCATGAGCATAGGATGAGGACATATCTAAGAATTGGATTCATTTGGTTGAAATCTTTGGTTTTTTCTTTGTTAAATATGTATGTAATGTGACATGTCTTGTGCATTTTGATATTTATTAAGCACTATTTTTTATAATGATTGCAATAGCTCATTGTTACATTTGTGTGAACAGATCTTCAATAATCAAGATGATTTAAATTCATTGTCAATTTTATTTTCAACTAGATAAACTTTGTATCACTAATTGTGCACTTATTATACCTGAAATTTGCTAAAATAAGCAAAATAAAAGACATTTTAAAATTCTTTAATAAATCAAAATTACATGGGTACTTGTTTAAATTCATAGACAGGTCATGAATTTTCAAATAATACAAGCCAACTAATACTTTTGTTAGTTTGTACCATACAAACTAAAATTTGACATAATAACAACTCAATTTAGAATAAAAGCTTAAATAAAACCTGTCACAATTTAATTTAGAATAAAACCTGTCATGATTTAGAATACAAAAAGAGGATCATAGGATTACAAAGACATCTAAAATAAAACTGTCACAATTTATTTATTTATTTATTTTTATAAAAGTTTCTAATTGAGAATACATTCACCAGAAATAAAACCTGTCACAATTTTCTTTATAAAAGTTTCTAATTGAGAATACATTTACCTGAAATAAAACCTATCACAATTTTTTTTTAGAAGAGTTTCTAATTGAGAATACATTCAACTGAAATTAAACATGTCACAATTCAATTTACAAAAGATCATATGATTGACCATACATCTTAAAATAAAATTTGTCACAATTCTTTCGGGAAATTTCTAATTGAGAATACATTCATCTAGAATAATACCTATCATAGTTCAATATACAAAAAAGAGGATTGTACATTGGGAATACAAAAAAGAAGATGGTTCTATCCACCACAATTTAAATATTATATAACCAAAAAATATTTGCTTCCCAATCCATTCTCTTGGACACAAAACTTGTTTGTACATCAACTTTCTTGGAATCGTTGTAATAGATCCTACATAAAATAATGTACAACCAAATACCAAATATATATATATATATATATTAGAATGAACACAGTTAAAAAAAAAAAATCAATATATTCTAATTAAACACTAAGAGGTCATACCATAAATGATGACTGGTTGGGATGTATATGCGTAGTAGATGATGATGTAGAAGAATATGTCACAATTGGCAAAGAGTCCTAAAGACAATTGACAAATAAAAAAAATAAAAAAAGAATAAATAGCAAAAACATATATTACAGAACAATTTATACTAAGTAAAAATATCAAATACATCATATACCTATACAAAACTTGTGGATAACAATGTATTTACTATGACTAATGGGTTCAACCTTGCCATCGAAGATTCCTAATCTAAAAAAGTAAAGGTTTATTTTTGAAAATATTAGCAAAGGTATGTATTATCTTGAAACTAAATATATTATAATTAAATAACCTCAATTTGACTTTGTTGATGCACTGATTCCCAATTTGGTGTGAAGCTTGTATTTGCAACATCCTTACAAGAAGTAATTTTATAAACCAAAAATTTAAATAATAAATTAATACTACAACTCAATAAGGTCATGTAATTACCCGAAATGTTTATGTGTCAGACAATTGGTTCTCACATGACCCGTTTCTTTGCAAATGCTACATTTTCTCTTCTTCGTCAATTGTTTTTCTTTTGGATGTTTTTGTCTCAAAGCTTTAGGCCTTCCCTTTGAAGGAACATGTGGAGGGTCTCGCAAAGTAATTGGAAGATTTGATAACACTTGATTATTTAATGTAGTATTATTAGGACTTCCTAAATCATCAACATCATAAACATCTTGCATGGCTAGAAGCTCCTCGTGAACTTTTCATAAAGTATGTCCAAGATGCTTGTATTTCTTCTCTGATTTTGACCTTGCCTCTGCAACTTCTAAAATTTGAAGTATCAAACTATTTCTCATCATGGTAGAAGAAAGTTGAGGCTCCACCTGTATGACATCACTAGATATGTCACGTACAATGTGTTTCTTGGCATTAATTGTCCATCTTTCTAAAATATAATATGATGGAAGAAAGTGCACAAGAGATTTCTTCACAAAAACAGCAAGGATATGCCTACAAATAATTCCAACAAACTCAAACATAGGGCATTTACTAATAGCTTCTATCTCGACAATATCAAGAGACACTTCATAAAATGGACTTTCTTTCCCATGAGCTACCACCTTGTATATCTTCTTCACTCATTCTTCACGATATTTGGATGCCTTGTGTTTTTTACTACAAAACTCTTCTTGAAATTTCATAAACATCTTTCTTGTATAAACTTTTGCTGCCTCTGCTTGCAGCTTATAACATGTTTTCAAAATTGGCACTGAATTTTTTGTCTCTACATCTTGTTCTTTCTCTTTAAGATAACATGCATTCAAAGCTTGCTCATATTGATACACAAAATCACTTATCATTGTACTTGAACGAACATAATCTTTAAACAATTTATTCATGCTTTCACTCCTTTAAGTAGTAGACATCCAAGCACAAAATGACTTTCGTAAGTAAGTTGGAACCCATCTTTCACGCTGCATATAAAGATTTCCCAACCAATCATTATCCCTTAATCCATATTTCTCCATAATCTTACTCCATTCTAACTCAAACTCTTCAATGGTGACTGTATCATGGCTGCAATGGTGAAATTCTCTTTAAAAATGTGGATATTTATTATATACATGGGACAATTGGTTTGGAACTTTTTGTAAAAGATGCCACATACACAATCTAAGAGTTGCATTTGGCAATACATCTGCAATTGCCTTAGCCATAGTCTTGTCATCACCTGTTATAATTGCAGGAGGATTTCCAAGCATTGCATTAAGCAAAGTCTTCAACAACCATACATAAGATTTTGTTGTTTCATTGACAAGCAAAGCACATCCAAACATCACAAATTGATGATGGTGGTTAACACCTGTGAAAGGAACAAAAGGCATCTTATAACGATTTGTTTGGTATGTAGCGTCGAAGGTAACGACATCTCCAAAATATTGGTATGCCATTCTTAACCTAGCATCTACGCAAAAGCAATTACCCATGCACCCATTTTCATCAACTTCAACTGCAAAAACGAAACCTAGATTTTTAAATTTACTCTCAATAAAATATTTGTACATTCCCTTGGCATCTCCATCTTGAAGCAACTTTCTTCTTTTACTACCCAAATAATTTTTAATATCGACTGGAATACATCCAACATTATAATCACGACCAGATTCTTTACTTAACAAAGATATTATCTTGCTTGGGGCTATACTTGACTCATTGAGTGTATTTATAAGGTTCTTTTGGGCATGATAGGCCAAGAATGTATTGACCCCTTGTGATAAATAAACCAATTAATTAGCCAAGTGAATTAATTAAGTTAATTAACATGCAATACGCGTGGTAGCACAAAAAAATCACCATCTAAAGTAAATATGTAGCGGAAAATAAAGTTGACACAATGATTTGTTTACGAATGGGAAAAACCTCCAAGGCAAAAACCCCACCAAGTGATTTTAAGGTCACTACTCCCGAAAATCCACTATTATCACAACAAGCAGTTATAAGTAAAGGAATCCTAGTACCTTATACCAATCTACACTTGAACTCTTACCCCAATACCCAATTGGACTTGTTCTGTAGTGACAATCTCTCATTTTCAAAGCACGGCTCCTAGTGCGTGACTAACCAATTGATGCACGGATCCAAGTACGTGACTAATCACCAACTTGAGAAAGATGTTGGCTGCAAAGTTCTTCAGTTCATCAATACAATGAAGATCACAAAGCTCCTTGGTTACAAAACCCTACGGCGTACAAACGCAGCAGCTTCTTGAAGAGAAAGATAAACTAGGGCATATGTCTCCGGTTACAATATACTAGTGAAAAACCTTTGCATCAAGTTGTACTCACTTGCATTTGTTGTGATGGCCCTTTAAATAATACTTATATATGTTCAGGGTTGTGAGAAAAGAAAGTCTAAACATGCATCCACAAATTGGAGTGAAATCAGATCTAAAATACTAATTTTCCTAAGTCTCAATAGATACCGTATCTATCGAGTAGTTGTCGAGCATTAAGCTTAAACAGCTTTTTAAACCTTGATAGATACTAGCTATTAAGCTAGCTGTCAAGATTTAAAATCCAGCACTTCTTCACTTGATTCTTGGACAGATTTGCATGGTTTTAACACTTGAACTTGAAACCTTGTTCCATTAAACACACCCTAGATCTATCCAATTACAAGTAAAGTGCGTTTTGCCAAAGGATTAGCCAATTCTACATTGACATATGTTCCTAACATGAATCACATATGTCCTAATAGGGCACTTGTTATCACTCTATGCCCACAAAGCAAACTTGTACTCTTAGGAGTAAGAAGCTCATGATTATGAACCTCCACAAACTTACATACAATCCATGTATCATCACCTTTCTTTAAACCTATCATTGCTTTGCACCCCACTTTTGTTTATGCATGCTCTAGACCTGTTCTTTCATTGTCTTCATTACATTGACAATGAAATCCTTCCTTCTTTCAAGTATAATTTACTTGTATACTAAAACCCTTTCACCTTGCATATGCATTATAATATGCACGAGCAACCTCTAAGTTATCAAATACCATATCAAAACGTGGTTTTGAATGCCGATTGCATGCAAAAGGTTGATTTGAATCATCCAATGACAAGTCAACATTATTTTGATCTTTGTTTATTTCCGACTCATCATGTACTAAGTCATCCACCATATCACAAAGTGAGATTGTTTCAGGTTCTTTGTTGTTCGCACTCATATTTTCAATTTTAAATTTTAATATGACCTATAAAAAACAAAAGAGAAGAAAAATTCATAAGCAACAATATTTACATTTTGTGTTATTACAATACTAAACTTGCCCAATTTGGCACACTTGTTCTTTTACAAAATTAAAATTTAATTGGAAAATTTTACGCTAATATTACAATTATCATTGAAAAATGGTAACATTTCACCTCAATTTAGGATACAAGTAAAGAGTAAATCCAACCACTTAATACAAAACCAAACAACCAATTTGATTGTTTGAAATTCAAACTAATTCTTCAAAAGCACAACAAAGACAGGGTACATTTGAACACCTTGCTCAACAACTCACTAAACTCTTTTACATAAAACAGTTCCAACTACATCCTTAACTACACTCTGGTACATATATAGAGCAAATTGACATTGCAAGTAGGAGAAAATTGACATTACAAGTAGGAGTAAATTATATTTGAAACTAAAAATATTATAATAGCTATCAAATAAATGATACCAGCTGTGTCCCAGAGGCTAAAGTTGATAGTAGAGAATTCAACAACCACAGTAAGTAAACTTGTCGAAAAGGCACTTGTAAGAAAAAAGACAAGATTCTCATTCAATTAAATTCATTTTGTGGTTGAACTAATATAGAGACTAAAAATATTGAACTTTTCAGTGTTGGATTCCTAATTGAACAAGGTCCCAAGAAAAGCAAATCCAAAACTTTAAGTCAAGGTTTTAAAAAAAAATAAATAGAGGAAACAAAAACTGAAAAATAAAGAAATATGAAAAATTGAAAGAAATATATATAGGAAACAATTCAACAATACTATCATACAAGAAGTAACATTCTTTTGAATCTTCTAAAACTGGGTTAGGTAACTACCAACCAAAAAAAAAAAAAATCAGATTCAATTTAGTCTAGTAGAAAATTATGCATAATCTATGTTAAATGACAGTCATCTCCTACACCCTATGTCATGGACTTGAGCATTAAGCTGTCATAGCAGAGTCATACACAACAAACGGGGAACATATAATGATTTGTATAAAAAAAAAAATCAAACAGGACAGCATAAAGATATTTGAGCAAACATACACATGGTATTCATTGGCAGATAATAGACACTATGGTCAAAATTTTCCCTGCAATTTTAATTTGTATAATCAACATCAAGAATTTAAGTTTATTAGTTAGAGATTAGGTGTCAATTTTATTCTCACAATTTTACGACCCCTTCCCCCCAAAAGAAAAAAACAAAATTTAATTAAGGCATGTTTGGAAGAGAAGATGAATAAAATGTAAAAGACTACCCAAAATTAAATACTTACAATATCTACAGACCTCTCAATTGATTCCAAACTCTTTAGCTCCAAGACAAATCTGAGTAAAGCTTATGTAATGAGAGCAATACAATTCTTCTTATTATTGAATAGGAGTATAGATTACAAATCCAAGTTATTCTCCTCAAAGCGAAAATCACAACAAAAATTCTAAAATAAAAACTTGAAAATGAAGTGCAATCCATATCTCTAGTATAAATGGCCCACTAAAGGATACATTTCAACCACACTCACTAGAAATCCATAAACACTTATCATACAAATTACTTCAACATGATCTTTCTTCTTAACACAAAATTCCTGCAATTAGAACTTATACTCCTGGAACTTATACATTTCAACTAATACTCCTGGAACTAAATTAGAACTTATAAGAACTACAATCCTCCAAGAACTACAATCAGATTCATTTACAGGTTGAACCCTAACACTTAGGAATCTAATCAAAACCCATCAAGATACCAAAATACAGAAAAAAGAAAAAAAAAAGAAAAAAAAAAAAGAAAACCCATAAATAATTCATAAGGCTCCAGAAAAAACCTATCAATAAATCGAAATCCAAATTGGGAAAAAGGGCAAATCATGAAAAATAAACCTTTGGATCGTAGCTCACGACAACTTCGGTATGTTTACAAGCTCCACACACAGCTCGAGTTACCTATGTGGTGGTGTGCTTCAGTGTGTAGGTTTAGGCAAGCAAAGGATGGAAGAGGGAGGAAGCAGAGGTTTGAGGAAGTAGAGGAAGCAACTATGGGGCGTAAACTCTTTTTTTTTTTTTTTTTTTTTTTTAATTCATTATGTTTTTAGGGATATAAGTGATAAGTACAAAAGGGTGACGTGGCGAGTTTCTATTGGCTGGCATAAAACCAGTGTTTTACGCCACAGCCTGACCTAATGTTTTCTCTTATTAAAATCATCTCAACCAAAAAGTGGATGAAAAGTAAATCCTTTTGCCACCATTAATATCCTTTTAACTTGAAACAATTTTAATTATCTGCTTTAACAACGGTAACTATAGACCAAAAAAAAAAATACATATAGTAATGAGGAGCCGAAGAAAACTATAAGTCAAATGAGTTTTAATTTGGTCAAATCCTCATGTAAAATTATGAGTTTACACTCTTTAATATAAAAAATTGTCACATTAGCATTTTACTAAAAAGTTATGGGATGTAAAACTCATGTTTTACACCATTCAATAAGAAACTAACACATCAGTTTTTACTTAAAATTCAAAACATCCTACCATGTATAATAACATCTCAATAAATTCACACTTAAGTTGGATTTTCAAATGGGTATTAGAATTGATTAAGTGTGGTTATGCTTGTTCTTTAATATGTAATATGATGATGTGACATGTTGGGATTAGAGGGGTAAAACTTGAGTTTTACACCACATCTTTATTGAATTTAATCTTTATATCCTTTCCGCACTTGATAACATCTCTTAATCCCCAATTCACAAATTACTGATTCTACTTTGTGTGATTGATCTTTTGCAAATGCATACTTTAGTGGTGTTGCTCTTTCCTTAACTTTTTAAAATTTTCACTATTTTACTCTTACTAAGGAAAATATTCTCAAATTCCAAGTACACCTACAAAGTTTTAAACTTTCACATGATTCTTGGAGCCAACCTTCCCAAACTAATAATTTTTGTAACAAAATTAGAAGAAAGTTTTTAAATTCATTAGTAAAATACTAATATCAATTTGTTTGGTTCAACGTAAAAGACTCAATAAACCCAGATCTAATGTGAAAGATTTTTCTTGGAGAAATCTTGTAACCATGACTAGCACACATGCTTGGTGACTTCGACATTTTTCCAAAATCCAACATCAGCTTCAACAGCAGCAGGGGTGGAGGTTCAGTGCTAAGTAAGTGGCAAAGGATAAGAAGCCGAAGGATGAAATTGTTCTTGGTCTGTTTGTGGGTTGGGGATTATGAGATTTTATTGTGTGGCAAGGTATATTTAGTTTTTGATAAAATGCTAATGTGACGGTCTCTTATTAGGGAGTGTAAACCCTTACTTTTACACTAGGACCTGATAGAATTTTAACACAAGTCAAATATGTAGTTATTGACTTTATATAAGGAAAGTGAAATTCCATGTGATAAGAATTTTTTTTTTTTTTTTTTAAGTGAGTTTTATTGAGACCCACTAGTCATCCATTGTAATGTTGTTTAGGAAAAGATGAAACAATAGTTTCTCTTCGCTCTCGGAAGTTGTCTATTGCTCTTGGAAGTTGTCTAATATCAGGTTAAAATACTTTCATACTAATGAAATAAAGGATCAAATTTTGGGAGCTCAGGGGATTTCCCCCTCTTGTTCCCCTTGTCTTTGCCATTGGGGGATTACTTCTTATTTTCTTTTCCTATTGGAGCTAACATCTAAATCCCTACTACACAAATAAGTGTAATTTCTCCTTCAGCTTAGTACTTCTTATTTCCAGTTTTTACTGGAGCTAACATCTAAATCCCTCAAGTTGTGAAAGCTGTTTTTGCAAACTTTTATAGTTGTTGTCATTTTATACTCACTAGTGTGGATTCTTGGGACTTGACTTATGTCATGTGTGATAGGCCAAAAATATATTGACTCCTTCGGTAAAATTAATCAATTAATTAATCAAGTAAATTAATTAGATTCAATTACATGCAATAAGCATGGTAGGACAAACAAATCACCAACAAAGTTAAATGCAGCGAAAAATAAATTTGACACAGGTGATTTGTTTACGAACGGAAAAAACCACTGAGGCAAAACCCCACTGGGTGAATTTAAGGTTACCACTCCCGAGAATCCATTATTATCAAAACAAGCGGTTACAAGTAAAGGAATCCTAGTACCTTATACTAACCTACAATTGAACCCTTACCCCAATACCCAATTGGACTTGTAATGTAGTGACAATCTCTCCTTTTCAATACACAGCTCCCGATACATGACTAACCAATAGATGCACAAATCCAAGTATGTGACTAACACACCAACTTGAGAAAGATGTTGGCTGCAAAGTTCTTCAGTTCATTCAAACGATGAAGATCAAGAATCTCCTTGGTTACAAAACCCTTGGCGCAAAGACGCAGCAGCTTCTACAAAGAATCTGATGAACTAGGGCAAATTTTGTCTCCAGTCACAATTTGCATGCACAAAGACTTTGCATCAAGTTGCATCACATTGCATCACAAAGACTTTGCATCATGTAGCATAACCTTGCATCACAATGCATCACCTTGTATCACATTGCATCACATTGCATCAAGTTGCATCACCTTGCATCATATATGTCTAGGGTTGTGAGAAAAGAAACCCTATAAAAATACACTTGGAGAAGCATGAAATCAGATTTGGAAATCTGAATTTCGTAATTCTTGATAGATACAGCTTCTACCGAGCTGCTATCGAGATTCATCATTAAATCTTGATAGATGTCATTTGTTGAGCTTTAATGAACAACACTTCTTCGCTTGTTTATTGGACAGTCTTGCATGGTTTTAATTCTTGACTTGAGCAACATGTTTCTTGAAGACTTAAACCATCCTAGATTTATCCAATTACAAGTAAAGTGCGTTTTGTCAAAGGATTAGCCAATTTACATAACATATGTCTTTAACAATATCCACATATGTCCTAACAATCTCCCCCTTTGTCAATTCGTTACAAAACCACAACAAACAAATGAATTATGAGAGAAGTCTTAAATCACTAAACTCATAACCACTTGTTGAATACAATAAAATCTATTCCTAACGCAAACTCTTGAAAAATTTTGCAAGAAGAGAGTTCATGGCATGATAGATTTTGACAACCTGTCTTTCTCAAACACTTTAAACAAAACTCATCAAGGCATCTTAGTGTGAAACAAAAATAAAGGATTGCATACATAGAGAAACATGTGTATAAAGAGAGAAAAGAAACAACCCATGAAGAGATAGATGAAAAACAACATACATCATCATATATATAAATGAGAAATAAATACAATGTATGTCATAAATAAATAGCCACAAGACCGGTGTACAAGAGGATAATGTAACTAAAAGAAAGAAAAGAAAAGTACATAACAATCCTCACTACATCCCTCAAAAAGTATGGACGTTCCCCTAACAAAAATATCCTATGCTAACTCTCCCCTAAATACAAGACTACTTTCATCCCAAAACTACTCCCTCTTTTTGTCACGAATGACAAAGGGCAAGTCATCATTGAGAGGTCGTCGTCTCATCATCGTCAGAAGCGCAACCATCCTTATCCTTATCATCATCATCAGCACCATCATCGCTATCATCTATCAAAGCCTTGGGTGAAGGAGATAGAGAAGCGACGAAGCCACCAAGCTGAGCCTGTCGTCGTGCGATACGACCAACACAGGTGTTCACCTGACATAACTCATCACTGAAAGTGTCAAGGTGAGCATCCATGCGCTCACGCTATGCCATGATGGTCTCAAGAGTCACACCACCACTGGAAGAAGAAGGAGCGGAGGTGGAAAAAGTAGAAAGGGCTGGAGGATTAGTCGTCTCCATCCGTGGCCGCTTCGATCAAAGCTGGACCTCACTCTGTCGAACAGGAACCGCGTCTATGACACCCATAACCAGAAAGAGAAGAGAGGAATCATGGATCTCGACCAAGAAGTGTCAAGGGATACGCGTGATAGCAGAAGGCAAGATAAGCTTATCACATGTAGCTGTATCCCTATAAAAATTAGCGATCGAAGTGTTGAGGGGAGAAAGGAAGTCTATGGAGAGGTCCTCAAGGAGGGATAGCAAAAACCGAGCACAAAGCTCTGTAATGGAGTTATAATGAGACAATGGAGTAAGAACAAATGTCATCACCATGTTAAGGAATCTCGGACCTTTTGCAAAGTCCGTGCATAGGGTGTTTTGACACCCACCCTAAATGGAAGGTCTCTCACAAAAGTGAGATAGGAGCTCGTCTTTGGACACAATCCTTAGATGCTCATAACCAGGGTAGTCAGGATGCACTACCCTAGGTACATGTAGCACCTCAAATATAAGATCCGAAGTAACTACGATACATGTACCTCGAAACATCGTGGCAAATCGAGGCACAGAGGTATCGATACCCTATATATTGGAGTAAAACTCTTGAATATACATGATGGGACACCTCTCAGGTATCTCACAAAGAGTTCCTATCCTCGAGTCTGAATGACAACGGGTAGAGAAGTGTTGGACAGATCTGACAGAATGACTTGGCATTCCGAATGAACACCGCATTGCTGGGAGTTCTCCAAGAAGTCCTTACGGGCCTTCTCATCACAGAACCAAATAGAAAAAAGGAGGGAGAGGATCAGAAGAACCAGAAGACCTAAAACCACGAAGAGGGTTCTAAGCCGAAGTAGATTTACGCTTAGGTGCCATGCGCAATCTATCCAAAGAAAGAGAGGGAAAAGAAAAGATAGAACACAATCACAACAGAGTTCAAAGAAAAAAAAAAAAGAAGTACGTATGCATGAAAATATGCATGAACATGTGATGAGTAAAAAAAATTGCATCATGGGTTGAAACTCAATCCAAACCTACCAGCACACATCAACAATAATCAAGCACACATCTAAATGAATGAAACATTGTTAAAATGCTAATGGAATGCAATGCATGATCATATATCATCAAATAAACAACACCCAACCCAAAAAATTTCACAAAAATCTCAAAAGTTTACAAAAAACCCCAAAACCTAGGTCTAATGCTTGAAATGCATGAAGAATGAAGGATTAGGAGTGCATACCAGAGGAGAAATGCAAGATCTAGGCTGAAATGCAAATGGGTAAGGTGATTGGAGTGAGGGAAAGGTGTTTGAGGTGAGAGAGATGCAGTTTTTGTTGAGAGAGAGTGTGAGAAATAAATTTGATTTCGCGCTCAGCATATAAATAGGAATCGCAGCTCAATGGATCGAGACATCTGTCAAGATCTGTCAAGCACTAAAACTTGACAGATGAATCTGTCAAGGTGTTGTCAAAGATTTGTTGATGGCAAAATACTTCAATGGATCGAGAAGTTGTCGAGAATCTATCAGCCAGACAGAAAGTATCTCTATGGATCGAGGTATCTATCAAGATTTTATTGAGAAGAATTTTCAGAACGCTCAATGGATCGGTATTGCGATAAGATCAGTCGAGACAAGAAGATGAAAAGCTCGATAGAAAGGAATTTGTCGAGGATCTGTCGAGAAGCTGTCGAGCTTGAAGAAAAAAGGTTTTTCAAAGAAGGGAAAAACATATAAAGATGAATGCAACAAGCAAGCAACTCAACATAGATCCAATCAACATATTAAGTTCTCATAACATCTCTCAACAAGAAAATGCAAAGCATTCAAAGATCCTAAAAAGAAAACACACACACACACACACTAAACAAATCTAACCAATTTTATTTTTCAAAAACGAGTTAAGATAGTTTAGTGAGTATATATTAACACATGTATTCCTTGTGATGGCCAAATCACATTGTACCTACACATGTATCAAAAGTAGTAAAGAATTTGCATGTTGTGTGTGTAAAACATGGAAAGAGTGCATAAGTGTCTCATATTATGACGATTTGAAATATGAGAAGATCAAACACATTCACACACAATCATAACTGCTTGATGGGGACTATCACCTTCGAGGTACATCCTATAACTCTCATATCTCCTAGAAACACGCTTGCAACCATATTTAAAAGTATTTTGATTCTTTTTGCTTTTATTTTTCTTTGCATTTTTTTTTCTTTTTGAGCATATCATGCATGGGCATATAAGAGAGAGAGAAGAAATACCCAACTATGTAAGCTTAAACATCACAATTTTGCTATGTCGAAGCATACAGATGTTATACATGATTGGCAGGGTTTAGTGGTGAGATGGTTATTTATGCCTTTTCTCTTAGGATTTTTTAGTCATTCCCGTCAAAAAAAGTGATATAAGTGTTAAGTATAAGAGATTACTTAATCGTACTCATCACAAACATGAGAAATAAAGCTCATTTGCTTAGTTGTGCATTGAGATGCTCATCTAAGTTACAAGAGATGCAAAGTTTAGAAAACTTTATTTCTATGACCATCTAGGGTACACAAGTACCAATATACCCAAAACATATACTGTTTTTGTATTTTTTTTTTTCAATTTAAAAAAAAACTAAAAAAAAACTGAAAACAAACAAAGAAAAACATGTTAAACAAAATAAAGTATAAATCTAGACTGGCTCAAAAACAAGAAAGCAAAACACACAAGTAATGCATAAACATAATGGGAGAGAAAGAAAAAGTGACTAAATCACTTTGGGCCTTTTTCCTTCCACATTTTGGAAGAACCTTTCCTTTGAGCGAACCTTTGATCTAGAGGGGAGGGGGAAGAGTTGAAATTGTTCAAGTTCAAAAGGAACATGAAGGCCTTAAGAAGATCTCTAAGAGAAATAAGAGAGGGTGGAAATTGATTTTGATTCCTGGATGAGAGCATACTATTTGGACGAGTATGCCATGAAACTCCACAGTGATGACAAAGATGCAACTTCTTCGGTGGAGACTTTTTGTTATTAACCTTCTTAGTCCTAGGGTTTCTAGTCTCTTTCTTTTCAGACTTAGGGTTGCTGCTAGAATAGATTTGCCTTTGTCTACATTCTCACTAGCTACTTCAATTTTAAGTTCATTATTCTCAGAATTAACATTACTAGTAGGTGAGACAAACACAGTAGTACTAGAAGAGGCAATATTAAGCGAAGAGAAATCATACCCCAAACCAGTTCTATCAAAAGCAAATTTTTGAAAGCTAAGAATCTCATCAAGCTTTGCACTAGAAGTCCTCTCCAATTGAGCTCTAACTTGTAACAGTTTTGCTTCAAGCTTCTTTGTCTTTTTAGCAAGGAAGTTGTTCTCGAACCGCAACGCCCCAATGGTTTGATTTGCTTCATCAACCTTTGTAGAGAGCTCCTCTCAATCTAGCTCAACATCACTCAGCTTCTTGGTGGTGAGCCTATGAAGTTTCTCATGCTTCTTGGAAACCTTGTACAACTTAGCATAGGCCGTATGGATGTCATCTTGTTCATCCATTTTCTCAAACTTAGACTCTACCAAGTCCTCTTCTTCATCTACCCTTCGACAATCCCCTCAGTAGGATTCACTGTGGCAGTGAAGGCATTTAGAATTCCCTCATCATCACTATCATCTGACTCATCCTTAAGCTCGGTGTCACTCAAGGTAGCAGCAAAGGCCTTGCTTTTCCCAATAGACTTGAGATATGCTAGACATTCTTGTTTCATGTTTCCAAAACCTTGACATCCGAAGCACTTTGGTCCAGAGGGAATAGTGTACTAACTGCCATCCTTAGCATCCTTCTTTCCTCTGTCTTGGTTTTCGAACTGAGGTGAACTAGATTGCTTAAGGTCCTTGTCAAATCCTTTTGCATTGGCATTCTTCATGAACTTCTTGAACTGCCTAGTGATTTAGGATTTCATCTTGGAATCTTCATCATCAGAAGACTCATCAGTCTCATTACTTTTGGCCTTCAATGCCATGCTCTTGCTTTTGCTTCCTTTCCCGATTCTAGTCAAACCCAATTCATAAGTTTGCAAGTTTCTGACCAACTCCGTCAAAGGAATAGAATCAATATCCTTTGATTCTTCAATTGTGGTGATCTTGGCATGGAATATCTCAGGCAAAGATTTGAGCACCTTTCTTACAACCTTCGGTTTGAGAATGGTTTCCCCAAGATTAAAGGCAAAGTTGACTATGTCCTTCAGCTTGGCATAGAACTCGTCTAACGACTCATCCTCCTTTATCTTAATCTCTTCAAAACTTGTAGTAAGCCTTTGAATTTTGAATCCTTGACAGCCTTGGTTCCTTCATAGGTTGTCTGAATGATAGTCCATACTTCCTTAGCAATTTCAATAGAGGATATCTTCTTGAACTCCTCATTGGTGACCGCACTAAATAGAGCATTCAATGCTTTGTTGTTGAAGTTTGCCACTTTGATCTTATCATCTTCCCAATCAGCCGGCACTTCTTTTGGCTTAGTCCAACCAAACTCCACAGCTTGCCATACCTTCTCATCTAAGGACTACAAGAAATCTCTCGTGCGTACTTTCCAAAATGCATAGTTAGTGCCATCAAATAAAGGAGGTATAATAAGAGATTATCCTCTATCCATGACAAACAGGGGATCAATGGATCACACAGCAAAGATTAACCCTAATCAGAGTGTGTCTGCTCTAATACCACTTGATAGGCCAAAAATGTGTTGACCCCTTTAATAAAATTAATCAATTAATTAACCAAGTGAATTAATTAGAATCAATTATATGCAGTAAACATGGTAGCACAAATAAATCACCAACTAAGTTAAAAGCAGCGGAAAATAAATTTGACAAAAGTGATTTGTTTACGAATAGAGAAAACCACCGAGGCAAAACCCCACTGGGTGAATTTAAGGTCACCACTCCCAAGAATCCACTATTATCAAAACAAGCGGTTACAAGTAAAGAAATCCTAGTACCTTATACCAACCTACAATTGAACCCTTACCTCAATACCCAATTGGACTTGTAATGTAGTGACAATCTCTTCTTGCATGGCTCCCAATATGTGATTAACCAATCAATGCACAGATCCAAGTAAGTGACTAACACACCAACTTGAGAAAAATGTTGGCTGCAAAGTTTTTGAGTTCATCCAAACGATGAAGATCAAGAAGCTCCTTAGTTACAAAACCTTTGGTGCAAAGACGCAGTAGCTTCTACAAAGAATATGATGAACTAAGGCAAATTCTATCTTCGATCACAATTTGCATGCACAAAGACTTTGCATCAAGTTGCATAACCTTAGATCATGTTACATCACCTTTGACGAACCTTAAAATAATCCTTATATATGTTTAGGGTTGTGAGAAAAGAAACTCTACACAAATACACTTGGACATACGTGAAATCAGATATGGAAATCTAAACTTCGTAATTCCTGACAGATACAGCTTCTATCGAGTTGTTGTCAAGTTTCATCATTAAATCTCGATAGATGTCATCTATTGAAATATCTATCAAGCTTTAATGAACAACACTTCTTCACTTGTTTCTTGGATAGTCTTCCATGGCCTTAACTCTTTACTTGAACAACATGTTTCTTGAAGACTTAAACTATCCTAGATCTACACAATTATAAGTAAAGTGTGTCTTGTCAAAGAATTAGCCAATTTACATAACATATATCTCTAACAATATCCACATATGTCCTAACAATGTGCTACATAATTTGATTGTTTACAAATAAGATAAGTTTCTCGATAAATTAAGTGGCATGAGTTTAATGTTGAATATATTAACTTAGGCAATGAAGAATATGTATTTATTTAAACACGCTAAATATATTTCTTTAGCCTTGCTAGATCTGTATCTTTTCCTCTCATTTATACATGCTTCATAGCTTAAATCATTTTTACAATAAAATATTATTTTTCTCATTAATTCATTATTTCTATCGCTCATTATATTATTTTTTTTCCAATAAGAAAATACAATGGTGGCTGTCTAGGGCCAACTCATTGACATGAGTATCAAACTTGACCAATCCAAATACAACCTAGATTTAACTACTAATTTATCGAAACAAAATGCATATCATGATCACAAAAACGCACAAACAAATATCAAAGGTAGGGATTAAGATCCAATGCAATTGTAATATGCATTGTGCAATTAACCTTTCTCTTTATCACAATAATTTTTTACTCTTCTTACTTTTTCTACTTTTACATTTTTTACTTTTTCTTTTATCTTTTATTCTATAGTTAAGATCTAAAATTACTTTTTGTAACTTTAAATTTCAACTACTCATAGTAACTGCAAAATTGCACTGATCTAAATCCTCATAAGACGACAATGGAGGTTCACATCACATCACATCATCATTAATAACTCATGTCCACAACTGCAGATTACACGCAAGAATACTTGCAAAGTGTAGAAACCACTTCATTCTCTTTCTACGACATCTCGTTTTGTTGTTGCTTGTCTTTTAAGGAAAAGAAAAAGAGCTTTGTTTTGTTTTATTATGTTTTCAATTTTTTTTAAGAAGGGTTTCAATAAAAAAATAACGTACTAGTATAAATTGTATAACTCCCACTGGATTTATAAGAGAATAGATAGCATTTTATATTCGCCACATCTTGGAAGATACCAGATAATAAGGGATTGGAGAGAGTCCTAATTAAGCTAATTCCTAAACCATTAAGATCTAATTTGGAATGTCATCCTTCGGGTTTTTAACTTCTACATGAAAATTATATTTTGAATATTAACATTTGGTGTGATGTTTAGAAAAATTCTCTCAAGCTAAAAAGTTATTCCCTAATTGAAGTTGAAATTGGTACAATATTAATAAAAATTAAAAAAAAAAAAAAAAAAAAAAAGAGACAAAGTTTTACTACAAATTTGGTAGTAGCTAATAGCTACAACTTCACTCAATATCTTTTCATTAGAAGTGAATTTTGACAAATCTGCCATCGAATAACATTTTCTTTTTATATCCTTCATGCTTGCAAATTTTTCAGAAGATTAAAGATCATAGTTGTGTCATTAACTAAATGTTTAAATTTTAAATTTTTGCAATATAAAATTCTGCATATATACAAAATAACTTTATAGATTGAATAGTAAATAATATCTGATTTGTATGAAATTTGACATAGGCATTAAGAACATAAAAAACATGAAATCCAACTGTTAGATTTTAAAAATATGTAGTCATGTTAATTTTTTTAGGAGTTGTAGTCATTGGCTATATCCAAATTTGTAGCCAAATTTTTGTCTTATTGAAAAAATATTTTTTGTTCCTAATAAATTCAATCCTATAATTTTAAAAATAACAAATTAAAATTATAAGGTTTTAATTTGTTATTAAATCCTATAATATATATCTTTAGTGTTTAGTTTGTTACTTTTGAAATTACATAATTTAATTTGTTACTTTTAAGACTATAGGGTTTAATTTGTTTCATCAAAAATACAAATCAGTCTAATCAATCAATTAACACCAAATACACTAGAGATTTGGAAAATGACAAAATTTGGCTCAAAACATGTTTGGAGCCTTAGACTAAAACGACATTTGTAGACAAAATATCCTCTAACACAACATGTCCTTTAGCATCAAGCACTCTGGCCTTGGCTTTGGTTATTGGCACAACATGCAGTTCATCTTCTACCTCAAGTTTATTTGCTTATTTAACAAAGACATTAGATACACATACCCACATCTTCAACTCAAAATAAATCTTGACCTTCTCAGCATTGTATGTACGCATATCAAGAACATAGTCTTCACCAACCCTCCAATTCCTACCATGGATATGGATGAAACATTCTCTTCCACATCAAAGTCCAATAATAGAGATGGCATTGTTATCATCTTTTCTCCCCCTAACTTCTTCTTAGGAAAAAGGATGGATGGAATTATCAGTCGGAATTATTTCAATAATTTTGGAGTCATCTGTTTGAGACCTGGCTAGTGTAAAGAATGACACTATGGAGTAAGACAATTGTGGGGATGTTTTGTCAGATTTTGGACTGTTAAATATTAGCATTGATACACCATGTTGAATATGCTAATATAGATGCGGAAGCGAAAGCATAAAGTATAGAAAACAGTAACACATGAGAGTTATGTAGTTCCATGGAAGAAACCCTAAAAAGGCTACATCAATGATATATTAGAGTGTAGTACAAATCCTATTTTACAATGAATCATAATATGTGTATATATAGTAAACTACACCCTAGACTAATAGACTTCTAGTACAAGTAGGAGACTTGGCTTGTACACAAAGTAGAATTAGGCTTGCACACAAAGCGGACAATATCTACACAGGTGGGATGGAGTCATTATAGATGGTATTAGAGCCATGCCCTAGCCGGAAGTGTGGGCCCCACATGCAAGGACGCGTGTGCTCGCAAGGGGGATGGATTGTAGTGACTCAAAAAGGGGGTCTTGCATTCCATGGAATCCCCTAAAAAAGGGTCTTGCAATCTATGGAATCTCACATTGCCGAGGGAAGCACATGAGGACGTGCTTATAAGGAGTGACCTTCCTTCAATGTGTAAAGACCTTTTCCCCCAATGCTGTGTGCTTTAGGGGAGAACAAAACCATGAGGGGTATGAGGCCCTAAAGCGGACAATATCTACACAGGTAGAGTGGGGTCATTACACACCCCCTCTTAAACTCAAGATGGAAGTTTGATGAAATCTTGAGATTTGATAAGGTTGAGAAGATCTCTTGAATGAAGCTTGGCTCTATGACAGTAGTTTGGGGAAGGCAATGGTCTTGCAGTGTTGATGCGAGTTCTAATGGTGGCATGACTATACCAGAGAGTTTTGACAGCATCTACAGTAGGAAGCCAAAGAAGATGAACGCAGCAAAGAAACACCGAGGAAAACAAAGATTGCTCTTAAATATACCACAAGGATAGAAAACCATGGCCATAGGAAGGTAGCTCTTATACCATGTTAAATATTAGTATTGATACACCATGTTGAATATGCTAATATAGATGCGAAAGCGAAAGCATAAAGTATAGAACACAGTAACACATGAGAGTTATATGGTTCCACGGAGGAAATCCTAAAGAGCTACATCAATAATATATTAGAGCGTAGTACAAATCCTGTGTTACAATGAATCATAACATGTGTATATATAGTAGACTAAACTCTAGAGTAATAGACTTCTAATACAAGTAGGAGACTTGGCTTGCACACAAAGTAAAATTAGGCTTGAGTCTATACTAATGGGCTAATATATCTCTACCATGGAATGGAAAGAGTCACTCCGTTATATAGTGAACTACTAGTTTCTAACCTCAAGGGTGAGAAGATTGACATTGTGGAAGGACTTGGAATGTTTTTATAATTTTTGGGACTATCTCTATCTGTTTCAGATCTAGCTAGTGATAAAATTGACATTATGAAATTGGAATGATGAGAGAATCGTGGAGGTGTTCCATTATATACTGGACTAACATCAGTCTCAGAATTATAAGCTGGGAAGAGTGATGAAATGGAAACAAGAGACTCTAACCTAGTTACAACCCTTATCTCTATCAACTAGGAATTTTTCTGCCTATCATTTGCTATATCATCAACATCAAGTCTCTCTTTATTAGACTTTATTTACGAGCCATCTTAAGACTAGAAACAAGTTGGTTCGAACTTGAAAAGAAAATTCGTACCTTCTTTGCCATTTTATGACCCCCTATTACTCTTCGCCGCAATCCTCACGAAGAAAGACCTACATTGATGAGTTTCTTGAGCTAGTACTGCTTGACTTGCTGGTATTTGAATACTGCATCGTGCATCCTCCATTGCTCTTTTCAAAATCTCTTTCTTACAAAGCCAAGATTTCATTTGTCGTTTCTTCTTGTTGGATGAACAAAATGATGAAAGACAAGAAAGCTGAAAGCGAGGTTGAAGTTTGGAAAGAGCAAGAGTAAAGTTATGTGAAGGAAAAGTGGAAAAAGGCCACTAGTCGATAATGGTTCGTCCTAAAGAATGGAGAAGCATATACGCATGAACAGAAAAGGCTTAGTACTGCTCGAGAATGATTCTGCTGTGTGGAAAACAAAGAAATCTCTCTCTCTCTCTCTCTCTCTCTCTATATATATATATATATATTTTTTCTTTTTTCTTTTTTTCTTTTTTGAGAAAAACAAAGAACTATAATTGAGTTTTACAAATACTAGATGCTTGTGAACATAGTGAGAATTTCGGTGACAAATCGCAAATTTAATAACTCTACTACTATGATTTATTTTAGTTTTTAGATTAAATATATGTGGGCTGTAATTGTTCCACATGTAGACAAAATTATACTTGAACAATGCTATTACTATTTACATTTCTCAAACAATTGAAATTGTTAAGTTATTATTGATTTTTATCTCGATCCACCATTAACACCACTTTATTATCTATTATTTACAATTACATCATGTCAACAATTGTGAAAATTTCTGTGATTCTAAACTTATTGACTATATTTTAGTTTTAATAAAATTGTTGATCATCATGGTTTTACAAGGATTGTTCTTTATAATTAGATCAAAACACTTATAAGGGATTTTTTGGTTAAGCCCAAGAAAGATTTCAATTCGGGGAATTAAGCTAATGGGAATTGATGTCAACTTATGATTGTTAGTTTCATATATATTCATGTACAAAATTGTTTATAATATATTGCATTAAAAACAAAAGGAAAGAGAACGATCTTCTCACAACATGTCCATAAATTAAAGACCCACAAGGGAATTTCCACTACAAAAAAATCGTCATGTCCCAGCGTTTTTACAAACCGCCATAATAGATAAGCCTGTAGTAGCGCTTTTTGAAAACGCTGGTATAGGGTCCACCTATTACAGCGGCTTAAAACTGGTGCTTCACAAAGCGCTACAATAGAAGGCCTATAGCAGCGTTTTACAAAAACGCTGGAATAGGAAGGTCAAAAGCGCTGGGATAGTATTACTAATTTCCCTAATGGGAAAGACCTATACCAGCGCTTTTTGAAGCGCTGGAATAGGTTGACCCTATTCCAGCGCTTTTAAAATCACTGGGATAGGTCCCTCTCCATAAGGGAATGGAGAGACCTGTCCCAGCGCTTTTAAAAGCGCTGGAATAGGGTCCACCTATTCCAAAACTTTCAAAGCGCTGGGACAGGTCCCTCTACATAAGAGAATGGAAAGACCTATCCAGCGCTTTTTCAAGACCTATACTAGCGCTTTTCAGAACGCTGGAATAAGTGCTGCCTATGCCAGCGCTTTCAAAAGCACTGGTATAGGTCTTTTAAATTATATTGATTCAAGACCTATACCAACGCTTTTGAAAGTGCTGGCATAGGTAGTACTTATTCCAGCACTCCTGAAAGCACTGGTATAGGTCTTGAATCAATATAATTTAAAAGGCCTATACCAGCACTTTCAAAAGCACTGGTATAGGGCGTATGCCTTTCCCAGCGCTTTCAAAAGCACCGGTATAGGTCTGGCAACCCTATTCCCACATTCATTGCCCAACGGTTTGAAGCACTGGGAAAAAAAACGCCGGGATAGGAAAAAGAGACCTATCTCACCGCTTTTTAGGGCTATCCTAGCGCTTTTGAAAACGCTGGGATAGCCCCGTTTTTTTGTAGTGTTCCGGTTGATTATCACCTATGGTTAAGTGTGATCAGGTAGAAGATGAAGTAACAAGGAGTGATTATCCATAACATTAGCGAGCCCCTTGTACCCAATCTCCTACTATTTCTCATAGAAAAGATGATGATAAGTTTCAATAGTTTCACATGTTCTAAGAGACAGAACTCCTTACAATAGTTGTAACTCTCTGTAAAGAGACATGTAGCTTTCTATAAATAGAGGGAAAGACATTTAGGCCAGCAGACTCACTCAATTCTCTTATGGATAAACAGTGTCTCTAAATGTGATTTCTACCATCATGAGATTTTCTCTAGAACCACCAATTGTTGTTATCCAAGTGATGCCTAGCTAGGAAGCCATTCAAACGTAATTAATTTTCCTCACTACACTCAAACTTTCAAGAACTAGTATAGGAGTCAGGGATTAACTATTAATAGACTAAGGGGGCCATCCCCTTATGCTCCTTCTCCCCTCAAAGCCTTTAATTTTTTTTAAAAAAAATATTATATATACATAAAATTTTAAAAGTTTGGATAAAAAAAAAAATTATATTTGACCCCTCCAAAAATTTGAAATTGGTATGAAAAACCACCCCAAAAAAAAAAAAAAAAATGGTCACCCTACCTATTCCTATGGTCAATGGTCAGTGGTCTCTAAAAAAAAATAAAAAATAAAAATTAACAACTCCTAAGTTCTAAGTAATTTTTTTGGCTTTAATTTCAAAAATATTCAAATTATTGATCGTGTGTTTGACACTTTAGTTATTTATTGTTTGGACCTCAAATTAAAAGTTTAAGATATGAATATTTGCACGTGTCCATGCTATTGACAGGCTCTATCTACATGATTTGTTTAGTTTTTTTTTTAAATTTATTTTTGACTGAAATTTTTTTTTTTGGACATGTTTTATAAGATAACTTTGCGTGCAAGGAGGCTGTGTACTTTGTAGTTTGAAAGTTTTAGGAGTTGTTTGGTAGTGTAACTAAAATAACAGTTTTTAGTGTTTAAACAATATTATACGTATTTCCACATACTTTTTAATCCACACGTATTTTCAAAAAATACAAACAACATTATTAGAACAATATTACCAAACACCCCCTTATTTTCATAAATGGTCCAGATGGATGCATCATGCATTTTATTAGAACCAACTTTAACTTGTACATGGCACGATATTTTTAAAGCAATAAAAATATAAAGGATAAATTGCAATTTACACCCCTAAAACTTTGGGATATTTGGATTTTATACCATAATGTTTTAGAATTTGGATTTTACCCTGTAAATTTTAAAAATGTTTGAATTTTACTCCTTAAGTTTGGGGGTGTTTGAATTTTACACCCTAAAGTTTCATAATTTGGGGTGTAAAATCCAAACACCCCCAAACTTTAGGGGATAAAAATTTAAATTCTGAAATTTCGAGGTGTAAAATCCAAATGGCCCTAAACTTCAGAGGGTAAAATCTAAATTCTAAAATTTCAAAGTGTAAAGTCCAAACACCCTCAAATTTTAAGGGTGTAATTTACAATTTAGCCAACTATAAAACTTAAAGCAACGGGAAAAAAACTATTTTCTTGATTGGTTAATAAACTCAATGTTCAATGCACAATTATTTTATGGAAGAAAACCAATTAAATCATTCAAAAATTATCAAAAGCATCCAAAATCAAATTCAACCATTTCTTTTGATTCATAAAATCAAAATCATATAACTCTTTGGATGATGGTCCTCCTAAGTAGGTTCGCAAAGAATATGACAATAAGCATGTTGATGATAGCAATGAATTTTTACAGTCATCAATCAAATACAATTAGATCATAGTAATCTTCTCCAGAAATTTCTATCTCCATCAACTCTTATGGGTTGGGAATTGACTTCATTAAATCCTTCAAAGATGAAACCACATTTACCTCCAACAATGTAGTCTGAACCATCCAAAAACCCCATGAACCATGGCTACCCCTTTCCTCTTTCTTGTAAGCAAAGCACATAAACCAATAAGCTTTGTCATGAATAAATTCTTGTGAAATTCATGGAGGATTTTTTGGTCATTTTGGAGGCTTTGGGGGGTATTTTGGTCATTTTTTAGGTTATGAGGGTATTTTTGGTTCATTTTATGGGTTTCAAGGTCATTTTAGCCATCTTTTTAAGATTCTAAAGGTATTTCGGTCATTTTTAGGTTCTAGGGGTATTTTTGTCATTTTTTTAAGTTTCGAGGGACATTACAGTCATTTTTAGGTTCTAAGGGTATCATTGTCATTTTTTAGGTTCAAAAGGTATTTTAGTAATTTTTTAGGTTTTAGGGTCCTTCAGTAAATTTTTTTTTTTTTTTTTTTTTTTTTTGGGGTTCTAAGGGCATTTTCATCATTTTTTTTAGGGTCTAAGGGTATTTTGGTCATTTTAGAGGGTTTTGGGGGTATTTCGGTCATTTTTTAGGTTTCTAGGGTGTTTTTGTTATATATATATATATATATATATATATATATATATATATATATATATATATATATATATATATATATATATATATTCATCAATTATTAGGTAATTTGGTGCACTACAAGAAAAAGGGCTTGTTACAATGGGAAAAGTCGTTGCAATAACTACAAAGTTGTTGCAATAAGATGTTATTGCAACGACGAAAAAGTTGTTGCGAGCCGTTGTAATAAATTACGAGGCAATAGGTTTATGCAACACAAGATCTCGCTGCAATAAATTCTACATATTGTAACAAACAAGCTAATACAATAACTTCTTTATTACAACAAATAACTTTATGGCAATAGCTTATTGCTTCAAAAGTTTTATTATAATACATGAAAAAATTACAACAAATTTTTTGTTCTAATAATTTACTACAACAAACAATCTAAGTAGTTACAACCATGAGTAAAAATCTTTGGGTGCCACTTGGCCCATTGGAAGCAGAAGCAAAAGTTATGGAGGAAGGTATTGAATTAGCTTGGGACATGGGGATCCAGGATGTCATCTTCAAAAGTTGTTAATTTATTGAGCTCTCACTGGAACAAATGCTCCCTTCAAAAGTTGTTAATTTATTGAGCTCTCACTGGAACAAATGCTCCTTCAGTTGATATTTCTAATGTCATCTTTGCATGTTTATCAAGACAACATGATTTTAGATTTGTACAGCCTCCCGTGTTAGGCGCGCCAAGGAAATAGACCAACACACATTTTGACTCAATATACCAAAGGTTTAGACACTTTTGTAACATAAATTGAGGAAAATCTGACCATTATTGAGTCCATTATGGCTCAAGATATATTGCTTTTCTCTTCATATTAATAAAGTTGACGCACTTCTTATCCCCATAAAATAAAAAATAAAAAATAAAAACTCAACTCTCTCTCTCTCTCTCTCTCATTTCCACCTCCCTTTTTGAATAATTCTCTTAATTTTGCACAATTTTTTACTTACCATCTATTTCTCTTTAAACAATCACCCCTTTCTTATGTTACTGTATCTTCCCTGTCACTATTACTCCCCTTTTAATAATAACTATCATTTTTTTAATACATTTTAAGTAAGGGAAGAGGATTTGAACCTACATATATTCATTGGAAATACCAAAACATACCATTTGGCCTAAAAGCCATTAGTAATAACTACAATTTTTTTTTTTTTGTTTTTTTGATATAAATGATAGAAATTACTACAAATTTTTACTAGGTGATACTTGTTAGTAAATTATCTGGAGTATAAAATCGATAGTTATTTGAAAATTACCTTTTATTTTTAAAAAATAATAATGTTGATATTATCTTACGTTCATGCATCACATGTGCTTTGTTCGCTAGTAGTTCCCTCAAAAAAGGAAAAAGAAAACAAGTCACCTAAGAAGATGAAGCATCATTTCATTTCTAACAATAACAACAATAATAATAATAACAGAAAATAAAAACAAACAAATGCATCCACGTAAAGAAAATTAATAACATTCTTTTTTTTAAAGAAATAAATTATATTTGTGGATTAAAAGGAATACCATTTTTGAATAATAATACCTTAAGAGGAATACCTTAACATAATAACAATAATAAAATTCAAAAATCGTTGTGCTTCATGAGACCCATTATTCTCCATTATATGATTTTATTGATTCACGCGTTTTTGTTTTTTACTCATTGATTCACGCGTGACACATAAGTTTTAAGATCTCATTTTTCAAGGCTTTCCCTCCTACTTCTGTTCTCTACAGATATAAGAAGATGGCTATAAATAGGTCATTCTCTAAGCCTCAAGCGTATATACCATGTCTTAGTTGTAATTAAGGTTGTCAAAATCGAAATCTTACGTAAAATCGTGGAAGGTAGGTAGAATCATAGATTGTAGGATCAGATCGTAGATCATAAAATTCTACATTATTTGAGAAAAAAAATAAAAAAAATACACATTGATATGTTAAATAATCACATAAATTATATATTCATTGATTTACCGTATATTACTATATCCATTTGTAAGCATCATTTAAAGAGGCCAAAAACCTCAAAATGTGACACTCTATTGAAATATTTTTTATTTGGGTCCAACTGACACTCTTTCTGCATTAGAGTGGAAAAACTTGGTCTATTGAGATTTTATTTTTCATTTAGGTCCAACTAAGCCTTTTGTCAAGTTAAAAAAGGTTACAAGAAACCAAAGTCTTTTGGGATCGTCAAAATCGTACGATTCTACCGATCTTGAACGATTGTAAAGATCCTTGAAAGATCTTGATTATTTTGGGCAGGTGGGATCGTAAAATCGTAGAATCGTAGGATTCATATCAGAATTTTGACAACTATATATGGTTGTAATACAAATTGCTATAATCTGATTGTGTTCATGGTAGAGTACCAATTCTGGATATACATATAGGTCCTTTCTTGGTCCTCTATCATGAACAACGATCAGTTTGTAGGAAATTTTGCTGTGAAGAGAGAGAGACATCTAGCTAATGAGAGGAAGTTATTCATTTGGTAAAACACTACAATCCGATCGTGTTCATGGTTTATCATATGCCTCCTTGATAGTATATCATCTGGTTTATGATATACCATGAACAAAGACCAGTTTGTAGTTTGTTTTAGCCTTGAAGATTGTCTTACCATGCCAAGCAATGAAAAACGAAGATAGCTAACGAAAACCAAAAATTACCATTGCTTTAATGTATTTATTAACTTTTCTTTTGTAGAATATTCAAATTATTAGCAAGGATTATGTAATGAAATGAAAGATTAAAGGAGATAATTTCATCTAAAAATCGATCCAAAACCAAAAATTATGATATTTTATCTGGCAACAACATATGGATGGAGGCCAATCAATCAGGATTGACTGGAATCTTATTTAAATCCAATTTGAAAGTAATAGAATCATATAAAAAAATTTAAAATAAATATTTCTAGTTTCTTATTATATATGTTTAATAATCTAAATCAGATTAAGAAAATTATTTTGATTTTATAAACTATTTAAAATAACTCTGTTGTAAGACCTTTTTTTTTAAAAACATTTTAAATGTTTTGTCCAAAATTTTTATCTTCTATTAATCTCCTTCCTTCCTATCTCACTTGTATCATTAATCAAATTCAAATGACACTCCTGAGTCCTGATACAGTCAGGAGTGTCAGGAGTTTCTTTTGAATTTGAGTAACGACACAGGTTAGATAAAGTTATATAGAATATATAGATATAGCATTCTATCGAGAAAAAAAGAAGAAGGTAGATATATATATATAAGTTTTTTTTTCTTTTTCTTTTTTTCTTTTTTGGAGAAAGAAGTAGGAGCAGTATATAGGAAGAGTAGTTAAAATTTTAAAAATTTGAGATTGAAAGAGTTTTGTGGGAGTTAAACGTAGGGCAGTAGAATTCAAACGTGTAGTACCTAAAATTTAAAAATTAGTGAGTGAAACGTGGGATAGTGGGAATTCAAACTTGTTTTTGAGTTTGAGTTACAATTAAATATCTTTCAAATATATTAAAATCAATTTGCTTATATACACTCACTTATTTGTTTGTTTGAAATAATGATAAATAATTATTAGGGGTGTTATAGAGAATTTGGTAACATGTAACTAACTCTGGGTATCTTCTTAATATATAGAAACGATAATTAGTCGTTAATCCGTACAATGCATGGGAAAACTTTGCATAAATGTATAACAAATTGTGTATAAGATTCAAAGCATGAATTATTAAAGCAAAACAAAAATATTTGATTACATAATTGAAAAATATAAGAGAAATATATGGCTACCCTCAAAAGACTAATCCATGGCTATATAGTTGACAAATTCAATTATAGCAAAAAATGAACCCAAAAATTTAATTGTTAAAACTTTCAAAAAGCCAAAAAAATTAAAGAATCTGAATATTTAGAGCCTAAAAATTATTAAAACAAAATAAAATATGTGTGATTACACAACAAAAAAAATATAGAGAAAGATGAGTTACCTTTAACAGAATAATTTGTGGCTATAGTTGTTGAAATCTATTAGACAATTTCAATCTTTGCACCCAAAAAAAAAAAAAAAAAGAAGTGAGAAATCAAAGAATCATATGCTAAATTTTCCAAAAGTCCAAAAATAATAATAATAAATTAGATGATTCAATTAGAAAATTTTGAAACAAAACAAAAGAATATATGACTTCAAAATAGAGAAATATAACAAAAAGATTGGTTACCCTTGATGAAGATATGGTTATAGCAATAGTGGAGCCACTAGGATTTTGGTAGCTAGAGAACATTATTGAAGATGTGTTTGTTTTCTTGGCTATTCAGAGACTTTTGCTTCATGTAGGATTTGAAGTCTAAGAAAAAAGAACATTGTTATAATAGAAATTTTTTTCTCCCACAACCAAAACTTATATTATACTAGTTGTTGAGGGTCTTTTTTGTGAAACCCAAATGTAAGAAAGGAAGCCCAACCCAACAATATAGAGAAGTTGGCAAAAGACAGAGAACAAAAATCATTAAGTCCAAGTGGTAGAAATAATGGATCACAGGTCCATGAAATAAGTAAATGGGCCTTGAGAAAGCAAATGAGCTCAAAAGAGCCCGAAAAGAGAGAAATAGTGAGTAGCAAACCCATGGGCAGTGAGTGATGTGAAAAAAAGTAAGAATGGGCTGCGGCAGGCCCAAAGCAATGCAAGCAAAGAGAGTAGGGGATTGATGGCAGGCCCATAAACCCCAAGGATGAGTATGAAGTAATTGGACCAGGGAAGCCCAATGAAGTCAGTAAAAGCCCATGGGAATACAAAGTTAGTAAAAGGGCCGAGGAAGCCCAAGGCAAACAAATGGGCCAAGGATGCCCAAGGGAAAACAAAAGGGACACAAGAGCCCATAGGTAAGAAAGTCCATGGTCGTGTTAAGCCATTAGGGAAAGAATACACGGCAGGCCCAAAAGGGCCCGGCAGGATTAAGTCATTACAGCAGAAATGACAGGGTAAAATGGCAGGACATGATGGAAATCAAGAAATGGGCTGGAAGAAATGTAAAGCCCAGTATCAAAGGGAGCCCAGCCCTTAAGGTGAATAGAGAATTATAAAACAGCTCACATAAAAAGACGAAGAAGGGCGGCAGACTGTGCAAGCAAGCCTCTAGGCCGCGGCAAACGCATGAGCGACAGACAGATTTTGGACATACATGAAGGGAAAGCACGCATGAAGCCCAAGCACCACCAGTCTGTACCCAGCCAATATGGGACGTGGTGAGGTCATGGGTCAGAGGTAAGGGGGTATGGTTTGGTGGTGGGAAGAGGGGAAAAGACCTATTTTGCAGCTCTTGCCCAAGCTTTTTTGGGAGGTACGTCCTTCTGGGATGACAGACCACCCAAAAGAGGCAAGGTTGAGGGAGGAACCGTTAGGTGCATTCCATGAGAGATAGAGAGAGAAAACACCTACACTGTGACAAGAAAGGGCGCCATGGCAGGTCAATAAATAAAATAACTTTTCTTTGTTTGAAGCCGAGAGAATGATGCAGATGAACCAATGGTGGTCGGCAAGTACACCCAGACTAGACAAAGGTGGTTAAAGGGCAAAATAGTAAAATCTGGTCACGACAGGCACTATAAGAAGACCTCCACTGTGTCCAGAACAGGGGTTAAAAAAACAAGGGAAGAACACGAAAGGAAAAATAGAATAGAAAAAAAGTAGAAAAGCAAGGAAAAAGAAAAAGATAAGAAAGAAAACGAAAAAACAAAAGAAAGATAATACAGTGAGCATGCACCAGTAGGTCAATTTCCCTCTCTTCCTTTCAAAATCTTACTCTCTTCTAAAAAGAAAAAGAAAGTTTTTTTGTCGGGGCATTAACTATTCAGGTCCAATTCCTTCAAAGCCATTAATCCCCACGGCAGGATCTTTTTCCTAGGAGATTAACTACATTGAGAGGAAGCGTTCTTCCTCTTTGGTTTCTTCTCTACTCCTGCGGATCAAATTTGACTTGTTTTATATTTTCTTCTTGACTAATTCTTATTATTATTTACCCTTCTATTTTCCTTGTAAAAGTCATCATCATCATTGTAATTATGTTTCATAAGTAGGGATTATTCAATTATTTTCTATAAAAAAATGGAGGACTATGTTTCTTTTTATTATTATGTTCGCCTGCCATAATTTCTCTAAAATAGCTCTGCCTGCTGTAAGCATACTCCTGGCAGATGAGGCATAGTTTGTGCATAAACCAGCCCAAGTTGAGCTACAGCTGGACTGATTTCAACTCCTTTACCTAGAATACTTGGGCCCATTACCGCAGAAGGCAGCCCAGCTCAACGCATAATATACAAAAAAGGCCCCTACATTAAATTGGCGACTCCACTGGGGAGTTGAGGAACAAATAAGGACAAGAGCCCTTGCAAACAAATGCCTCCGAAGTCTAGGATGACGCGAAATATGAGTATTGTACCCTCACAAGCAGAATTTAGGCCAACGACGCCTCACCAACAACAGCCCAATCAGGCAGAAGGTGCCAACGGAATGGGGGTTGGACCCAACCTCATCCGAAAATCCCCACAGACAATGCCAACACCTTCATTGAGGTGTTACAAGCCCTACAACACTCGCAGCAGCAAATGATGGAGGAGACCCGTCAGCTAAAGACGGACAGGACAAAGGAAAAAGGAAGCCAACATGACCCAGAACATTCAACTAACAAAGAAGAGACACCAACAGGAGGTGTCCCACAAAATGCAAAACAACGTTTTATTACCATGGTTGAAGTAGCCACTCTCCTAGAACAAGAGAAAGCCAGAACACCCAATGAGAGATTCTATGCACAAAAGCCTCCTTACCCATTAAGGGTGCTCAGTAAACCATACCTGGAAATGTATGAGCCGCATGATTTCGCACCGAATGATGGCAGGAAAGGAAGTGTTGTCAAGCACGTAAGCAAGTTCATTGATACTCTTGGCCCCTACGCCGCAGACGAAGATTTATGTCTTCGAGAATTTTCCAAATCACTATGTGACCGGGCTTACACCTGGTACATTGGCCTAAAGCCAGGATTAATCCCAACATGGGATGACATGGTGGACTATTTTGTACAAAATACTTCCACGGAGAAGAAACAGTAACACTTGCAACTCTGCAAGCAACCAAGCAGAGGAGCGATGAAGACTTGATGGAATACATCAAAAGGTTCAGGGACATAGCACTTGACTGCTATGATCATTGCGAGGAAAGGACACTGGTAGAGATGTGCATGACGAACATGATCAGGGAATACAAGGCAGTCCTGGAGAACTTAGAAATCTCCCAGTTTGTACAATTGTTGCAAAAAGCCAGAAAAACTGCCCAGTCCGTGAAGCCAAGCATGGACAAAAGAAGTGGTCTGCAGACCATGCACTCAGAAAGAGTTGAACGCGCTGCTAGACAAGTGGATAGCAGATGGGGTCTTCAAGCCTAATCAGGTTTCTAGGGAACTCACAGAGGAAGAGCGGAGGGACCCTCGCTTTTGTCGTTTGCACAACTACGTGCAACATCCTACTATAGAATGTTGGGCACTTCGCAGGCTAATGCACCGTAGGATCAAGGAGGGGACCCTAGAACTGTCCCAACAAGAAGTTCAGAGAAACTTACTCCTAAACCACAAAGGGAAGGGTGTAGCAGCAGTGGTAATTTGCGCGAACCTACGGGAGGATGAGGAAGAGAACCCAGCCCTGCCTACGGCGCCCATTCCCACTTTACAACAGAGCTCCAAGTTCAAAAATTTATTTGACCAGTTGGGGCTCACAACAAAGGAAAGAAAAATAGCCACGGAGGCTCTAGTAAGCATCGCCTCTAGTGCAAGGGTAGAATGCTTGTCCGTAGAAATCCCAGAAGACAGGGCTCTCTTACAAGAATCAATAAAAATCACGTTCAGTGATGAGGACATGGAGGTGGGATACCCAGATCACAAGAGACCCTTATACTTAGCAACTTCCATAAATCAAATCCCCATAAATAGGGTCTTGGTAGACACAGGTGCTTCTGTAAATCTCATCCCATTAAGCACTCTACAAGCCGCAGGAATTTTAGAAAGAAAGATTCAGGGGTGCCTAATGAAAGTGACAGGATTCGGTGGAAGGGGCGAGTACACCGCAAGCCACATTCAGCTGTGGCTAAAAGTAGGCCCCATAACTTCTCTAGCTCAATTCCATGTAGTGAAAACAGAGGTATCCTATCATGTGCTTTTGAGAAGGCCATGGTTGCACAAGCACCGATTGGTTCCATCCACTTATCACCAGTGTGTAAAATGAAGATTGAATGGCAGGATGATACACATAGTCGCAAACCCCTCACCATTCGAGCAGGCAGAAGCCCATTTAGTAGAAACTATGTTCTACGACCAATGGGCCCCGTCAGGAGAAAGCTCAGTATTGAAGCCACGAGGTACCTTCGTACCTAAGTGGGAAGACATCCAAGATGACCCAGAACCTGATCTAAGAGAATTATTGGCAAGAAAGAGGAAGATGAGAGAAGCGTCCGCCGCAGAATCAGATGACACACCCCAATGCATCAGGGTCCAAGGCCCTGATGGCAGGATCGTGTACAAGTTATGAAGGTACGTGGGGCCCACAAGTGAGATACGAGCGGGCCCCACCCAAGAATGTCAACACGGGAGTTTGGCGTGTTGCATAGCTCAAGAAAGTTTGAAAAGGGAAGAAGAAAAGGATGAAGAAGTTATGGCAGAAAAGGATACACAGGTTATGGCAGAAGAAGAGTTAGAGGAAGTCGACCTAGGGTCTAGTTCACAGGAATCAAGACCTATCTCAATTAGTGCAAGTCTGACAGAAAAAGAAAAATCAGGGTTGGTATTGCTATTGAAAGAATTCAAAGACGTCTTCGCATGGGACTATAGTGAAATGCCAGGATCAGACCCTAGGCTAATTACACACACGTTAAATGTGGACTCGCAGGCCAAGCCAGTAGCCCAGCCTGCCAAGATATTTCACACAAAAATAGAGGGGCAAATAGTTAAGGAAGTGCAGAAATTGCTGGCCGCAGGATTCATCAAGCCTATTCAACACCCACGCTGGCTATCCAACATAGTACTAGTAAAGAAGAAGAATGGCCAAATAAGATGTTGTGTAGATTTCAGAAATCTCAACAAAGCTTGTCCGAAAGACGAGTTCCCATTGCCAAACATGGATTTACTAATAGATTCTGCGGCAGGAAGCGTCATGTTTTCATTCATGGATGGTTTCAGCGGGTACAACCAGATCAGAATAACACCAAAGGATGTAGAGAAGACTGCTTTCAGAACACCTATGGGCAATTTTTACTACACTGTGATGCCTTTTAGGTTAAAAAACACTGGTGCAACCTATCAACGAGCGATGACGGCCATATTTCACGATATGATGCATCAGGAGATAGAGGACTATGTGGATGACATAGTGGTTAAGTCAAAAAAGAGATGAGAGCACTTCTATGTGTTGAGGAAGGTATTCGAAAGATGCAGAGCCTTTAAGGTGAGAATGAACCCTCTTAAGTATGCATTTGGAGTATCCTCTGGGAAATTCTTGGGTTTCCTGATTCACAGCAGGGGAATAGATGTAGACCCAGCCAAAGCCATTGCAATAGCAACTATGAGACCTCTAGCCACGGTGAAAGAACTAAAAAGCTTCTTGGGAAAAGTCTCGTATATCTGGAGATTCATCCCTGGTTTGGCATCAATCACGTCGGCTTTCACCAAGTTGCTCAAGAAAGGGCAAAGTTTTGAATGCGGGGAAGTGTAGCAGACGGCCTTTAAGAGGCTGCAGCAAATCATGATGAACCTCCCCACGGTGCAGGCCCCAATCCACAAAAAACCATTGCTACTTTACATGGCCACCAATTCGTATGCCATTGGTGCATTAATTGCCCAGGAAGATGGAGGCGGCGTTGAGCAACCAGTGTACTACATCAGCCGCACCTTAAAAGAGGCAAAAACTCGCTACCCAAGGGCAGAGAGAGTGTGTTTGGCTATTGTGTACACCTCATAGAGGTTACGCCATTATTTCTTGGCCTACGAAGTATGGCTAATGACCAAGTCCCATGCCATTAAAGCCCTGTTACAGCAACCTATCCTCTCTAGCAAGATATCCCAGTGGTTGTTACAATTGTCACAGTACGACTTGAGAATAGGGACAACTAGGGTGGTGAAAAGCCAAGCTATAGCAGACTTGTTGGCATAGTTTCCAGGAGAAGAAGAATTCCCACTGGGTGATGAAGTTCCAAGGGAAGTAGCTATGGCAGAAGAGGTCAGGGAACAATGGGTAATGAAATTTGATGGGTCCTTTACCACCCAGTCCAGAGGAGTAGGAGTAGTTTTATACCTTGAAGAAGATAAAGCAATAGCACTGTCGTTCAAGCTAGAATTCCCATGTTCAAACAACATGGCAGAATATGAAGCCTACCTAATCGAGTTGGCCACGGCCCTTGAAATGAGAGTCAAGCATTTGAAAGTGTTGGGTGATTCGAATTTAGTGGTTTGCCAAACCAAGGGAAGCTTCTCCCTGAAAGAACCTAACCTAGCCCCGTACAGAGCAATGGCCCAGAAAATGGAAGAAAGGTTTTTAACTTTCGAAATAGAACACACTCCAAGAAACGAAAATCGGTTTGCCAATTCGTTGGCTGCATTAGGCTCACAAATAATATTCAAAGGGGATAGCACCAGAGTGGAGATCAACAAGAGGCGAGAATCTATAATTGAAGAGTTGAAAGAAAGGTTCTAAGAGGAACAGTGCAAAAGGGATTGGCGGATCTCCATAAAGGAAGCTTTGATGAAGGAAGAAGACGCCATAGAACTAAAGGCACTGAAAGACTACACCTTAGTGAGGGGAGAACTGTACCGCAGGATGCCAAGTGGAGTTTTGTCCAGATGTGTGGGACAAGTGGAAGTCCAGAGAAAATTAAAAGACGTACATGACAAGACTTGTGGATCCTGTGAGGAGGTCAGCCTTTGTCGCAGGCTTCAAAGGGCAGACTTCTATTGGCCAAGCATGGGTAAAAAAGCAGACCAAGTCCAAACCCAGTGCGGAACTTGCCAACTCACGGCAGATAGAGAGGAAAGTTATGTTGTGTTCAACAGCGAGGATTAGAGAAGCCCATTCATAAAATACTTGATAGAAGGCATCTTGCCATAAAAGCATAGTGAAAGATACAAACTTAAGAGGTTGGCCACACGTTACTTTTTGCATAATACAGTCCTTTTTAAAAAGGGGTATGATGGGGACCCTTCGAGATGTTTGGATCCTGAAGAAGCAAGAGAAATGATAAAAGAAGTACACTCAGGAGAGTATGGGGAGCACTAAGCGAAGAAAAGGCTTTACAGATGCCTGCTGCAAATGGGCTACTACTGGCGTACCATGAAGAGGGACGCGGCAAAATTCGTAAAAAAATGCCACAGTTTCCAAATACAAGCCAATTTAATCCATACCCATCCGCAGAATTTGCATGGCATGGTCACACCATGGCCCTTCCACACTTGGAGGCTCGAATTGGTTGGATCGATGAACCCACCATCGCATGGATACATATGGATACTAGTAGCTACGAAGTATTTTACTAAGTGGGCAGAGGCAGTACCACTCCGCAAAGCCACGGGAGGAGCAATGGCAAACTTAATCAAAGAAAATATAATTATAAGGTTTCTAGGTCCCCACAGGATCATCAGTGATAATGGCATGCCATTTGTCAACAATGACGTGAGGAAGATGCTAGAGTTCTACCAAGTTAAACACCACCGTTCATCACCTTATTACCCTCAAGGAAACGGGCAAGCGGAGGCAACAAACAAAACCCTCATAAAAATTATCAGTAAGATGAGCCAAGAATATACGAGAGGATGGGCAGTGCACCTGCCAGACGCTCTTTGGACTTATAGGAATTCACCGAAGTCAGCCACTGGTTTCTCACCTTTTTCCTTAGTCTACGGAACTGAGGTAGTAAGCCCAGCAGAAATAATAACTTCATCCTTGAGAGTTATGCAGATGCAGGAAAAGAAGAAGTAAGAAGAAGTTTTTGCGGCAGAAAGGTATGAAGATCAGGAAGGACTTGATGAAAAGAGAGAAAATGCCTAGGAGTGTAGTCGCAGATACAGACAAAAGATGACTGAGGCCTACGGTAGGATGACCAAGGAGAGAGTATTCGCAGAAGGACAACTTGTGCTAAAGGTGGAAGACTATGTCAGGCGAGGTATGGTAGGACCATCTAAGTTTGCACCCAAGTGGGAAGGACCCTTTGTGATAAGGGAAGAACATCAAAGTGGGTATTACCGTCTAACCCAAATGGATGGCAGGGACTTGATGGATCCCATCAACGGAAAATGGCTGAAACGTTATTATGCCTAAAAATAAAGTTATGTGGTTATTCCTTCCTTTTGTTTTGTTAAAAGCTTTTATGTTTCCTTTACCTTTCTTTTTTCTTTCCTTCAAGTGACTATGTCACAGGACAAAATATTGTAAAGTTCTTTCATGAGTATGCAATGAAAAAAAAAAGGTACGAAGTATTAGCACTATGTCATAGCAATAGTAAAAGTAGTAGCAAAGTGTAGCACCATAATTACAAACCTAAAATGTGGCAAACACACGCCAAATAAGTGCTATAGGAAACATATAAAGTGTCTTGGGTGAAGTAATAAGAGGAAAAAAAAAGAAGAAGGAAACTGCGTCATCATCAACGAAGTCCAGAAAATGAGAGTCTGGTCTCCAAAACGGCTAGGCCCACCAATGCCAGAAAGAAGACACTCGCGACGGCCCTCCAAGTCTGCCACCTCCTTCTTCAGAGTCTCATTCTGTGTATCAATAGCATCAACAGCTGGCTGAACTCTCCTCATGAAAACGGCTCGGGCAACCTCACGGAGATGGTCCAAGATAAACTCCATAGTGAAACTCACACTGATAAACTCCTGAATCGCAGCTCTCCATTACAAAATCCTCTCGGTGGAGACGGTGTCAACAAAATTGTGCTCAATGTCATTCATCACGCTCCCCAACATCCTTAAGAAATGCTCTCTGGCAGAACGACCAAGGCGGAACCCCTGCATAAAATTACCACGGTTGCTGTGAACCATCACCATGTGAGAAACGCAGTCCTCGGGGACTCGGAAGCCATGGAAATCTGCATAAGGGGGCCCAGAGCCCCAGAAATCTGCAGGACCCAGGTCATTGACCATGGGGTGATCAAAGCGGGTGAAGAAGGTTGCAGCTGTAGAGCGACTAAATTTCTAGTTCGAAATAAATCAAACAAGTAAAATTGTTTCACAAATGCAAATTTGTATTGATGATTGTGGTACAATTCTCTGTGATTACAAAAGAGTGATCCTCTGATTCAATCTCCTTGCAAAACTTATTGATTGGATTTGTGGTAATGTGATTTTGACTTGAACACAAAATATCCTTCAATTTGGTTGAGGGATGGATCGAAGATTGTTGAAACGGAATTGCAATGAATCTCTGGCTATAAGCTTGTTAGAAATCCTTTGTTCTTCGCGTTCTTCGTGTGTTCTTCGTCTTCGAAGGTTTATGATGGAAGTTCTTCAGGGCTTTAGAGGCTTGAATCCGTAGAGCTTCACCGATTTGTGGTTTGTTGATGTTTTTCGGACCTTTGAGCTTGATTCCCGTAAACTTTAGGATCTAGGCAGATATTTTGGATGATTCTGCTTCGAGTGTTCTTCAATTTTGGGATTGAAGTTCTTGAAGGCTTTGAGACTTGATTTTTGCAGAGCTTTTGTACTTCTGAATCTTCCCTCTAAATGCCTTAGGAAGGGCTTCTATTTATAGGAGTTTGGGGGTGGGTGAGCGACACGTGGCGAAGTCCGATTGGTGACACATGTCACCACCTGATTGGTCCACTTGTGTCATCGCTTACACGCGCTGGACTGCTTGTGTCATTGCTTACACGTGCGAGGTTGCTTGTGTCATCACTTACACGTGCTGAGGTGTGATTGGCTCTTGCATGACACTTGGCAAATTTCTGTTGGTTTCTGAGTAGTGATAGTAAAACCTAGTAGCAATACGTGGTGCTTTATAATTGGCTGTATTTTGTGGACTCAGTAGTATGATGTGTCAGCTTGTGATAGGTCGGGAATTTTTCCCTCTCTACAGCAGCTTCTTGCACAGGATCAGGAATGGTGGCAGAACTGCTGCCCACTTCAAACTGAGAGGGTGTTGTAGGAAAAGGACCTATCAAAAAAAAAAAAAAGCACAAGGCATGAGACGAGCAACTTTTTTTTTAAAAAAAAGGGAGAAGACAAATCCACAGGGAAGAAATGAAGAAAGGAATAAAGAAAAAGAGAGCTCACTAGGGCCAATGATAATGGGGGCTGTGGGAAGAACAGAAACAGGCACAGAAGGAATGGCGGAGACAAACGCTGGGAATACGACAAAAGCTAATACAGAAGATACGGCAGGAATGGGTGCTATGGGCACGGCAGGAGTAGCTGCTGCAGACACCCCTACGTTTGCTGCAAGTCCAAGCCCCTCAAAGGGCTCTACAAACGAGAGAAATGGACATACAGACAAAAGGGGAAGAGTGAACTTAGCAAAAGCAAAAAAAACAAAAAAAAAAAAAAAAAAAAAAAGGAGGGAAGAAAGATAGCACATACCCATGAATTCCTCTTCTTCGAATTCAAAAATCCTCCTTCCCAGGACAAGCTCATCGTCAGGATTTTCAAGCATGTCCTCAGACTTCTCAGAAGACAAAGTAGCGTCAAGCCCACCGGTGGCAGAAATTGGGATGGAGGAAGGAGTAACTACCAAGGAGGAACCATCCTTCGCATCCCGAGATAGAGCAGCGAAGGGGTCGTTGATGGAAATAATGAGAGGCATAACTAGGGAAGTCTTGATTTGAGTAGCAGCAGAAGGGGTGACTCCCCTTTAAACAGAGGGTGTCACGACAAGAGGAGCGGTGACCTCACTAACCTCCCCAGTATGAGTACCCTCATCTATGGGTACCGGCTCAGTGGGAAAGGTAGAAGTCTCAACAGGAACTCCATGTGTGGCTGCAGAGGTGGTAGGTGTTGCAAACTTAACCCCACCAAAAAAGCCCTCTATGGATGTGCCCATAGGAACAGAAAGCTCATCGGCAGTAGGACGATATATAGAAAGAGGCTGGGGCTCATCTTAGAAGAAAAGAAAAAGGGGGAAGAAGATATGAAGATCAAAATAACCTTTTTTGGGAGAATGAGGAAACCAAAAGTGTGTGGCGAACTGGTGAATGAGGAAACGTACCTCCAATTCAGGCTCATCGAGTACAATGGGATGAATGGCTAACGTATTCTCCTTATGCTTAGACTGCAAAGGAAAAGGGGAACAAGAGACAAAGTCAAAGAAAGAAGTTAGCAAGCATGTCAGTTTCAACCACAGCGAAAGTCAAAAGGATATACTTATTTGGAGGACAAAGCAAAGTTAAAAGTAACGTACCCTCCGCTCAATTGCAAGTGCAGGATGGGGAGTTGTCTTCCTCTTACTGCCTTATGTTCTGTTGGTAGGAGTAGCGTCTACGGGTGGTCGAGGAGTGGCAGACTTGGGCTTTCTGGCAGACTTAAGTTTGGTAGGACCTTTCTTGATTGGTGCAGGGACATTTATGACTTTAACTTTCTTTTCCCAACCTGGAGGATAAACACCTGCATGCCAATACCATCCTTTCTCCTCCTCATCCCATTCGAAGATGGCGGACTGGTTCTGTTTCCTGGCATATGCCAACACGGACTTAGAAGGTAGGAGCAATCAAGGGTTAGGTGAGACAACCATACTGAGCCCCTCAAGAAGAATGAGAGAGAAACTGCGACTACCTACTAACTCTTGCTCAAACGAGGTCATTACGGCCTACCAGTATCCATGCATAGTAGGGGTGCAAAGGCCCTCCTTCAGCGAGCCAGGAACTGTGACTGCACTAAAGTGCTACCTCCAAAAATCAAAAGTGGTATGTCACAGAAAAGGTCTAACCTAAGTGGGGGAATCCATGAGAAAGGAAAGGTCCTCAGGAATGTCCTGATCCAGCCCAAACTACCTTCTTACTCGGTTAGCAGGATAATGGACAAACCTGACACCTTCATCGACCAAATAGGGAAACCATCCAACGTTGGTGGCTGCCAAATAAGTGATTCCTATCTCATTAAAACCAGCTAGAGGAGTAGTAGTTCCAACAGTATCAACAAACAAACCCATTGTGGAATCCACGCATGTATAACCTGTACTCAAATGTCTGTAAGCTCTCTAGGAGAAACCAACACCTTTATCAAAGGACTCAACAACAGAATAATCAATAGGCTTCAAACCAAACCAACGGAAAGCCAGAGGAAAATTAGACTCAAACCTGTCGTAGAATTCAGTAATTACCTTCGGACAGAATTGATACTTCTCTTTAGCAAAATGAAGGGGCCTACATTTCGCTAAGTACTGGCCACAATGCTCAAATAACAACTGCTACAGGATAGTGCTATGCACAGAGGAAGTAACTATGTGGCAGGAGCTGGCCTGACTTTCGTCATTCCGCAGGATATCCAGTTAGACATACAGATGTCCCAAAAACATGGGGGCCAGCGGCAGACTCACCCCGGCAGATATTTTTATGGCCAAAGGGAAGTACAAAGACTTTATGGCATAATGGGGGTGGGACCCAAAGACAAATTTGCAAAGCCAAAAGGCAACGAAAGCAACACGGCGAGCAACTACAAAAAATTTGGAAAAAGAACTAACCCAATACGATAACTTAGCATTTCTGGTCATCCTTTTCTTCAACTCAACTTCGATAGCCTCTTCTTCCGAAGAAAGTTCTATGGTGACAGGATCAACATCACCAAGAATCAGCAAAAGTAATTGATTAGCCACATTTTCGAGGGTGATGGTGAGTTCACCACAGGAAAAGAAGAATGTGTGGGTGGTAGCGCACCACCGGCGAACCAAATGGTGAAGGTTGTAGAGGTCTTAGAAGTTGGATAGGCTTCGAGATAGGACGATGGTCTTCAAAACACCGGCCCGCTGAAGTAAACCCATGAAGCCCGTATCAGATAACTCGCTATTGACCCACTCCTTCCAACCTTGGGCAGTACTCGACCCAAATTCAAAATGGATCGGCACAGGGAGTGAAATGCCTTGGCGAATGACTAGATCGTAGATGGAGGAAGACACCGGAGCTCAAGAAGTATTGAGGTTTCGTCGGTAAAGAGCGAGCCACACACAACTCGGCAACGGTGGCACATAGTCACCAGGAATCTTGGGGAAAGAAGGATAGACATTGTACCAAGGGTCGATCAGAGGGGCACACTCACTGTCTGGGTCGCGCCACTCCTTTTCCTCATCAGAGTGGTCCGATTCAGAGTACACAGCCTCCTCGCCCGTTTCTTGTTCGATAGGAGGGTCGTAAACGACCTCTTTCCCTTTACGGAGAGAAGAGCCTGAGCTTTTTACTGGCACCATAGCGTGAGAGTTTGATCGGAGTAAAATGGGTGTGGGTGTTTGAAAAGAAGAAAACGGTGGAGGAAGGGAAACTAATAGAATATTTTGGAAAAGAAGGAGTTTGTGTTCAGATTGAATAGGGACTCCTTCCTTAAATGCCTGGGTCATTAATGCCGGCAAGAAGGGAGGCGACGGGTCAACCATTAAGAAGAGAATGAAATAAATGAAGCGGCGATTATGTCTTAAAACAACTGCCATTTTGGGAAATTCGAAGAGTCATTACTGTTCATGGCAAGAAAAGAAATATATATATATATATATATATATATATATATATATATGAGAAGAGGTCCATAGTTTAAAAAAGCCCGCGAAGGAAAAGAAAGAAGAAATGTGGAAGGGACAAGAAGGTCTTTTATTCACATATGGGCCACAGGAGCGCTCCATATGTTCAGGGGGCTAAATGTTGAGGGTCTTTTTTGTGAAACCCAAGTGTAAGAAAGGAAGCCCAACCCAGCAACACAGAGAAGTTGGCAAAAGAAAGAGAATAAAAACCATTAAGTCCAAGCGGCAGGAATAATGGATCACAAGTCCATGAAATAAGCAAATGGGCATTGAGAAAGCAAATGGGCTCAAAAGAGCCCGGAAAGAGAGAAATAGTGAGTAGCAAACCCATGGGCAGTGTGTGATGTGAAAAAAGTAAGAATGGGCTGTGGCAAGCCCAAAGCAATGCAAGCAAAGAGAGTAGAGGATTGATGGCAAACCCATAAACCCCAAGGATGAGTATGAAGTAACTGGGCCGAGGAAGCCCAATGAAGTCAGTAAAAGCCTATGGGAATACAAAGTTAGTAAAAGGGTCAAGGAAGCCCAAGGCAAGCAAATGGGCCAACGAAGCCCAAGGCAAGCAAATGGGCCAAGGATGCCCAAGGGAAAACAAAAGGGACACAGGAGTTCATAGGTAAGAAAGCCCATGGTCGTGTTAAGCCATTGGGGAAAGAATACACGGCAGGCCCAAAAGGGCCCGACAGGATCAAGTCATTATAGCAGGAATGACATGGTAAAATGGCAAGACATGATGGCAATCAAGAAATGGGTTGGAAGAAATGTAAAGCCCAGTATAAAAGGGAGCCCAACCCCTAAGGTGAACAGAGAATTATAAAACAACTCACATAAAAAGACGAAGAAGGGCAGCAAACCGTGCAAGCAAGCCTCTAGGTCGCGGCAAACGCATGAGCGGCAGGCAGATTTTGGACATACATGAAGCGAAAGCACGCGTGAAGCCCAGGCACCACCAACCTGTACCCAACCAATATGGGACGTGGTGGGGTCATGGGTCAAAGGTAAGGGGGTATGGTTTGGTGGTGGGGAGAGGGGAAAAGACCTATTTTACAGCTCCTACCCAAACTCTTTTGGGAGGTACATCCTGCTGGGATGACAGGCCACCCAAAAGAGGCAAGGTTGAGGGAGGAACCGTTAGGTACATGCCATGAGGGATAGAGAGAGAAAACACCTACACCGTGGTAGGAAAGGGCGTTACAGTAGGTCAATAAATAAAACAGCTTTTCTTTGTCTGGAGCTGGGGAGGGTGATGCAGACGAACTAGTGGTGGTCGGCAAGTACACCCAGACTAGACAAAGGTGGTTAAAGGGCAAAATAGTAAAATCTGGTCACGGCAGGCACTATAAGAAGACTTCCACTGTGTCCAGAATAGGGGTCGAAAAAATAGGAGAAGAACATGATAGGAAAAATAGAATAGAAAGAAAGTAGAAAAGCAAGGAAAAAGAAAAAGATAAGAAAGAAAACAAAAAAACAAAAGAAAGATAATACAGTGAGCATGCACCAGTAGGTCGATTTCCCTCTCTCCCTTTCAAAATCTTACTCTCTTCTAAAAAGAAAAAGAAAGTTTTTCTATCAGGGCATTAACTATTCAAGTTCGATTCCCTCAAAGCCATTAATCCCCATGGTAGGATCTTTTTCCTGGGAGATTAACTGCATTGAAAGGAAGCGTTCTTCCTCTTTGGTTTCTTCTCTACTCCTATAGGCCAAATTTGACTTGTTTTATATTTTCTTCTTGACTAACTCTTATTATTATTTACCCTTCTATTTTCCTTGTAAAAGTCATTATCATTATTGTAATTATGTTTCATAAGTAGGGATTATTCGGTCATTTTCTATAAAAAAAAAAAACGAAGGACTCTGTTTCTTGTTATTATTATGTTCGCCTACCATTATTTCTCTGAAACAGCTCTGCCTGCCGTAAGCACACTCCTGGCAAACGAGACATAGTTTGTGCACAAGCTAGCCCAAGTTGAGCTGCAGCTGGACTGGTCTCAACTCCCTTACCTAGAATATTTAAGCCTATTACCGCAGAAGGCAGCCCAGCCCAACGCATAATATATAAAAAAGGCCCCTACACTAGTCACTAACCCATGCGATACACCAAATAGTTAACAATTGTTAAATATCTCAAAAAAAAAAAAAATAGTGTTCAATGCTACATTTAGATAAAAACAAATAAAAATCAATAATTCTAGACTTGATAAACCATTATATAATAAATAAATAATTGGGATTAAATCCTGAACTTGATAATAAAAAAAATAAAAAATAAAAGGAGGTAAAGAGACAATTAAAAAGAATAGCCAAAGAAAGAAAGAGATCTATAAGAATTTTTCGCGTACATCTATATAGTAATTAACAAAGTATACATGATTATAACTTAGTCTAATAATTCTCATAATATAAAATAAAAGAAAACTTATTTTATTGTATTGTGTTTTCATACATATCTCACTATATATAATTCCCAACTACAAAATATATTATGTTACACTACAAAAAACTTCTAATTTAAAACATAATTTCAAATAACACATATTGACTTTTAAAAAATATAAAATCTAATATATTAATTCAATAATTATCCAATAAAATATAATTATATCAAATTTTTTCTCGTATCACGTAGTTCTGCAACTAGTACAAATAATAAAAAGTGCATACAGATGATATCCTTAATATTTTTAGCATCAAGGACAATGACCTGCAATCAGAGACAACACCCAAAAAAAAAAAAAGTTTTTTAAATGTCTAGAATCTAGATCAATTACAAGGTTTCATGCGGTCCAGTGGCCTATATCTCTCAGGCTAGTATGCTAAGCTTCAACCCATTTCTCCATTGTGTATTCAATAAGCTTCCTTTCTCTTGTTGAATTAGGGTGAAAAATTATTTAATATTTCATGAATGATATTCATTTCTTTCGCATAATTAATGACAATGAGCCCTTATTGCAGCCTATGCTACTGAATTGGCTGTTTTATTTTTGGTACCAAAAATTATGAATTGTTTTCCCCTACTACTTGCTTCATTAAAAACTAAATGACAAGCTTTTGATGAAAATGACAGTTCTAATAAGATTTATAATGTAAATACATTTACGTTTTGAAGAGGTAAAAGATGTCATTCTAGAACTCCAATATTAGGTTGAGGTTAAAACAAGGGATTAAATCAACCTTTAGGAGTATCTCAACGTGAATTTAATTAACGTATTGTTTAATCAAAAGGGACATTGCTCTTTCAAATTTTCCAAAAGATAATTATTAGTTAATTACTCTTTCAAATTTTCCAGAAAGCCAACAATTTCATGTTAGTTCTTGGAATTTAGGGGAGACAGGATCTAATCGATTACGTGGTAGATGTTCGTGGACTTAAATAGTATTATTTTGTTTATATTCAAACTCAAAAATTTAATTTAATTTTTGTTAAAAAAAATCTTTTACGTGGTAGTATCAGCAGAGAATATTTTCTTTTTGTATTTAGTATATCTGTGTGATGGGCCTTTTGTGTTGTTGGGCTTGGGTCTCTCCTGCTGCACTGCGGCCCATAGATTTGAGGTAAGAGAGTTGGGACTGGCCTAAATGAAACTCACTTTAGGCTAGTTTGTGCACAAGTTGAGCCATCCCAATATGGACGCATCTTGGCGGATGTATGAAGTGTACGATGTGCCCACAGCAGAAACAGCTATTACAGATGTTATAATAGGAATACAATACAACAAAATAACTAAAATACTAAACAAATAACATTAACACTTAAATAAAGGAAAATGGCTTGATAAAGTTACAGCAGGATAATACAACAGTAAAATAACACTACAGCAGACAATTTAATAACTGTAAACTATTCACCCAGCAAGCATGAAAGAAAAACTTGTTTGCCATAAAAGTAAGCCTAGCTTCTCAACAAATGGAAAACCAAGAAGGAAACTGATCCCCAACATGAGTAACCTCAAAAAAGGCTTCTGCCGTAGAAGTTACGCACTTTAGAAAAAATGACCTAAATGGTTTTAGCTTCAATCCTCAATCTCTCAGATATTGGGTCTGTCGAGAGGGAGAGAAATGGGTAGTCTATTGATAGATGCCTCTATTCCTACCAATCATGTTTCTCTATTTTTTTTTTTTTTTTTGTATTTTCTTTTTCTTCTCTCTCTCTCTCTTTTCCTTGTTCTACCTCTTCTTCTTTCATTCCTCCGCCTCCCCTTTTTACTGTTCACAACTACTGTGGAAAAAGTCACGGGGTTAGACAGTATCTACTTCGGAAATTTAAAGAGAAAGTAGGACATCGGGATAGGAGGAGAAAAAATTGACACAAAGGGGGAGCTCCCTACTCCAGAACACCTCATCACCACATTAAATGCCCTTTACCTGTTGCTTTGGTCACATTAATGAGGATAAGACCCCTGAACAGTGCTTCTCCAATTAGCAAGATCACTGTTACCTTTCAGCAAGCCGGATGTACAAAAATATCTAATTAGTCTGCCTAACCACCCTACACGTGGAAGGTTAGGATGTATTAAGAAACCCTATTTAAGCTGTAACCTCCCTCATTAATGTGATGAGAAAATTTGTAGAAATAAGCCTATCTTTAATGCTTGAAGTGTACACAGATAAGAAATATGAACTTTATCCTCAGAAGCTTACTCGAGGATTAAACTTGTTAAAATTACCAACGTTGTATAATTTATCTCACTAGTTAAAATTCCCATCTATGCTTGGTTATTTGGACTAAAGTTCCCACCTCTACAAATTCATTGTAAAATCTGATACAAAAGGACTACAGAACTTACAAATAGGGCTGTCCACCAGAAACTGAAAACCGACCCACCTTCCCAAACAACCTAGGCTAACCAGAAAATAGGCCAACCCGACGTTGGTGACGGTCGATAGCGGGTCTTCACCACCAAAAACCAACTTAGGCTGGTCGGATGGCAGGTTTTCTTCTCCAAAAACCGATGAACTCGATCTAACCGACGAAACCCGTGAAAAAAGGCTGGATCTGTCGAGATCCACTTAGATTCGATGAAGATATGGTAGTTTTTGGTTAGATCTGGTGATGAGATGGAAGTTTTCACTCAAATTTGGGCTTGAGGTGGTGGTTTTTGCTTCAATCCTGTGGTTGTCACACATATTCGAAGAAAAATCAACAGATCCGGCAAAGATCCAATGAAGATCTAGTGATGAGATGGAAGTTTTCACTCAAATCTAGGCTTGAGGTGGTGTTTTTTGCTTCGATCCCATGGTTATCACATAGATCCAAAGAAAAATCAACAGATCCAGCAAAGATCCAACGAAGATTTAATGAGATCTAGCGATGATTCAGCAAAGATCTGGAGGTTGAAACTCACTCTGACTTCGACCGACATGACCGTTGTTCATCGGAGACTGATCCGACTTGATCCAAGGTTGTCCGCGGTCAACAACAAGTCGTTCAACCTCCCACCCGATGTGAGTGGGTCGATTCCAAACCCAACCCAGACTGACCCGTAGACACCCTTACTTACAAAATCCATTAATTTTAAAATTCCTTGTTTAGACCTTTTTGTACAATGAAGGATTTGAAATTTTGTTGTTTGGATATCTAAATTTAGATTTGGATTTAAGATCAATAAAATAATTTTCCCAATTATTATTTTTCTTAAACTTTCTACATTTTTATTTTAGTAACATTTTTGAACTAAATATTGAATTTCATTCATTTTTAACTAACTATAACATTAAAAATATTTAATCGCTAACTATTGAATGCATCACATTCAGTGCATCACACGAGTTAGTGATTAGTAATCTGAAAAAACTAAAGACGTTTGATTATTAGTTGACCTTATAATACTTTGTCATGTCACTTTTGAGGTTTAACAATTTTCCACTGTATAATGATTTTATTTATTTATTAATTAAATCACAAAATACCCTTAAACCCTACCAATCCCTCTAAAAGATGCAAATTAACAAGTCACTCACACACCTGATCAGAACTAGCATATCATCACAGCATCCATGAGATTAGTCTAGGTATATCAATTAACATTTATCTGCAAACTACATCCATTGTAATCACTATCAATGGAGAGGACAAATTATATCTGTATTACATTGAATATTAACATTATTTGTATTATATTGATCAATGTAATCATGTGTTAGAAATTAATTAGAGAACCAAAGGTACAACATTTTTTGCTACATTTACATATTTACACATCAGTCTGACGAAATCAAAACATACAAAGTAAGGTATTCAATCCCTAAAAATGAGTTACAATTCTCAAATCTCCAAGTACAACACACTTCTGATGGTTGATGCTAAGATATTCATGGCACTCTAATAACCCGAAGCCATGATAATTCCCATGCTTGTCATTGCCAGCACCCATGACATTATAGAGGTGTATGTGTATCTGATAAACATGACAATAGGAATAAGGGCACAAATTAAAAATAAAAACACAAACTTAAGCAAGTAAACTAAGTTTAACCACACTTAGTTCCTCTTATTTGACTTAAGAAAGAACCCAAAGTATAATAATTCTTGCACTATTCTTTATATATATATATATATATATATATAAAAGTATGATTTGTATTGTTATATAATTAAATCGGCTCAATAAAATATATAGTCCAAAAGTATAGTTAATAGGACTCAAATTGTTGAAGGCATAGATTATATCATCAGAAAGTGATATTTCTTCAAATTGATACATCCAAAAATTAATAAGATAGGCTCACAATGGACCCTTGCATCATGACTATGAACCAAATGCATATGCAGATATAAAAAACAACAAATTCTTTTTTTTATTTTTCCCCTGAGAAATGATTGGATTTTATGGAAATAAAAGGCTGCCCAATTACAAAGCCAATTACATCAAAGCAAAAGCTACTAGCAATATTCAACTACAAGAAAATTGACAAGAAGCTGCAAGATGTGAATATATTAAAATACATCATTTAGAATTTAATCCTTTACACAAAACAATAGTACTGTGTAAGTTAAGGCCAAAACAATTGGTAAAAGGAACAATAGGTCCAAACAAGATCTTAATGACCTCCCAATTGTCAATAACTTTATTTTTATAAGCACAAACTTTTGAAATTTTCTATTAAAAAAAAAAAAAATGCAAAAAAAGACAAGCAGGGAGTTAGTACAATTGAAACAAAACTATTGAAATCTACTAATTTATAATAGAAAATCTCAATAAATATTGGTCTCACAAAAGACCACAGTTTAACATAAAATTCTAACAGTTTCAGAACTTGTTTGCACTTTGCAAATAGTTGTCAGGCCTTCTAAACATACCCTACAATTTGTAACCTCTTAAATTATATACATTTGAAATCTACTTCTTGCAGAACTTGCATTTTCAACATTGTTAGTCAGGCAAGGAATCCACATAAATTCAATTTCATAAAAACTTAGACTAACACATCAATAACAAAATTTTGTATTTTAAATTTTACAGCTACAATGTTTTTGACTGCCTTTACAACCCCTACAATCAGAATAGTACACATCAAAGCAAATAAACAAATTGAGAAACCTAGAAAACAAAGCAACTGAATCTTAAATTCACGGATATTACCACAGCATGTAAAAATATAATCAGAAAAATTCAATGCCTCAGTGCAATGGCCAATGGCACTCCCTTAACAGTATAACAAGAGGAAAATAAAACCAACCTAGGTAGTATAACATAACCCAAAAAACAGACCACCCAGTTCCAAAATTGCAAATACAAAGAATACCCCATCATAATTTAAGCGGAAAAAAAAAAAAAAAAAAAGTCATAATTTTGGACCATACGTTGGCATAAGCATCCCACACATTGCGATTAATATAAGGGAGAAAAACTATGAAAGAACCACTAAGAAGAGAAAAAGAGGATGTTCGATTGAGATGAATTGATATTATCTACACACTGCAATCGACACAAGCTATTCCTTAATGTTGGATTGAGATGAATTGATGTTATCTACTCAACATTACTAATATATTTCAAAGCTATTCCAAGGTTAAGCAAAGCCATCAAAATGCTTATTAGACACGGAAAAAAAAAAAAGGTTCTGCCTGTTCTATGGAAACAAAAGGAATCAATTACATAATTAGCACTAGGCAGTCTTCTTTCATCACAGACTAGGCATAGATACAAATCTACCAACAGGACAAACTTTGAAATCAATGTAGCTATACACAAAGCAAACATCATATGTTAAACTAGTTAAAAAGTTATCACCATTGTCAACCACCAAAAAGTTATCATGCGTTAAAAGTACATAGCTCATAGAGGCATTTCATCAAACAATTCATTGCATTTCAATTAGACCAACTCGGAACTCTAAAAAAATATCTCCAACAATTTCTTAACAAAACTAAACCAACCCATGCTTACCAGTAGATACAGACCCACATAGAAACCCACACAACTCAAATACAAACAAAAACAGAAATACAGACAAACCCAGAACGAACTTAGATAGGCTAAGTGAGACAAACCCGAACACCATGGTGGTTGCGGCTTTAACATTGTTGTCGCAGCTTGGCAGTGGGCGGCAGAGGCTAAGGAGAGAGCGAAGGTTGAGATGAGAGAGAGAGAGCGTGTAAATCAGTTTGATATATATAAATGGGAAAGTGAAATTTTTAACCCAGGAAACGACGTCATTTTGTGATATATAACTAAACCCTGTTTATCTCTTTTACATTTTGACAAAATGCTGCAACAACGTTTGTCATCAAGAATTTCAAAGACACTGAACCATGTTTGCTCAGCCTATGTTGTCCCAAAACACTCATTCACCGCCTTGTCTTCGCAACCAAATCTTCGAAAACTGCAACAGAGAGTGATCCCTGGCGATTTCATCGTGAGATGGGGTTCGCTTGGTTTTTGTAGAACTTCAAGCTTTGCCACTGGGTTCTCGCCATTACAGCACAAGCCATTAGACTCTATTATGGATGTTCAGAGAGTGAAGGATCGCTCGTCAGAGGACATTGCTTCCGCCTGGGATGATGTAATGTCTCTCACAAAAACTCCCAATTTTTTTATTCTATTCTGCCTTTTATGAATCTTAGTTGATGTGATTTTCTTGTATTTTTTTTTTTAAATGGGTTTTTTTTTGGTTTATTGCATGAATTTCTTTGATCGCTTTGTGTGATTGACTAGCTTTGTGGAATTGTAGAAGTGAGAACGAATTGAATTTGAGATGAATTCTTGGCTGATGAAATTTACTATCAATTTAGGTACTATAGGTGTATGTTTATTTGTGTGCATATTTGATACCAGTGAAATGGACTCCGTTGTTGAAATGCTAAAGAGGGTGGGAGGAATGGAGCCTGTAAGTTTGTTGTTGCTTAATTTCAAGTTGCTTAAATTGGAAAGAAATCCAATTTCCCTTCTGGCATATTACCTGCCAAAGTGGTTAACATCCAAAAACAGAGGTTCATAAATCTGCCTGATAACATTTTACTTGAATGGCTCAATCTTGGCTCATATTGCCCCAAGACTACCTACAGGTACAATCTTATAATTGCTGCAGGTTGAATGTGCACATTATCCTCAATTATAAACTGACTTGTTATAAACTTTTTTTTTTTTGGGTTGAATGACTTGTTATAAACATATCAAGAGTTCTTCCAATTTAACATGATATTATATGATCTCTTAACAAAATGAAATGTGAAATGTTACTTGTCAAGTTGTTTTCACCAAGGTCCAACTTTTGTAGCGAAGTGCAATTCCTGATTTTTATAGGTATGGTTCCAGAAAATTTATTATTGGTGAGATAAAGTACCTTGAGTACAGAAGGATGGTAACATATATCTGTTGGGAGACTACCATATAGATCTTTGTTTCTGAGAATTAGATATTCCAGAGAAGATATGTTTAAGATGGAAGAAGGTAAAACTCCTGTTAGTTCATTATTTTGTAATCTCAATATCTCCGAATTGAGTAGGTTCCCAATCTCTTCAGGAATTTCACCTTTAGAGTAGCTAAACATTAGACATAAAGAATTAAAATGGAAAAATTTAGAAGATGCAACTAACATGGATTAATTTTTAGTATTATTTTGATGGGAAAACAATAAATGAGTAGGATTGTCACATTCCAACTACCCCTCAAACATAGCTATGTTCCCAAATCCCCAAATTATTTATCCTTAAACTATACCTTTGAAACTATTTAGGCCGAGGGACAACCTCTCATGTCTCAAGCATGATAATGTTGCCAATTTCTCTTGGTATGCCTCCTGTAAACATATTTGAAGACAAGCGATAGAATTTGAAGCTTCCTGCCTTTGTATAAATGGGAAGGAATCCGTCCAGCTAACTTGTTGAAAGAAAGGTAAAGGCATTGTAGAAATGGAACATGATAGCACATATCAATTGGAAGGCTACCATTTAAGATGTTATTTATGAAATGATGGTTTGCAATGAGGAGGTATTGAAAATAGTGGATGGTATGGAAACCATGAGCTCGTTATTATCCAGGTATATTATCTTCAGGTACTGAAGATAATAAATTTCCTCTGGTATATGTCATTGGTGCTTAGACTAAATGTCTCAAGGTTTGAGATTTTGAAGAGGGAAGGTAGGATTCTACCTGTGAAGCCATTGTCTTCAAGAAGTATGTTTCACAGCCTAGATAACGTTCCAAGCCATGTTGGAAAAAATCCACTAAAATTGCTGTACTGCAAATTAATGAGATTTTTAATCTATGCAAATGACTTGGTTCATCAGGCAATGGGCCACTAAAGTTGTCACTGAAGTTAATGGAAACTAAGAATGAGAGAATGTAAGGAGGAATGGTGCCAGTTAGACCAATGTTAGGAAGATTCAAAGCTATGACTCTTTGGTATCAAGCTCTAGAAGTGACTCCCATCCAGTTGCAAAAGTATGTTGTGGTAGACCAATTATGTGACAAGGGATTTTCAGGTTCAAATGAGATATGGGACTTGAAAGCAAGAAGGGCATATTCATTTGTTAAGTTTGTTAAAGATACAGTTAAGCAGGCACTGAAATGGTGTGCTAATAACACTGAAACATAAAAGAAGACTCAAGTTCTTTACATGTATGGAAAATTGAAATAGTACTAATGAGAAACAAAAATGATCAGCTGCTGCTCTGGAGAAGGAATCCCAATTAAATAGCGAGTCTGGCAAAGGAAGATCCTTAAGAATGGAAGGTGGAGATTTGAAAAATGCATTTCTTGTCTTAGAGTAGATTTTCTTTATTTGACCATGTTATTGGCAGCATGCAAGGAAGAGTGATCCAGATTGCCATTATGAATGCTGCCAAGGTCAACTTCACATATACTCAAATAGACAACAACTAAATTGATCAGTAACCATGTGAAGAGAAAAATGGTGTGATTTCAATTCATGGGGTCTACTTCAAATCTTTTACACTTTGCACCTTATCACCACATTAGAACCTTATCTGAGTAACCCAATTTTAAAGTTTTAGGTTAGAACATAGAGGCATATATGAACTAGTTGATATGATGTGTGGGTATGTTACATATAGGTTCATTTTGAAATATGTTGTAAGAAATTATTTTATGGTCTATGTATAATAGTCATTATGTGTTATAATCTTTGAAGAAATAGATTCAATTATATTACATGTCATTAAAAAGAGAGTAATGTAAATTGTTAAGATTAATATAAATATTATTGCTTGAGTGAATGAAAAATATGTAATTATTTCCACTAACTAAAGTGAAGAAGTTTTTTGCAAAGTAAACAACATTTTTTGTGGTAAATTAGTGATTGTTATTTCATTGATGAAGCTAATACTATGTTTTACTCAATTAGGTGAATTTTAAAATTTCAGCTCATTGACTTGTGTTCTTTGTTTCTAAGAAACATGAAAATTCTGTGTCCACATTAACTGCATCTGGTTGTGAAGGAAATTGAAGTAAAAGATTGTACTTGGTGTAGCTTTTTACATGGGTTGATTTCCATCTAAATTAGTGTATGCTTCTTTGGGTTTTTCTAAGAGAATGTATAAATGATTTCTGTTGTCAGTTTACTCTCTCTCTTCTTTGATGTTATTACCTTATTTTTGGTCATAATAATATGCATTTTGTGAAACCCCAAGAACTGTTTTGCTTCTTGTGAGAGGAAAGGCCTTTTATAGAAGGTTCTTCAATTCTTGTTGCTTTCATGTGAGCATAACCACATTGTGGTCAACATTTGCCAAATGAAGTGTATTTTCATGATCCATTCCAAGTTTATGGCCTTTCTAAATTTGTTGGCCAAACTTTAGAATGCGTTTTATGGAATGAGCTTAATTTCCTTGGACAACTAATTAGCATATGAGGAGTTCTTTTGTACAATGATTGTTTAGAGAATCTGTAGCCTGGGACTATATTTGAGAAGGTTAAGGTTTCTATGGAAACTAGAATCTTTATGAGTGAATTGAATTTTCCTTTGCTATTTTGAACCAAAATTATAGTGACATAGAACTCTAGGACCATAGCTTATAGATAGGTTTTTTTTTTTTTTTTTTTTTTTTTTTTTTTTTTTTTTTTTTTTCTTATGTATATATTTAGTTATTTTTTGGAGGTGTTATGTTTGTCAGTATCACTTGGGAAGAGGCCATATTGGTGCATCTATGAAAGCAAAGCTTTATTACTTGTTGGAGCAAAGAGCAGCTGATTGGTAATTTATTTAGATGATGCTTGTTTCCCTTTGCACCTTTTATTAAATACTTATTGGAAAAAAAAAAGATATTGATGTTTGTACTGTATGCATATCTTCTCTCCATATTTTGCTATCCATACTTCTGTCTTTTTTTACAGCCGATATTTTGTTATTCCTTTGTGGAGAGGAAGTGGTTACACAACAATGTTTGCTCAAGGTTTGGTTTTTAACTATTGGCTTTATATCACTCATGCTGTTTTTATTAAGCTTTGTATATGTGCTGAGCAAATTTCATTTAGCGTTGTTGGTGGAGTTATATAATCTTGGAAATTCTTATAAAAAATAACTCTGGATATTAATTAAGATAATTAATCACATCATCAGATTTTCCTTTACCTTAATGCTGGTGCAAATTACTAATCTACCGGTCTATTTAGTTATGAAATGTAATAGTATTTATTTGCTAGCAAATCATGTATACATTTGACCAGGAGCTGTAACACATGCGAGTGTGCAAACCCAAATAGAGGCTGCCACCAAACTCAAACAAGCTTGTGTTTTTTTATGATCATTAATATATTAGAAGTATCTATTCTCTTCTTTTGATGTTTTCTACACATTAGTTGAAGAGTATGCAATGGAAAGTTCAAAGGAGAAAAATGCATTGGCAAGGTCTATGTTGCAGAACAAAACAAAAGCATTATCTATTAAAGCTTGAGCTGAATGTGTTTCAATTTACAGTTGATATGTCATAACACAAATAGTTTTGGAGACGGTCTTTTTTTATTAATAAAAATTGTTATATACTTATTAAAAGAATAATAATTAAAATTGTTATATAGAAGGAAGTACAATAGATTTTGGAATCAATGTAATGGGTATATACTCAACCATCTACTTTGAATCACTCAAAAATACAAAGCATCTATTTGAGGGTTTACATCATTCTATAGTAACCAATGGAATAAATCTACAATTTTTTATGGTCAATTCATTCTTCTCCTACTATTGCTGTTGTATGCACACTAATATCTTGATAGGGATTAGGCATTAAGGAAAAAGTATAATACATAAATAAGATATTTTTTTGATAATGTTGTATGCACACTAATATTCTGATAGGGATTAGGTATTAAGGAAAAATTATAATACATAAATAAGATTTTTTTTTTTTGATAATTTGATAGTTGGGGGGGGGGGGGGGGTATTAAGCCGTGGACATTAGGAGGTGCCAACCAATTGAGCCAAAAGGCTCTTGGCATAATACATAAATAAGAATTGAAGAAAACATTTCGTTTTGTAAGCAACACATATTAAACTGCTACATGAAGTTTATATTTGACTTGGTATTCTCCTTCTTGGAGGAATCCTATTGGACTGAATTTACCCTTTTCTTTATACTTAAAATTATTGTGGTCCTTAGTAGACTTTCCATAATAACTAAATTCATCTTCTTTGTACTAATGAGTACTGCAAGTGCCTGTTGCAATTGCCTAGTGCCCTGTTATTCAGGTCTTCAATTGACAAGACTTTTCAACTGCCTTACTAGTATTCTAATGTATACCCTGAGATATGTTTCTATTTAATTCAATTAAAGAATAAAAATTTAAAATGACAAAACTGTTCAACATTACCATTCTGTTTCAAAAGTTCTTTCCCAACCTAGATTGGTCTGTCTCCTGAAATGGTTGAGCCCCAGTTCTTTATTATCTTTTTACAATTTTGTTCTAGAAAATCTATTTCAAGTAACCTGTTAGGGCTATGGTAACCTGTTAGGGTTATGTTAACCCAGTAGGAGTACTATTTGAAACAATACATTTAACATCTTGTAAAAGGCTATTTTAGCTAGTGCTTTCAAAAGATTTTTAAGAATGTTATATGTTTTTACACCCTTACAAAAGCAATATTTCAATACGGGACAGGGAGCAGCATATGAGTCATCCACAGCTATAGATGTGCTTTTTCCTGTAACAAACTTTTTACAGCTCACTACAACTTATTATCAGTAACAAAGATGATCTTCAGTGTATTTGTTATGGTTAAAATGCTTATTTGAACTTTTCTTGCAGTGCAGATGCCGCATATACTTTTCACTGGTCTTGAAGATTACAAGGCAAGAGGAACTCAATCAGCTCCTTACTTTACTGTATCTTATTACAATGAATTTGCAGAAAGCAAGGACTTGGTGCTGATCCGTGGTGATGTTGTGTTCACAAGCAAGATTAGTGACACAGAGGCAAAATGGCTGTTGGAAACAACCCAATCTTTTTATTTGAATGATGTGAGGTACAAGCTGGTTGAACGGTTCAACAAAGAAACACATGATTTTGAGTTCAAGGATGTGTTGCAAGCATTAGACATGCCTATTCTGTGATCTGCCAAAGAATGGAACTTGGCTAATATAATGGTGGAAGACAAGGATTTAGTCAGCATAGGAATGGAGATTACTTAAATTGCGACAAAGACATTATCAGGAATTGTCCTCGTCAGAATCTGGTCAAAGTGTAGCATATTGAGCAACTGAATGGAAGATGTGGAGTAGTTCATTTCATGTTAACGTGTGCTGAAAATTCTGATTGTTAGTTTCCTTTTTTTCCCAAAATGGAATAACTACTGTTTTAGACACTACGGAATTCTAAAGTTGATTTTGTTTTCCCTTTCTTGGTTTTGGGAAATAATATGTTGCATTTTTAGAACAAATAGAAGGCAAAGTTTTTGGACATTTTCATGTTATACATTATGTATTCTATGTTTGACTGCGTTTTAGTGGTCCATACTTCTTGTGCTTTAAAGTGATGTTGTATTAATCAATAATCTGTCATGTACTCATTGTTATAAAAGCTCAGTTGAACATCGACTGGATTTCTTATTTGAGTCTCAATGTCGTTGGAGCAAAGATTCAACGATCTCATTTGTTCTTAAGCAAACGCAAATACGCATAGAGATTGTGCCTAGTTTAGTCAAGGTTTTAGGAAAAGACTTGGATACTCTATCTGCTCGACAAAGAAAAAGGAGGGAAGAAATCCCAAATAAGGCAAAATATACAAAAGGTAAAAGGCTACAATTCTAATGTTGTTAATGTTGTTAAAATTATGAGAAGGGTTGTTAATCTTAGTAAAATTTATGTGAACTTGTTACTTATTTTTTTCCTTTGATAAAAAATAACTTGAATTCAACCGACAAAAGATCAATATCCAAACTTTCAAGTATCCCAAACAAGAGGAGGGAGGGAAGAGTTACTACATACCACAACTTGGTTATGGGAAGCTACACAATAAGTCATGGCATTTTTCTTGTAGAAGTGCATCTCATCTTATCCTTGGAATCACTAGCCTCTAAAAGTTCATTCACTCTAACCTCCATGTTGTTTATAGTCTTGACAAGGTTTAGAAGTTAGGGCCCATTTAGATGGAGGGGGAGAGTAGAGTTGAATTGACTAAAAATAGACTAATTTTGGGCAAAATTTACTCTATCCCTCAATCCAAACGGACTATTATTCTCTATTATGGAGGATTAGGTTCCTTAGATCCCAAGTTTCTTCTAGTGTGAAAGCCATTTAAGGTGGCATTGGAAGGGCATGTTGATGAATGAGTGTTAGCTCTATTCAGTTGGTCCAGAGGGTTTAGCACCAATTTAATAATATTTGCACTACTAAAAATGTAATGTTGAAGGTATGCTATTGTTTCTCTATCCTCACTGCAAAGAGGATAGATTGAGTCAATAATTCCCAACCTATGTGTTGAGTTTCAAAATATCACTAGTGTTGAAATCCAAAACCAAAGGGGCCCTCAAAGATAGACAAGGTCCAATCCGCCAACCAAGGCCCACTTAAAATAAGTAAGAGGAAGCCCAAAAGTATGAATGGGCAAGCTTTAGACCTCATAAAAGGAAGAAAAAGGAAAAAAGAAGCTCAGCCCGGCCTTTGTGAGGAGAGTTTCCAGGGGAGCTTGGAAATGGACTAAACCAGGATACCTTGGGACAACTAGGACTAGGGGAATCCTCAGGAAATGCAGGATATGGTCAGTTGAGATTTGGATAGTTCAAGGAAAGCATGCTTATGGACACGAGGAACGAAGATAGGTACTAGATGATACACTTGGGTTTGGGTACAGTCCAAAATAATAACCCACACTATGCTAGTTAAAAAAAATCATAGGGTTTTATTTGTTACATTAAAAAATCACAGGGTAGTTATTGACAGTTAGTCGTATACACTCTACAATTCTTTTATTTTATTTTATTTTATAGAAAATTAAATAAGTAAATAACATTATTTTTATATAGAGTTTTGACACAATCTTATAAATATAATACTTCTAATTTACAACATGATATATTGCTATATCTTATAAATTTTTCGAAGGGAAAGTTAATTTTTGGCAAAAATGCAAAACTTTTGATCAAATTTCTCATTGGTTTCAGTCTTCTAAATTTAAGTTTATTCGATTAGGTCTTCTATTAATTTCTATTAAATGTTGCCGTTAATTGTTTAAATTTTTTTAATTAAAAAATATTTTTCAGAAATTAAAAAAAAGAAAAGTAAAAAAGAGAGCTGAGGTTGATGAAGATTGAATAACATTAAAACCTAAAATTTGGTAAAATTTGGAGGATGACTTTTGAATTTTATCTTTAATTTTATAATCTTTTCTCACCCACTCTCCCTGGCCGGGCTCTCCACCCTCTCTGTCTCTCTTTCTTCCTTCCTCCCGAATTTGCTCTCTCTATCAGTGAAACTCTCTCTTCACCGCAACGCAAACGCAGCTACAGCAAGACCTGGGAGAAGAGTGAATCAGAGCTTTCTTCTCTCTCTGTTGACAGATTTCCGAGGAAATCTCTCCACAAACGGTATGCAATTCCTAAACTTTTCATTTTAATTTGATACCAAAAGTACCAAGCATCCAAACCCATGTCTTCGTTTTTGTTTTTTTGCAAGTAATTCATGAAGATACGAATAAAGTCCCACTGGACTTTTACTTTATAAGGATAAATGCTACTGATTTGGCTCATCTCTATGGCTCTTTTCCCATCGGATAATTTAGAAATATGTATCTGATTTTTAAAAAATTCTCTTAAATTTTATCTTTTGGAATTTTATAATTAAAAAAATTGACTTTGTTGGGTTTGTTCTAATGGTGAATGATTGTTATTTAATGTATATGCTTGCTATTATTTTTTATATCCTATTTTAATGACCAAATGTTGAACTAAATCTAAATCTTAATATTGTTAACTGGGGCATTATTCTCTATCTTGCTCAATGATGGGCTAATATAGTTCTGTTAGTTTGTCTTGTCTAGTGCTGTCTTTAGCTAGAGTTGGTGTGAGCTGTTTTGTAATGGGTTTCATGTGTCTTTGCAGACATGAGTGTACTCTCTTTCTGCACGTTTTTTGAGTCTTCTTAGGCTCTTTGCTCTGTATTATGTGGTAATTATTTTCTAATCGATTATGGAAGCTATGATACATATGGATACCTGTGTTCTGAGGCTGGGAACTGGAACATAAGTTTATCTTTTATTTTATTTTATTTTATGGCTTTGAATGTTGCCTTAGATCAGCTTTTTTTGGCTGAAAGTTGTTGGTGAAGTACCAATGTGGAAAAGAAACCTTGGGCTCGTCACACTTGGAAGAAAAGGATGATTTAATTTAGGAGGCCTTCAACACTTCCTTCCCTTGTTGTGCAAGCTTAAAATATGAAGATTCTATTAGAATTTTTATTAAATTTATTTTTTGTCCTCCCTACATAATATTGGTATTAGTATATGATACTCCCAGACTCAAGGGTGAGCAAAGACTGAAGAAGGGTGTTTGATTTCATTAACACAACTGTGAGATTGTCACTGTACTCTAGCTTTGAGGAAAATAGTTGATAGATTTTCTAGCAAGCCATATTATGCTAGAATTATTTACTGGATTTATATTGGAGGTGTGAAAAGCGGTACATGCTCAACTATAATTCGCCACTGAATATCTTTAAATTTGCCTTCTATTGTGTCATTTCATTAATATAAATATGGTTCAACAAGCTTTTTCCAATTTTACTTTGGTAATTTACACATTGTATTTCTTTTCCTATTTTTCTTTTGGTTGTTCAATGCCATTTGATCACATGTGATGATTCAAAATTTGGGTAACAATTTGAATTTCAATTCTGTATATGTTATTAATCATATTAATAAATGCTTATATTATTATTGTTATTTTTTATGAGAAAAAAAATACCAAGTGTTTACTTTTTTGGGAAGAATTTGGATATGTTCAATGGTTATAATTGATATATAGGTAAAATATTAGACTATGAGAACTTGGTTAGGAATCTCAATTTAGTTTTAATTTCTAATTATATACAACATCTCTATATTTCTTTGGATATGTTCAATGGTTATAATTGATATATAGGTAAAATATTAGACTATGAGAACTTGGTTAGGAATCTCACTTTAGTTTTAATTTCTAATTATATGCATCATCTCTATATTTCTTGAGATGCCCTTACCTTCTGCATTTTACATCCTTGGAATGGGGTGTTGGTTGGGGTGGGGGGGAACTAGAAATATTTATTGTTTATTTATAAGTTTTTCTTCTACATAGTGGAATATGATACTATAAATTTTTTTTTTATAAGTAATCTTTTGCCTGAAAAAAAAAAAATGACAATATAACAGACAAGCCCCAAAATCTTGAAGCGGAGAGAATGAGTAGTTACCTATTGACGGTGCTGACAAAGAAACAAGAGGTGGACACAATCATCAGAGACACCATTGACAAGGTCCTTGTCCTCCGCTTTGGCCGTGCTTCTGATCCTGTCTGCCTTCAACTTGATGACGTTGTATGCCACCTCTCTCTCCCTCTCTCTCTCTCTCTGAGTTTTTATTTATTCTAAATATTATGAAGTGAATGAACTCAATTTGTTTTTCTCTATGCAGCTTTCTAAAACTGCTCGGGAGGTATCCAAATTTGGAAGTGTAGCACTTGTAGATATTGATTCCAATGAAATTCAAGTTTATGTCAAGTATTTTGACATTACTTTCATACCTTCAACAGTTTTCTTTTTCAATGCTCATCACATGAAAATGGATTTTGGGTACGTGGATTATCTTCCCCCCTCTTCTTATTTTTTGATTGTTGTTATTATTTATTTATTTATTTATAACAAAACTCTAGGTTGGATATTGTAATTGTATATATCTATTTGAGTACATGGATTATCTTCCAGGAATATAATTCTGCATTTATTTTGAGAAATTATACATATGATGACTGTTTTTGTTCATTGTTTGATATAAAATTATTCCAACAACTGAGTTTGATGTCTAAAAAACCCTTTCTAATATTGCTGACTGGTAGTTTATTTATCATATACAATTTTTGAACTATAAACTGTGAGTTCTTGTAATTAATGTGTGTGATTTCTTTTTTCTTTTTGTTTACTTAGACTTGGTAAGTTTCCTGTGAAACATGGTGATTGGGCTTCTGGAAGATGAGTGGAACAATTAATTAGATCTCTTGCACTTGAATTTCAAACAAAGTTTGCACCAAGATCTCCTTTTCATTGGAATTTCACAAACTTGATACAATTTCCTTCCCTAAATTGGTTTGCCGTAATTTCTTTTGAGCTGCTGTGGAATTTTATTCTTACAATAGTCTCTGTCACATTGTATTTTTGTATGCAATGTGGTGAATCTGTGTAGGTATTATAATGTTGTGAATTTTATCATACATTGAAAATATTTGATCACGCCCTTGAAGAATGAGAATCTGTTTCTGAACTAAAATTATAAGCTAAATGGCTTGAATTCTGAAAATGATGTCATGCAGCTAAGAATTTAGGGACTTAAAATCTCAGATTCTTGTGTTTGTTTTCTTTGATTGGCAGGACTGCAGATCACACTAAATGGGTTGGCGCATTTCACAAGAAGCAGGATTTTATTGATGTTGTAGAGGTATATCTAGCTCCTCAGAAACTGAACAATTTTAAGGCTGTCAGTTATATAAATTGCTAGTCTTCCATTGGAGTGAAAAATCGTTTTCTTTTTTACGTTTGTGTGAAACTAGTCTGCCTTGTTACTGAAACAATTTTAAGCTGCTTCCAATCTCCATTAGCACATGCATAAATGTAATTCTTCATAGGTTTTGTCGTGAGTTGCCTTGCAGTGACATCAATATCCAGAAGACCTTTTCTTTTCACCAATCCTTTGTAGAGTTAATTGCAAGACTAAGTCCTCTGTTCTAAATCATGATTTTGCGGCAAAGTTTATTTAAAGTAATTTCTTTTGAGCAGTAGAGGTGGAGTACTTGAAAATTTAAACTATAACTTGGATCTTATCAATGGTATCTTGGGTGCTGAATCAATGTGGAAAAGTCTTTTGTCGCTTAAAATGATGAGGCATGGGGAAAATTTTCTTTCCAGGTGTAGATATTGGATACTTGAAAATTAAAAGTTGGAGGTGTTTTAGGTGCTAGATTAGTATGGGAAAACCTCATTGACTAAATTGATGAGGCAAGCATCAGCCCTAGCAGTTAATATTTGTTGTAGCATTGGCATATGGCCTACAACATAAATCTCTCAATAGAAAAAATGTGTAATGTAACAAGAAGTACATTGATGTATGGTTGTGTGGAAAGTCTGGTATATCTTTGGGCAACATTGCAGATTTGGTGGTAGCATTTCTTTCTTCACATCTTTATTTAAAACTTTGTGGCATAAGCTAAGAAAGTAGAACACTCCCAAAATAATGGACAAACAAAATGTGATGGTAACTAACCTTGGACAAGAAATGTTATTCTTCATTCAGTGGCAAATCTGGATCACCTTTAGGAAACATTGCAACTCTGTTGTTCTTTATGACAATTTTTTTTTCCTTTAAAATATTTGTCATACTGATTTCTTATGTTTATGTAATACACTCCGTGCTTATATAAAGGATAATATGTAAACAACTTTCATCTTGTAAATAACTGATGCTTCTAGATGTTTGTATAATTCAAGGATTCATAATGTTTTTTCCTGTCTTTAACATTCTTGTAGGCAATATATAGAGGTGCCATGAAAGGCAAGCTGATAGTGAGTTGCCCTCTGCCACCAGAGCGAATACCCAAGTATCAATTGTTATACAAGGATGTATAAAAGGTGAATTAGCCTTACACACTCACCAATCAGACAATCAAAACACGTTGCATATTTTCCTGTATGGATGGTTTAATTAATTTTGTCAACTCATAATTGTCTTTTTTTTCCTTTTTTTCTTTGTAAGAAAAGACGGCCAACAGCAACACCAAAAACAACTCACAAACCCTCCTGATAGCAGAACTCACATCTGGCAAATTGCTAAAGGAGAATAGGAACTAGAGTTACACTAACACCCCATTTAGGGCATTGGCAGCTTTGTTGAAGTTGCTGTGAATCCAACAGAACAGAGAAGGAACATCCAGCTGATGTATATAGATTAACTACATGGTGTACAACATCCAGGTGAAATTAGAGATACTTGATGAAGCTTTTCTATTATCCTATATGTTGTACACAGTGACTTAAAGAATGCCAGGTTTATATGATCCTTTTACCGAGTTGTGAAATGTATAGAGTTTCTTTGGTAGAATGGATTCCTTTTTTAATGATGTTTATAAATTTTTCCTTTTTTTGATAATTCAATAGTTACATCAATGGAAGATGATTTGAACCTAGACATCTCCACCAAGAGATGTCATTTGAGTTTTAAGACTCTTGACTTCGGACCACATTCCTGATCTCTATGATTTGAACTTTTGAAAACCATGTTTTAGCCAAAAAAACTAAATAAAATAAAATAAAATAAAATAAAAACCACACTATCAACCTCAATCCTAATCAACGTTAATTCAAAAACTAATTACAACTTAGTAAACTTGCGTATGGATTCAGCTAATAATAAATTTATAAAAAAGAAGTAAACTTGCGTAAGGAGCCTCCTACTAGTAGACTGTTAGTAATTAAACAAAAGAAATGAGGACTTATCGGAAGATGGCAAAGGACGTGTTGTTGGTGTCAACCTGGACAGCCAATTTCATGAAAAGAAAAAAAAAAAAAAAAAGAAACCTGAACAACCAATTAGAGCACATAGGAAGGGAAATGGCTATAAAAAGACACAACAAAAGAAATGAGAACTTATTGGAAGACATAATTAATTTGTTAAAGGAAAGTAGCACTCATAAGATTGTGGGACAAGAATAAAGCTTTTTACCCACGTTTCCGTCAATGCTTTTTGGCAGTATTGATGACTTCTATAAATCTTCCTTCCAAGTTTTTCCTGTGCTCATTTATTTATACATTCTTGTATGGATTCTCATTTGGTTCTCTATTGGTAAGATTGTGAAGAAACCAAATTAAGTCGAACATTAAAAGATAAAAATTGGTTTATTTAATTTTTATGAAATCTAAATTAAATGAAAATAGTGATACATTAATTTATGGAAATTATATAGTAAAATTTATAGTAGTATATTTGTGTCGCTCCTTAGGTGGAGTCCATAATTCTGCTCAATAGGTCCTTTTCATTCTTTTGAACCTTAGACCATGTCATGCATTGGGTAGAATAAATGTCCATAGGCATATGAAAAACTTGATTGGAAGAGTTATAAATGTCTTATTGAAAAACACATTAATGAGGGGAAAAAAAGGTAAAAATGTTATAAATATGGTCTCATGAGATCATGATTCCATGAGTGCTCCTTTCTTTTAACAAATGATATGTCATCAGTATAAATAAAGTATAGAATTATGCTTGTACCACAACTCGCCCATATGGGCGAGTTGTGAGTGGTAGAAGAGTGTCCACACATGGACCCACCGTCACCCCTTACCACTCATAACTCGCCACATGGGCGAGTTGTGGCACAAGCATAATTCTATGTTTTATTTATGCTGATGACATATCATTTGTTAAAGGAAAGTAGCACTCATGAAATCATGACCTCGTAAGATCATGTCTATAATCTTTTTACCCATTTTTTCCCCTCATTAATGTGTTTTTCAGTAAGACTTTTATATCTCTTTTAACTAAGTTTTTCATATGCCTATGGACATTTATTCTACCCAACGCATGACATGGTCTAAGGTTCAAAAGAATGAAAAGGACCTATTGAGCAGAATTAGTTCGGCCAATTCCATACTTCAAGCAATTTGCTACATTTTCAGAATCTTCCTTTGAAGGGAACGAAGGACTATATGGGTGTCCTTTGAAGACAAAATGCGCATTTGTGGAGCCAAGTTCGTTGCCTCCAACATCTGAAGATAGTGACTCAAATTCTCGGCCTTTAATTGGCTGGAATTACTTAACTGTAGAACTGGGATTTGTTTTTGGCTTTGGGACGATCATTTGGCCTCTTGTGTTTTGTAAGAGGTGGAGGATTCGGTATTGCAAACACGTTGAAGACATTTTATTCAGGATCTTCCCACAGTTGTACCTTGGAGGAAAACAATACCGTGGAATCCGAGCACATAGGAATGTGGGGCGGAGGCAGTAAAGACGGCTTTCATTATGAAGAGCAATACATACAGCCATAAATAACTCTTTTTTTTTCTATTTTGCTTTTCATTATAAGAGCAAAATAAAAGTGTATCCATGCAATTGGACACGAGCTTTGTCAGGTAAGATGTTTGTACTATTTCATATTCGCAATGAACGTTATTGTAAGATTATATTAAAATATGCTGTTTTCATATACAACTAGCTTTGATATTTTAATCAGCAATTATATTAATATATTTTAAAATTTTTTACGAAGTACTTCCTTTCGTTTGTCCGAAATTATAACAGGTGGAATATGCTGACCTCACTATAAACCTCCCTTGAGCATTTGTTATCCACATAATCTTACCTGGTATAGCCGCCCAAAAAGGAAACGCAGTGATCTTGAATGAGAGAGGAATTTTAACAACGGGTTGGGTAAGTACACTTTGGGGTGTAGAGCCATGAGGTTTTGCCTAATGTAACAATGAAACCCTCAAATGTGAGAAAAAAATAAAGGAATCACCGAATGTGAAAAAAGTAAAATCATATGTGATGTCGGTAATGCACAATGTGAAGATAGAAATGTCAAATGTGAGGAAAAAAAAAAAAAAAAAGAGAACCACTAAATGTGACAAAAATATTATCAAATTTGATGTTGGTATTGCTGAATGTGACAATAAAACCATCAAATGTGAAAAAAAAAAAAAAAAAAAAAAAAAAAAAAAAAAAAAAACTAAGGGAATCACCAAATGTGACAAAAGAATAGTCACAAGTGATATTGGAATTGCACAATGTGATGATAGAATGATCAAATGTGAAAAAAAAAATAATAATAAAGGAACCATTGAATGTGACAAAAGTACAGTCATATATGATATTAGTACTGCATAATATAAGGATGAAACCATAATAAATAAATAAATAAATAACTACCAAATGTGACAAAAGTACTGTCAAATGTGATGTTGAAACTGTATAATGTGATGATGGAATCGTTAAATGTGAGAAAAAAAAATAAGGGAACCATCGAATGTGACAAAAGAACTGTCATATATGATGTTAATAACTTGGTATAGCACGTTGCCTACTAGTAAGTCCTGTAACCCAAAAAGGGGGGGGGGGGGGTGGAGGTACGGTAGAATAACCCGTAGAGAGAATTATATTTGAGCAATGCTATTTCTATTTACATGATATTTTTCACAACAAAATTTCTCAAACAATTGATTTTTTTTTTTTTTTTTTTTTTTTTTTTTTTTTTACAAAATAGAAATTCTACTATAACATAATCTAAGTGTATATATGTGCAAATCTTCCTCTTAAAAACTTGACCTCTAGCCCGTACCCCCTATACTCCATAAACACTTATATTTGTAGAGTGACCATTACACTAAGAGTGTGTGATAGTAAATAGTTGAATTGTCAAGTTATTATTGATTCTTTTTTCGATCCACCATTGACATCGCTTTATTATCTAATATTTACAACTCATCACCTCAACAATTGTGAAAATTTTTGTGATTCTAGACTTATTGACTAAATTTTAGTTTTAATAAAATTGTTGATTATCATGGTTTCACAAGGATTGTTGTTTATAATTAGATCAAAACACTAATTAATAAGGGCTTTCTCTGTAAATAAATAAAAAACACTAATAAGGTTTTTGTTTTGTTAAGTGCAAAGGAGATTTCAATTGGAGGAATTGAGCCAATGGGAATTGATGTCAACTTATGATTGTTAGTTTCATATATATTCATGTACAAAATCGTATATAATATACTGCATTAATAACAAAAACGAAAGAGAGATCTTCTCACTCCATGTCCACAAATTAAAGACCCACAAGGCAATTTCCGGTTGACTATCACCTATCGTTAAGTGTGATCAAGTGGAAGATGAAGCAACAAGGAGTGATTATCCATAACATTAGTGTGCCCCTTGTACCCAATCTCCTACTATTTCTCATAGAAAAGATGATGATAAGTTTCAATAGTTGCACTTGTCGTTCTAAGAGACACAACACCTTACAATAGTTGTAACTCTCTGTAAAGAGACATGTTGCTTTCTATTAATGAAGGGCAAGAAATTTAGACCAGAGTGACTCAATTCTCTTCATTATAAACAGTCTCTCTAGTGTGATTTCTACCCTCATGAGATTTTCTCTCTGGAGCCACCAGTTATCCAAAAAGATGTCTAGGATGCCAGTCAAACTTTCAAGAACTAGTATGGGAGTCAACGGATTAACTATTAATAGACTAAGGGGGCCATCAGCTTATGCCCCTTCTCCCCTCAAAGAGTCAAAGTCTTTAATATATATATATATATATATATATATAAATAAAAAAACCACCCAAAAAAATAGGTCACCCTACCCATTCCTGTGGTCGGTGGTCTCTCTCTCAAAAAAAAAAAAAAAAAAAAAACTCCAAAACCCTGAGTACTACTAGTGTTAATTTGTTTGGCTTTTCAAAAATATTCAAATGATCATGTGTTTGATAATTTAGTTATTTATTGTTTCGACCTAAATATGAAAGTTTTAGACCTGGAGATTTTTATGTTGATATGCTATTGACCGGCTCTATCTACATGGTTTTTATTTTTTTTATTTTTTACCTGGGAACATGCTAGAAGAAAATTTGACATGTTATCTAAGATAACCATGAGTACTGGAGGCTGTGTAGTTTGAAAGTTTTGCTTTCATAAATTACAAAGCACATGCATTTTAATTGAAATCGAAGGAGTGTGGTTTGCAGTGTAAAGAGTGGGCTATTTTAGCTTACCCATGATGAACCTAAACTCAAGTTTTACAAAGTAAGCTTGGAACACTTGTAAAAGCTAAAGGTCCATGAACAAGCCCATGTATTAAACACAAACACAACTAAAAACACTAATCTGACCTGTGGTATTTGCCACAAAATTCTGAATTGCCATAAAATCTGAAATAAGTAGATTAACTATTTTTAGCGTAGTTTTTGACCTGTTCCTACAAATTTAGCAAGTTTCTTAAAGGGTGTTTCACTTCAGTAAACTTAGGAAAATGAGATTGGTCAAAGAATTACTCCAATTTATCATTAAAGTAGCTAATCCTCTTATCCAACCAAGAATAAATACAATGTTTCCATTTTTCTAAAACCCAACAGCCAAAAGACTTAGTTCTTATAAGGAGATGAATAGAAAGTGCCTTTCTAATCTGATTCAAATCTCAAAAACATAGAACCAAAGTTGGGGATAGTTTAATTCAACTTATGCTTTTGTGTTGCGATGGGCCTAGTCAAGGTGAAGTCGCAATGTAATGTGAGATAGGATGTGAAAATTTATGTGCCCCAAGTAGAATTAGTAAGGATAGACCCTTTTCCTCCTTTAATAAAAATAATAGAATGGTTTTGTTTTTTAAAATACACATATAATATTGCCTTAACAACAAAAGAAAATAGAAAGAGAGGTGGCAAAGTTGAACTTGACCCGATAACTCGATCTGAACTCAAAGGAAAATATGCAATTTGAACTCAAATTTTTTGACTTGTAATTGGGTCAACACATATAGCGACTATATATATGTGACAGTAAAGAGATTTTAGGTTGACTAGAGTTATCACTTAGGGTTTTTTGTTAAGTTGAGAAGAAAAATGAGAGGATAAAAAATGTAATTTGTATAAATTTACAATTTGAGAGAGAGATAGAGAGAGAATCGGATTATACCTAATAAAGAAAAAAAAATGACGTTGAAAATTAAATGAAAAAATGGTGCCAAAAAAAAAAAACATTGCCAACGTGCATATGGGCAATTTAGTCCAAAATTTTGCACCATATTTTTACTCCTATTTTCTCTCTATTTTGAGGAGATTGAGTTTTGATGGGCCTAGAAAAAAAAAAGTTAGGCCCCATCATTTTTCTCTCTTCTCCCAACTAAACACATTTTCCATTCATTTTCTTTTCTATTTTCTATCCACCTTAAAACACCCCATTCAAACAAACTCTTATGGTTTAGGCTTTATTTGATTTGGGCGGAAAGAGAGAGCATGCGCCATCATGGATCGCTTTACAGGTGTGGAGCATCCATTTGTGGTCCATGGCTCAACCCTTTTGAAGGGCGAACTGATCAGCATGTTGGGCCTACATTTGCTATGTCCATCATTAAATGCCATCCATTTCCATGCTAAATTTTCTTGCAATTTTATTTTTAATTTTTAATTAAAAGGGGCTAAAATAGTAGATTAAACAGAAATTGAAATAAGTGTATTACATATGTTGGCTATCCTAACTAGAATCAACAAATTTTTCATCATAGGCGATGAGGGGTCAAAAGTTACAAAAGTAATAGAATGTTTAAAACCTAACTTAGCTAGTGCATTAACACATTAATTAGCTTTCTTGTAATTATTAACATCTTGTTATTATATAATGTGGTCCACCAAGTCAATATAAGTAAACCATTACAAATTTTAATGATTTGAAATTAGATATTGATAATAAATAGCTTCTTCTTATATTTGTCGGGAGGATTCATGATTATCCTCCTATTGTATTAAATAATTTCTACAACTAGATATAGTCATGGTTTTAAAAATGGATCAGATTGGATTGGCTAGTTCAATTGAAAATCAAACCTTCAACTAGTTTGATAAAAACTGTGAAAATTGGAGGTTCAACTGTAAAAACCTTGGTTCAACTAGTAAAAATTAGGAACCAAATCATTTTCTGGTTCTTTGACCGTGTTAATTTTCAAAACCATGGATATAGTTAATTCGAATTTTTCTCATTGTTTTTACTTGCATAACAATATGTTGTATGCGTGGGGCTTTTTTTCATAGAATTGTTTATGCACGTGCTGCATGTACAAATCTTGGTAAAACCGCATATGTGATTGTTTATTATTATTAGTAGTTTATTTTAGTTGAAAAATAAGTTACATAAAAATATACTTATATACTTTTCTATATATATATATGTCATGCTTTGACCTTTTGTAAGTGAAATCGTGCCGATCCCAAGGTGGCTTAAATAAAAGGGGCTTCTTTTTTTCTTCTTATTTTTGGGTACAAAGTTCGTGAGTGAAACATTATAGCCGATCTCAAGCTCTATATAGGCTTCAAAACTTGTCATTCAAACCAAAGCAAGGCGTTGTTGTATTACAAGTATTAAAGTAAGACTTGGACTAAGTGACTTACAATGACAATCTTAACAAGGAAGAAATTTGCCCAAAACAAAGCACTAGGCCACTTTTTAAGACTTTTGACTCTTTTTCATTTCATTCTTGTCTTGTAGTATTACAAAAAGTATTAATTAAAGTAAGGACAATATTTAAATAATTCTTTCAATTATATGGGGTTACAATAAAGTTGGTGAACCATGCAGCGCACTCAATAGTGAAAAACAACCATGCCATGAACGTGGCCATTGTTTACTGATTCTTTTTTTTTTTCTGCGAGGAAAAAGTGAATGAACAAAGCTATTCCACTCATAAAGGTTGATGACTTCGTCTAATTCACATATTTTGCCGAAACTAATCTGCTTAACTGTCTTTGTTTTCCTTAGCACTAGAGCTTTCGTTTTGTTTGGTTCTTAATTAATCATAGTGGTATTGGAGGACAACTAAGAGAGAACAAAAATGGTTTTTGGTTTTGGACAAATTGAAACGCAATTCATTATATGATATGGCAACATGCACAATAGCCTTCAAGATCATTAATTACTGCTTATGAAATTATAATTGATTATAGTGATAAGCTTTTTCGATTCTAAACTAATGTCTATTTTTATACTAGTAAAATTTAGTTACAAAAGTGGTTTGCAGCCTATGGTTACAACATTACTCAATAAAATTAACATCATTACATATTTTAAAAATCTAACCATTAATTTGTATGTTCTTCATACTTTTAATACACATATTAAATTTTGCATTAACCAGATATTATTTATTATATGATCTATAAGTTTTTTAATATAATTATTAAATGACTCGTATTCTAGTTGACCCATATATTGTCACATACTCCTTATCTTGATTCGTGTATTACATAGTGTTGGTGAGATAACACCTTGGAAGGACTCCAATTTAGAGGTTAATATAATACATAGGATAGTTCTACTACTTTTCCAAAATCTTTAAATTATGAGTTTAGACTCAACTATGTTATATTAACTACTTATTCTTGTCAATATTATTCAATGCGGAATTTCACCCGTATATGTGTACCCAACAATCTCCTCTTCTACTGTGAGTCATTGCCTCTTTGTGGATTACGAACAAATCCTACTAGCTAATTTTTAGCTATAGGTTTTTCCTTCACCAATGTGTCAACACATGGAGAGTTAATAGAAGAATAGTTACAAATGATCCAAATTTAAATATTTCTTAATAAATAAAAAGTTAAATTAGAGAATTTATATATAAAGGGTATGTAACATAATCAAAATATGTTTAGAAAGCTCAAACATAATTGAATCAAAGCTTTTTTAGTGTTGAATTATTTTATTCCAAGTGAATTTTAATTGGTTTTAACTTTTACCTAATATATATATGCAATAAAAAATCAATTCAAAAATATATATTAAAATGATTATATGAAAAGATGTGAACATTTAAAAACTTATATGATAAATTAAGAAAGAGTCAACCATTATATTTTCATAAATAAAAATTTTTCTTTTTTTGGCTAAGTTCCCAACTAAATTTTTTATTTTTATTTTTATTTTTATTTTTTAAACAAAGCCATTAAATAACATTAATTTTTATGTTCTCAAATGATACTGTTTTTAATGAATATCTTCGATGTATACATGCTTCCAGACATGATCGCTCCATGTTTTCTCTCTCTATATAATTACATAAAATTCTCTCATTAAAAAAGTATATATGTAAAGTAAAATTCGTCCACCTTTTTTTTTTTTTTGTTTTCTTTAATATAACAGTACTGTACAGAACCACAATTTTGATACCGTGGCCCCGTTGCATCCTAACTTAGATGTAGATTCCAGAGTTATTATTATTTTAACCCATTTGGCTAGATCCATCCTATCAGTTTAGATCAGAGATCCCCATTTTTCTCTGCAAACGTAGGAATGTGAGGGTTGACACTGGTTTTTTTTTTTTTTAATAATAAAAAGGGGTCTTTTTTTTTTTTTTTTTTTTTGGTGGAACATAAAAAGGGGTCTTAAGTGTAGATTTATCAACCCATGCTAGGTGATAATAAGATGCAATGTGTACTAATGGGGTCTTAATGCGGTTTTCATTATGGGCACAATATATCTGTTGAAGCGTCATGTCTTGAATGATCGAATCACTTAAGTTCTACAAAATATCATGTGAAACGATATGAGAACTTCTACCATAAAGCCACACCCCATATTGATGGGTTGAGGTTTGATGTATTTCTCAACCTTGTCATATTGAGAAATCTCCTATTCAACCCGTAATGCCTCTACTGAGTGGTGTTAGATTGAGGACATTTCATTAAGCCTAATAAAATAACAAGGCTTTCATTCAACTATTTAAACTCATTTTTTAATTAATGAATTTACAAAACTGTACATAAAATTCTAATTTTATCAAAGTTAAGTATCAAGATACTAATATTAATCAAACTAACATATTTAAACAAAGTCTTAAAAAATCCAACACAATCCAAACTAATGAATCAAACCCAATCAAGTGTCAAGTTGGTTTGGATTGGATTGAGTTGGTGGGTTGCATCTTGGATGTACGCTAGCTAAAACATTGTCACTTTTTGATCAAGATTAATTAGTGAGACAGTCTAAGAAAAAATTTTAGTAACAAAAAAGTTTAAAAGAAATAAGAAAAAAAAGAAATAAGAGGTACAACATTTTTCGTAACTGTTGATATGGTTTGTTGTAACGAGAATAACATCATTTTCATTTTTGTCCATAAGTGACCCTACTCTCTCTATCATTAGACCAAAACGTTAATTCGGTTTTTGGTCTCTTACGCAATAATCACTAGTTGAGTTAACTGAAACTCATAAATTACTATGTTAATAATTTGGAAAAACAGTAGGAGAAATACCATGTCCTGATGTCCTAATCTTAGGTTGGGTTTATTTGACACACAACATGAAAAATATTTTCAACTGAGAGAGAGAAAAAAAGTGGGCATGAATATTCATGTGACAAACATGGTATTCAAATCTATCAAACAAACGTCAGAAAGTTCACGTACCTAACAACGACAGCCAGTTCAGGTTCTCTCTCTGCGTCTCACACACACTGTCTCTGTCACAATCACTCGGACTCGCACACGTCCACTTTCGAAAGCTTTATAATACAAATTACAAAGTCCCAACTCCAAATCCCAAAGGCCATCCACACCAAACTCCTTACTTTTTCTCTTCCTTCCTTCCTTCTCTCAGACCAAAGAGGAAAAAGCTTCAAAAGCAAAAGCTAAAGCTTTAGGAAAAAGAAAAGCAGACTCAAAGCCAAAGCAAACCCATTAAGCAAACGTTTATTCACAAAGAAATCTTACACACATACATTCATATTAGTAGTAATATATACACTGCACCCATGTCTCTTTCCAACTCTTATTCTTACTCTTACTCTTTCTCAATATTCCAAACAACCCAATGTCGTCAGAGATTGTGGTTGCAGACCCTGGCTATGATTATGAAGGTGACTTTAACACAGTCACAGAGTACACAGCACCAACAACTGTTACAAGGCCAATTGAGAGTGATATTGATCATCATTATGTCCCTGAGCCATTTGAGAGTGAAAGGTTGCCTCCCACTTTGGAATCTGGAATCCAAAGGTTTCTTCGTGTTGCTAATTTGATTGAAAGAGAGGAGCCTCGTATTGCTTATCTTTGTAAGTTCAAGAATTGTGTGAATTTTTGGGCAATTGGGTTAATCTATTTATTGATTTTATTGTGTTAATTACTAGTTCTTTGTTGGATATTATTGGCTTTGAATGTGAATGAAGGTATAGAATGTTTTAAGCTAATTAATGCATGTTATGTTGGTTCACAAGTATTGAACAATAGGAGAAAAGTGTTTTTTTTTAAAAAAAAAATTACAATTGTCCAAAAAAAAAAAAAAAAAAAAAAACAAGGCTATGCCATTCTTGTTCTAATTGAGGTTGAATTGGATGCTTTTAATCACTATTTTGGACAAACCCATTTCCATAAATGGTATTTTATTAACCTAGTAGCAAGGCCAAATGATTGGATCAGGAACAATTGGAGTAGAGATCTTCTGTTTACTTGAATTTTAAAGCTTAATGATTTTTTAAGTAGCATTTCTTATTTTTGCTTTCTTTCCTTCTTTTTCCTCAGCAAGCAAAAGAGACAAATAATGTGTGTCGCATTATTTCACATGAATTTAAAGTACTTAAAAAAAACAGTTTCTTGTAAGAAGTTGGAATTAATTTGATCTAGATTAAGGGAGCCTCCCAGTAGCTTCTTTCTTTTCTTTGAATTGACACTTAGTAAGTTGAGTAATTATTCAGCACCTCGGGAACAATGTTCTCTCATCTCATATAATAGTGGTTTTTTTATTTTTTTTTCTTCATGGTAAGACCCACCATTCATGTGAGAGGAGAGAACGTTGCTCCGGGAGTATTAAATAATTTTTCTAAAAGACGGGGCAGAACTTAATCCTGAAAAAGATTGAAGTTTTACTTAGAACTATGGCATAGTGTATTTTGCATTGCTTAGACAATTTTCCTTTGCAGGCCGCTTCCATGCCTTTACGATAGCACATTACACGGACCGCAATTCGAGCGGACGGCGTGTTCGGCAATTTAAAACGGCACTACTTCAACGACTTGAGCAGGTAGTCACCCCCATTGAAGCTAGCTTGTCCTATAAATCTGGGAAGTTCCTTCTTAGGTGGTTTCATAGATTTCCTTTTCTTACATCTTGCTTGCATTGATATGTGGTCAACTAGCTTTATTTTTCTTTAGTCTTGTCTTGTATTCACCAGATAATATAAATACTTACAGTTAGCCGATGAAAGTTTGATTTTGATTTTTAATGTTAATGGTTATGATCTCTGCTGCTTACCTTAAGCATTAGCCCTGTCTTTAACATAATTTTATGCTTTCCTTCCTTACCTCTCACTCACTTTGTTCACGCTAGAATAAAAGAGTGAAGCAATAGTAAGATCAACCTGTAACATATCTATAATAGTTTAGCATTTAATTTAATACGTATTTGTTCAAGCCTCAGAAGTAACAAAGAAACTTAATCCATCGGGGAATGTTTCTAGCTTCCCCATTTACTACTCTCATTCTTTCAAAACCTTCCACTAAATTACTATAAAAAAATAAAATAAAATAAAATAAATCTTCCACTAAATCAGTTTCTTTTAGTTACTTAAAGTTTGATCCATGGTCAAAGTTAAAGCTCATAACTTAAACCTCTCTTAAACTTTCAGAAGGTGATTATGTAGTACAAATTAAGATTGATGGTTGAGATGATGCTCCAAATCACCTTTTCACCACTAATGTCATTCCAACTGCTTATATTGGATTACATGTCATTGTATTATGCTCCTTATCTGGAAACCAACTTAAGCAGAACCTTCTTAGTTGTGAAGCAATGCAGTTTCCCTTTTGTGAGCTCTTGGAACATTAAGAGCATCACCAAGCATAACTATTTTCTGGAGTATCATATTTTCCAACCGTGTCTATTCCCTTTTATTTCTTTGTTTCATTTCAGCATTTTCCGTTCTAAATTTTCATGTCTCTCGTCTTTGTTGAAATCATAGGATGAAAGAATCACGATTAGGAAAAGGAAAGAAATGAGTGATATACGTGAACTCAAACGTGTATATCATGCATACAAAGATCTGATCAAACCTGGTGGAGTACTTGATTTAGAAATCAGGTAATCAAGACTCTTTTTTAGATTATGTGTGCTTCTGTTCAGGTAAATTTAAAGTGTTCCAGGTTGTGTTCCCTAAGCCTAATTAATCTGAGGACTTTATTTCAATTAGTGACAAAGAGAGGTGGATTCATGCACGTTATATTGCTTCTGTTTTGTTCGAAGTGTTGGAGGCAGTTACGAATGCAGCTGATCCTCAGGTGCTCCACCCCCCACCCCCTCTCTTTTGTGTATTCATTTTTCTTTTATTTTGTTTCTAGTATTTTTGGACTTAACAAAACATTAACAGTTCCAGAGGAGATATAATTTTTTTTCTTAGTTTGATTTTTTTGTTACCTCACAATAGGCCCTTGCTGATAGAGAGAGCATCCACACAAATTTTGAGTACAACATTCTGCCACTTGATAATGGAAGCATCCAGCAACCGATTATGCAACTACCTGAGGTCTGATGCTGTATGGATAATCTAAATTTTTTTTTATCCATTTAATCTGCTGAGTGTTCATATCTGGACATGGTGCTTCTTGCCTAAGTTGTAGTAGAGTTGAATAAGTATGCTAATACACTAATGAAATGATACAGATTGTGGCTGCAATTGCAGCCATCCGCAATATTCGTGGTTTACCTTCAGTCCAAGATTTTCAGAAACGGGGGAGAGTCAGAGATTTGTTTGATTTTCTTCAGTATTGGTTTGGATTTCAGGTTATATTTTCTTGATTTTTGGTTTTACTTCCTTTCTTATTCTTCTATACTGTATCACATGGTTTCACAAGACATATGAAATTGACAACTTGGAACTTGATGAAATAGTCCTCAATTTTCTAAGCTGCCACTTTCAGACACCGAAGATTTTCCCTGATATCATTACTGTGTTTTGATCAGGAAGATAATGTAGCTAACCAGAGGGAGCATTTGATTCTACTCCTTGCTAACAAGCACATTCGGCAAAAAAATCTGAAGACATCTAACTCAAAGGTGTCTTTTCTATTAGTTTGTAAATTTTGATATTACTTTCTTACCTTGTAATGTTTGATAATCTTATTTTGACAGTTAGTAGATGGTGCTGTGGATGAATTGATGGCAAAGTTTGTTAAAAATTACATAAATTGGTGCAAATTTTTGGGGAGAGAAAGCAACATCAAGTAAGATATGTGATCTAGTTTGCTCCTTTCTTTGCATCAAAGAGAATATAAATCTTAGTCCATTGTTCTTATGATAACAAAATAATGTAATTTCCTATCTTTCTTACTCATAGTTATTATTTTTGGAAAAATATTGCAATTAATTTGTTTCTTATTGCTTGTTACGCATGTTTATTTTTTTAATATCCTTTTTGTTATATGCTCCTTGTCTGTTTTCCCATTTCTCTCTTTATTTTTCACAACTTTCTTTTTTTATAATTTATTTTAGTCCTTCAGTTTATTTTTTACTACAATATATTATTTGTCTGTGCAGGTTGCCTTTTGTGAAACAGGAAGCACATCAATATAAACTCTTATATATAGGGCTTTACGTTCTTATATGGGGGGAGGCTGCAAACTTGCGTTTCATGCCAGAGTGCCTCTGTTATATTTTTCACCATGTGAGCTGAAACTTTATTGCTGTTCTCAGTGTAAATAATCTTAGCTTGGTCTTTTTATTGTAGGTTGAACTTGAAGTACATCTTTACATGTTTACATATCAATAGTACATAATATTGTTAACTTGACTAGCTAGGAAGCACAAATACATAAATGGGACACATATACGATACGTTCTGGACATGGTGATATGTCAATTGTTTAAAATTTAGGATATGATACTGCGGGGATACTTTAATTAATCATTATATAAGTATTTTTAAATACATATTATGCTATGTTATAGTTTAAAGATCAACAACAGATTCTAAAGGGTGTAAAATATGTCTTAATAATGAAACAAATTTAGAAGCTTTTCATAGAGAGAAAGTGAGTGAGAGAGAGAGTTAAAATAATTGGACGTCTCCAATACGGAAACAGCTGCTAGTTTGAAATATCCATGCTTCTTAGTTGATTAGAAAACTTATTCTTGGGTTTGAAAGCAAACTACACTAACCAAAAAATCCAGACAAACCTGTTTGTTTGAGTACTCCTGGAAACTGTTGGAATATGTTAGGCCATGGTTTCTGAATGACTCCATTGTATTATTATCTCACCTACAACTTCACAGCATTAATATTAAGAATACACCAGTTCTATTACATTGAACTTAAACAAAAGTTTGTTACAACAATGCAGAAAGACAAAATTACATTAAGACATCTCTAAGTTTCTTATTATTAGGATTAGAATTTTGGTTATATAATTAAATTCATCATTTTCTAACTGCTTAAGCTTTTGGGAGAATTAGTAATTTATCGTGGTATCAAATCTGTTGATACCACTCTACCTCCTATTCAAAAGTTAAAAAACCCATTCTTTAGGTCCCATTTATTATGCAACATGGGACTTCACTCACACGTGTAACCCAACAATGATGCCTTGAATAAATGCTTGGCTATGAGCAAACTGCATTAAGGACACATTTGCTTTATTTATTTCCAAATAATCATTGTCTGGTCTGTACTGTCTTTCTAGATTATAATTCTTTTGAATTAACTTCTGAATCTGTTTGAGGGAATTAGGGAAGCCTTTCATTAAATAGTGACTTTCAATTCCACATACAATATGTGGCAAGAAAATATGAACTCTTTTATTTCTTCTGCCATTGTTTCATCAAACTATTTGAAATTTCGTATTAACATACATTATAATTGACTTTTGAGCATGACTATAGTTTAGTACACAGAACTAGTATTTAGTCTAATGGTAAATTAAAGTATACGAAAAAATATACCTCTTGAGCTATTCACTAATTGAGCAACTAGTGTCTTTATTAAACTTGATGCTTTCCTTTGCACTCTTACGTTATACATTTAAGGGAATGCATGTGAAAATTAATGTACATATTAATGTTTCATGTCTTATTATTCATTTTATGTCTTTATTTGATTAAGATGGCATATGAGTTGCATGGTATGTTAAGTGGTGATCTGAACTTAACAACTTGGGAGAAGGTTATGCCAGCATATGGAGGACAGCCAGAATCCTTCCTTAACAATGTAGTTACCCCCATATACAGGGTTATAAGTGAGGTACTTCTTGATTGTACACTATTACTGTATTTGTTCCTGACCAAGAACTGATTTTCTTGTCTTTTTCTTTTAGTCTTATTTTATGTAACTAATTTTCTTGTCCAAAACTGAAGGAAGCAAAGAAAAGCAAAAATGGGACAGCTGACCATTCTACATGGAGAAACTACGATGATCTGAATGAGTATTTCTGGTTAGAATAAATTTGTGTGTATTTGCCAAGTTGGGTTCAAGAAATGAGAAGAAGGTAGTTATATCTACAATTTCTGCAGGTCTCCTGATTGTTTTCAAATTGGTTGGCCCATGCGTCTGGACCACAATTTCTTTTGTGTACAATCTTCAAACAAACCTAAAGCTAAGAAAACTCCGGCATCACATAATACAGTAGAAGAAAGGATGAATAGAGAAGTGAATGAAGATGAAGAACCAGGGGTAAATTATATTTATTAATACTACTATTTATTAATTATATTTATTAATACTACTATTTATTTCAATAAATAGTATAATATAAAACTCATTAAAGAGACAATAAAGCATGTTTTTACTAGTATAGACAGATATATAAGTGGTTGTATAATTCTTTCTTCATTTAATAAAGCATTAATTTTCTATATAAAAATAAATACATAAGTGTTTGTTTCGTTTCACATGATATAATAATTTACTTTCTAGTTTCTAGTACTTTCTTATGTCCTACCTGGATATAATATGACATGAATGGCTGTTTGCTCTACACAGTGAGAATCTCAGAGAAGTCTCTGGGTTCAAGAATTTTGATAGCAAAATTCAGTGTTTCTGGCTTGCTTAAGAGATGGAAACCTGAAATTTAAAAAACTGGACATTTTTCTATCACATGAAATGATACTTGATTCCGGAATTAATTCTCAGTTAATACTAGGATCTAATATATTATGAGTGATCCTTGGTATGTGGAAATAGATTGTGGCATCAACATTATAAATATTATAGCATATTCATAAATAGAAACACATTTGGAACCAAAATTTTAAAAAATGTTGGTATCTTCGATAAACATTATAGAACTATCTTGCTTCAATGCATGAGTTTCAATGGAGTTTATCCTATGTGACTAGTATGGAAAAGTAAGATTGCTTTCACCGACTTTCCTCAGCTGAGGCTGTTCTTGTCTTTTGTAAATACAAGACCGGTACTTCTAGTTCTGCCTTTTTTTTTTTCCAATGGACGTGGGAAAAAGAATATTAATTATGGATTTTTTCTTCCAACTGCATGACTCTTCTGCTTTAGTTGATACCCTATTCTTAAAGAGTCTCACATATTCTTTTCCCACAGGCTACTATGGAGGAATTTCAAGAAAAGAAATGGTTAGGGAAGACAAATTTTGTAGAGATCCGTTCATTTTGGCAGATTTTTAGGAGTTTTGATAGAATGTGGAGTTTTTTCATTCTATCCCTTCAGGTGTGTCTAGAACCTAGTATGCTTGCCTTTTGGATTACATGCTTCTTGTGATGGTTTTGCCATATTTATTGATAATTTCTGTTCTTCCTAGGCAATGATAATTATGGCGTACCATGATGTGGCATCTCCACTTCAGATGTTTGACACAGTAATATTTGAGGACATTCTGAGCATCTTCATTACCTCTGCCATACTTAACCTCATTCAAGGTATGATGCCAGCATCTTACTGTGGGATTATTAAAACAGATAAGGTGAAAAAAATAAAATTTTACTAGGTTCCACAAAATTTTACCTCTTTTTCCTAATTTCCTCTTAACCCAATTGTAATATTTATTAAAATATTGGCAATGAGTCACCATATGTTTGGTTTATATGCATAAACCATCACAAAAGCTTTTTTAAAGGTGCCTGTTATGTTTTAATGGGTTTGCTGTCAGAAGCAGCTATATTTGGTGTTGCTTTATATATCAAACCCATTTTTTCTTAGACTTCAATGTACCTTATGAAATTCACTGAATGGTTGTCTGCTTTTCCCAATTTCCCTAAAGGTCCTTGGCTGTTCTTCCTACTTTGAGTTCTGGTATCAGAAGACAACATGCAGTATTTACAGCAATGTAACATTGTTTGTTTTGGCAGGATAGTTTAGCATGTGTAATGGTTGTACTATTATCCTTCAAACAAAAAAGATATTTTCTCATTAAAACTAACCTATTTCATGAACATGTTCTTTTTTGGTTTCTCTGAAAAGTGCATAAATTTTGAAGATAGTGGGCTCTCTTTAGTGCCATGGCTTCTAGTTATCTTTCCATTTTAGATATTGTTACCACCTAAGATTTTTTTTACCTAATTAATCCTGGTAGGCTATCTAAAATATCATCTGTTACTTGAGTAAATCTTTCAAGTAGGTCATTCTCTACCATGGCCCTTTTTCTTAATTTAAATATGTTATACTTAATGTTAAGAAGTATAGAAAAAGTAAAGAAAACATCTGTAAATGTTTTTTGCTTTTTCAAACCATATGCACCCTTCAAATTTCATCTAAAAGGTGGTCTTTCAAGCTTTATGCACTAGCCAATTTTTAAAACTCTCGAACAGATTTCTTTATATGGAAGAAAGTCAAGAGACATATTATACATTTCTCACTTTTAAGTCAATATTCCAGATGAGGTCTTCCTCTGGTATGGTAACAACATCACGTTAAAAAGTCGGAGGTTTTGGTTGAAATTTTTTGGTTTTTATTTTTATATTTATATTTATTTTTATTTTTATGTAAGTCTGAGTTCAGAAAAGCATCTATCACCTGGCCAGATAAGGAATAAGAGCTACTAGCCTAGAGTGATGGCTAAAAGATATATGTGCTTGCAGCAATTCTTGACATTACCTGTACATGGAAAGCTAGAGGCACAATGGGATTCTCTCAGAAGAGGAAACATGTGATGAAGATGGCTGTTGCAGTGATTTGGACTCTCATTCTTCCTCTGTGCTATGCTAAATCTAGAAGAAAATACACTTGTTATTCCACACAATATGGGAGCTGGCTTGGAGAATGGTGCTTTTCTTCCTATATGGTTGCCGTTGCAATTTACTTGATGACAAATGCTGTTGACATGGTGTTGTTTTTCGTTCCTGCTGTTAGCAAGTATATTGAGGTCTCAAACTACCGGATATGGACAGTTTTAAGATGGTGGACTCAGGTAAGTTCACGATATATCTTAGTGACTTTATTGCAATATTCAAGTCACTCTTTTGCTGTTGAATCTGGGTTTTCATACATGTAGTAATAAGATGCAACTTATAAGATCATGATGCCATACAATTACTGTTATCACTAGGAAGATCTAATTTGCCCTTTTAATATCATTGAGATTATATCCATCTCAGATCTTCAGTTTTAATTAATGTATCTTTGATTCTTTATCATACTTTCTTCATTGTTCACTATGACAGGATGGTGGGACTAGCTATGTGTACTTCTAGTCACACATTCCTCTTTCAACCTTCTTTTCTCTAGAGAATTTTGTGGATATTGTTTGATGTGGAAAGTGGTACAATAGAAATTAACTGAAATTTTTTTGACTATTTGATACATATATCATACGAGAAAATTTAGTAATTCAAAAGTGGCATTCGTTTGGAGTTTTCTTCTTAAATGCAGTAAAGATAAATCATTATCATACTTGAGTTTCTCTAACTCCCATTCCTCCCCCCTCCCCCCCCCCCCCCCCCCAAACTTCATAGTTGTATGATGCATATGAGTTGTCTTATGTTTTCAATTTTATTGAGCTTGGTTTTGTTGACTTAGCGATTTTTTTTTTTTTTTTTTGAAAATTTTGCCTTTTATCGTGTAGCCTGGAATATATGTTGGACGTGGGATGCAAGAAAGCCAAGTTTCAGTTGTGAAGTATATACTATATAGCCATTCTACATTTTGTTGGTACTGTACTTATGTAAATATTTTCCTAATATATCATTTTTCTTGCTATATAGGTATACAATTTTTTGGATACTAGTATTGTTAAGCAAATTTTTGTTCAGCTACTTTTTTGAGGTGAGTAGTAGTGTGACTGTCTATATTATGTGATGACAATAAAATATTGTGATTGGTAATAAGTCTCATGAGATAAATTAAACTTGATCCACCTTCTCCAGTGGTTTATATTTATTCATGACTGTAAATCTAATGTCTCTGCATGGTTGTGTAATTTGAGAATATGCAAAACCTATCCACATAAACTGGTACTTGGTTCAGCATTCATGTGAAAGACTTGATGTGTTTACTATTTTCAAACGTGGTAGCACCCATTTCTAATTGGCTCCATTATGAGTGCTGTAGGGAAAGGTCTCAGGTTTATGTTGAGTATCATCAATTCCAAAACTCTAAGCTATTAAGCATAGGACACAAAGTATCTCTCTCTCTCTCTCTCTCTCTCCCAGAAAAAAAAGGTTGGTGCTAATGAGGATCACTAAGCTTGAACGAAAGGCCTCACTCGCAACCTTGCTATGATAGAAGTATCAATCTTTAAAGTCTAAGCTATTCAGAATGTTAGAAACAATCAGTTCCAAGAATTTAAGCTGTCAGGAAGTAGACCAATAATGCATATTACGCACATACTAACGGGGAAATTAGCATGGGGCTCCAATGCTCCCAAAAATTAAAAAACCATAAAAAAAGAAAAAAAGAGTATTCAACTGAGGAGAAATTGAATCTTCACTAAATATTTTCTTCTTTTTAATTTTCATATTATTGTGACTGAAGCTTTAAAAGTGCAATGTTATCTCTCATTAGTCAGATTTATTGCATCAAACAGTATATGCTATCTTTCTCATTTTAACCATATTTAGAAATGCTCAGATGCGAGTTCTCTAATGATTAGTTGTTTCTTATTACCAATATAAAAATGCAGATAAGACCACTCATGGCACCAACAAAACAAATTATGAAAATTGGTGTGAAAAATTATGAATGGCATGAGCTCTTCCCAAAAGGTAGTTGTTATTTCTTTCTATGTTACGTGCCAAAAGAGTAAATTTGAATACCATTGATGTCAACATGTCTGATAAAAATTTGTTCTCCTGTTGCAGTCAAAAGCAATGCTGGTGCAATAGTTGCTGTATGGGCTCCCATAATAGTTGTGAGTTTGATTACAATATCTATAACAGTCCTTTTGATGGTCCGCATTTAGAAGTCTGAGATGGAAACAAGATCGCTGTCAATTATAAAAGTACAAAAGTCAATCAATGAAACCGAACCCTTCTTAGAATGATATTGAAAGCTCTGGGAAAAGCATACTTTTATCTTGCATGATATTTCTGATACTTGGACATTCATTTATTCTCTATTTTGTTTATTCTAGGTGTATTTTATGGACACACAGATATGGTATTCTGTTTTCTGTACAATCTTTGGTGGAGTTTATGGAATTTTGCATCACCTTGGTGAGGTAAGAAGTACATTTCTTACCAAAGTAATGTGATCATGGTCTCACTCTTCTTGTTTCTTACAGATTCGGACATTGGGAATGCTGAGAAGCAGATTTCACTCCTTGCCTCATGCATTCAATGTATGCCTTATCCCACCCTCATCCAGGAATGATCAGAAGAAAAGAAATGGTTTCTTTCAAAAACGATTTGGGAGGGTATGAGGTTTTCACAATGCAATGTTATAGAATTACTTTAAGTATCTCTTTCTTTACTTGTCTGATGATTAAACTGATTGTCTCAGGTATTGGACAATGGAAAAATTGACGATTCCAGGTTTGCTCTATTATGGAACCAAATTATTAGTCATTTTCGATCAGAGGATTTGATAAGCAACAGGTGATTTATTTGTTTCAATTATTTTTTGCATTGTTGTGTGATGCATGAGAAAATACCTGAAACGGGTATGTTCTATGAGCAGGGAGTTGGATTTGATGAGAATTCCTATGTCAGCAGAAATATTTTCTGGCATTGTTCGTTGGCCTGTTTTCCTCCTTGCTTACAAGGTATATTGCTTATATTTCACTGTTTCTGATTTTGCTCTGTGCTGTTTTTCACTTGTAAACATGTCTTCCTATTTATACTAGTTTTCAACAGCCTTGAGCATTGCAAAAGATTTTAAGGGAAAGGATGGGGCTCTTTTCCGAAAGATTAAGAAAGATAAGTACATGTATTCTGCTGTAACGGAGTGCTACGAGTCATTGAAGTACATACTTCAAATTCTTGTTGTGGGCAATCTGGAAAAAAGGTAGAGATGGCAACATTTTTGGTTAAACATACTGTTCCATATAAAATTTTTTGTGGATAGAAAATTTTTATAGATTTAGCTAGTATTTTATGGCAAATTTTTACTTCTTTTGTCCCCCCTCCCACCCCTGTGGGTCCTTGGTAGGCAAATGTAGTGAGAGTTGTGTATGCCATTTTGCTAGCGCCTCACTTCTAACCTTTTTCCTTGTGGATTCAATGCTATATTCTGCATCGCTTTCCAGGATAATATCTGCCATAGTAAATGCAATCGAAGAAAGCATTGGAAGATCGAGTCTTCTTCAGGACTTCAAGATGAAAGAACTACCAACTTTATTAACAAAATGTATCGAATTAGCTGAACTTCTGGTAATTGTTGCATCCACCACAAAGCTACTATAATAATGTTTATAATGAATTTTTTAGTCAATACTTGATATCATATTGACTTTTAGTATCAAATGTTTTAAGATCGAGGGAAATGAAAGCCATCATGATAAAGTTGTGAAAGCTCTCCAAGATATTTTTGAGCTTGTAACCAATGATGTGATTAATGATTCCAGGTTTGGTGTGCTTAGACTTTAGTACCATCTTTGAGTTTATTATTATTATTATTATCATCAAGATAGATTAATTCTAATGCTCAAGTTCACTATTTTTCATTTTAAATGTGGGCAGAATATTGGACCTTCTCTACTCATCCCAGAAGATAGAGGGTGATTTCAATGATATTGCACCACAATTATTTGCATCATTTGCTGACAAGAAATCTATCCATTTCCCCTTGCCAGATAGCAATCCATTGGATGAACAGGTGATTGTGATGTTCATTACTTCTTTCAATAATGTTTTCCTTTAATTCCTCTTTTTAGTTGCTTGGGCTTGTTCATCATACCTAGGCTTCAATCATTTACTTGGTTTGTAATCTTGGAAGCACGGTTTCTTTATAATAGGCACTGTACCAGTTTGGCCGTATGTGATATGTATCCGATACATCACATTGGCATACACCACTGCTGCTTGATGTTTGCATCAGTCATGTCTATCCATATTCCCTGTTCACATCAGTGTTCATGGCTTGTTATCTTTAACATGCACAGCTTTGCCTGTCCACTTCCTCAATACATGGATTAGCATTATATAATATGCGGCCTGCAGTTGTAAGAATTAGATAAATACTAATTAAAGTATTCAATGGCAGATCAAGCGTTTTCATTTGTTGCTTACCATCAAAGACACTGCAATGGACATACCTTCAAACTTAGAGGCAAGGAGGCGTATTTCATTCTTTGCTACTTCTCTCTTTATGGATATGCCCAGTGCTCCTAAAGTGCGGAATATGCTTTCATTCAGGTCAAATTTGTTATCTCCCATTTTTGTTCTTGGTACATTCAACATGTGTTTACTTCATGTATTTACTTTCTAGGCCACTTCATTTCTATATACAACAATGTAGTTAGTTCTCTTTGAAAATTTTATTTATTTTATTTATTTATTTTTAAATTGCTGAATAGAATGAAAATATAATTGTCAAAAGTATTGAAACTAATGCTAATTATCCTACTTTTATGGGCACCATGTGGTCCATATCTCCGACTTATACTTCAGAAGAAATAAAACTAAAATATTTTGTTTTAGTTATGACTTTTCCTGTTCTTGATGCTTGGATCTAAAGTTTATAATTTGTTTTCCTTTCCATATGATCTGTACAATTTCCCTGTTATGGTGCAATATGAAAGATTAAAAGTACTAAAAAATAAGGATAAAAAATTATGAAGGCTAAGTAGGAAAACACTAGATTTTGGAATCAGCGAAGAATAAAATTCCATATAGGATCAAAGATGAGGAGTGATTGTCAGTACTTACACCTCATAGGATTTCAAAGAGCACCTTGTAGGTAGAAGAAAGAATTATGCCTTTTTTTTTTCAAGGTTATTAGAGAAGAGAGCTGATTTATTAAAATAACATGAGAGCTCTTGTGAGTTGTTGGTGGTAAGATTATGTTATAATTTATTTCATTCAGAAAAACCAAACATCCAAATTATAAGGCCACTTTAACAAATTGGGTTGTGAAGGACTCAATTTAAAATTTAATCATTCACTAAAATAGATTGACCAAAATAAGAGTTGAAGGACATGTATTATAGTATCTGTAGAACCATGTAAGCAACCCCTTTATTTCCACGAATGCATTTTGCAAAGAAACAGAAGTTACATCTCTTTTCCATTTCTGTTAAGAGTCCTTATTATTTCCACCTCCCTTAGGAAACTGAAAATTGTTTAATTCCTACAAGATGCTCAAATTGAAAAGGCCCAATAAGCAAGTATTTTGGAACACGATGATGTGGTAGGTCACAGTTTTAGAACTCATATTATGTAACTTGTTCAATCTGCTACAAATCAATGATTGCTGGAAATAATAGCTTAATAATTGTGTGTTTAAATAAAAACTTTATTTAGGTGCAGGCATTGTGAAAATTGATCAGATAAACATCATAACCTTTTAGGAAGAAAGCAAAATCCTTGTTAAAGTATTCACACTGTTAGAGTCCAAATTGTTGAATGTCTTCCCTCACAGGCACATCACTAACTAGCCAGTGTTTATGCATTTAAAGAGTAACGCATGTTCATTTTTCACATGGCGTATCTGTGAAAGTAGTATAAGAATTCTAGTATGTCATAACTCATAAGTGATGAGATTTTAATATACCATAAAGCAATTTCTTGAATCTGACAGATTCAACTTATCTTTAGCATTCATTCCACAGGTGCAATCTTTTGTATGTAATTGAAATTGATATCTTATCATTCTATTCTATTCTATTCCCCACTTTTTGTGGCAGTTATATAAACATCTACTCTAATCTTTATAGTTCTTATTGGTACAGTGTCATAACTCCACACTACATGGAAGATATTAATTTTTCAAAAAAGGAGCTTTATTCAAGCAAGCAAGGGGTTTCCATAATCTTTTATATGAAAAAGATATTTCCAGGTTACTATAAGATTGGAATCTGTTAATATATTTTAGTTATATCTATTCTGATTCAACTCTTAGCTCACAGCTATTTCTTATCCTTTTTCTTAGACGAGTGGAAAAACTTTTTGGAACGCATGGGTTGTGAAGAGCTGGATGTTGAATCAAAGGATGATGAATCAAAGGAGGAGCTTAGGGAGGAAGAGTCAAAGGAGCAGCTTGGGGAGGAAGAGTCAAAGGAGGAGCTTAGGGAGGAAGTGCGAAATTGGGCTTCATTCCGAGGACAAACATTAAGTAGAACAGGTGAATGAAAAAGGCTAGAAATCTTTGTAACGTTGGATAGTTATACTAAACATAATATTATGTAATTGTACTCATTATATTCTCCATTTTATCTTGTGGTTATTGCAGTTAGAGGAATGATGTACTATAGAGAAGCCTTAAAATTACAAGCATTTATTGACATGGCTGCAGAGGAAGGTTTGTGATTGTAAATATGGCTCATAATATTCGGGTGTCTTTGTTTGAAATGCGATCATCAATGCATTATATCTTTAATAGAGTGATAGGCCATTCTAATGCCTTACTAGCTATGCTTGAGATTATTTTTGAACAATGGTTTGACTAAAATCTTTTGGCACTTACTGATTATTCTCGTCCAGATATTCTTGATGGTTACGATACTGCTGGAAAAGGAAACCATACATTCTCAGCTCAACTAGATGCAGTAGCAGACATGAAATTCACATACGTTATTTCTTGTCAATCATTTGGATCACAAAAAGCTTCTGGAGATCCCCATGCAGATGACATAATTGACTTGATGAAGAAGTACTCCTTTACCCAAAAAAGAAATGATTGCAGAAGTATTCAATCTGTATATGTTATATATAAAATTAGAAGTCATATAACTCAGAATATGCATTTATTGCTTGAAGGTATCCATCTCTCCGTGTTGCTTATGTTGAGGAGAAAGAAGAGATTGTTTCAGGAAAACCTCGAAAGGTTTATTCTTCATTGTTGGTTAAAGCTGCCAATGGTTATGAACAGGTAATATTAGGCTTTGTACTTTAAATGCATGATTGCATCCTCACACTGTCTCTTCTTAGAGTGAATTATAAAATCTAATTATATATATAAATAAACATTTAGTTGTTGAGTATGCTGTTATCTTTTATAGGTAATATATCGCATAAAGCTTCCAGGCCCACCAGATATTGGAGAAGGGAAGCCTGAAAATCAAAACCATGCCATAATCTTCACTCGTGGTGAAGCTCTCCAAACAATCGATATGAACCAAGTAGGCTCCTTCTCAAGTGACTAAATATTAACAAATTTCCATATTTGTTCTTATGCTGTCTGGTTTTTCAGGATAATTATTTGGAAGAAGCACTGAAAATTAGAAATATTCTGCAAGAGTTTCATCGTCACCAAGGGAGGAGGCCTCCTACAATACTTGGTCTGAGGGAACACATATTCACAGGAAGGTTAGATTTTTTTCTTGTGTTTTATGTTTCACTTACTATGTCACATACCTAAGTGGTCAATACCATTCAATGGGAATATGAGAGATGGTCAATTGAGTTGGATAAGTAACTCCAAGAAGTGTACAACTTCATGAGTTGCAGTGGTTGAAATGATATGTAAACCCCAAATAGGCTGTTGAATGAATTTAATATTTTTTCACATTAAACAACAAATTCAAGAACACTCTTAGCTCATGATAAGTTCGGTAGTGTAGTTCAATATGGGAACTTAATTCTTGCTATGGTATAAGCATCATGACCATTTTATGGACTCCATGGGTGTTTAGATGTATAAAATATATCAATACAATGACTGAGATATAAAATCTATGGCCTTGAGCATATATCATTTCATGAGGAGGTTTTATCACTTTACTGGAGTATTTTTTACTCCGACAATATAATGTGTTCCATGAAAATAATTTATTGAGAGAATAGTGTTGGAAATTAGAATAATGGTCAAAATATTAACTTCATCATTTCCTAATATCTTAAACTTTTGGGACAAATTTTAGTTTATCATGGACCACAGGGGAGGGAGTGTTAGAACTTAGAATATTGGTTAAATGATTAAATTCACCATTTCATGATAACTTAAGCTTTAGGGATAAGTGGCAGTATATCAGATAGTAAATCCTTTGTTCTACTGCTTTTTCTCTTCCGTTTCTCCTCTAAGCTTTTTTTTTTCATTATTATTTTTTCACTTTTCTTTCTCTTTCTGCTGAGAATTTCTTCATACATAAGCAAACTTTTTTTTTTTCTAACTAGCTGGTGTAAGCACTAGGAATTCAGAAACACCTTTCTATGTGATCACTTCTAATGCAGGACTTACAGATGCTGACACTAGCATGTATATGAACACCAAGTCTCTGTCAGTAGGCTTCTAAATGAATTGATTTGTAATTTCTAGGCCTGAAAAATTATGACTTAGTCTGTTCACCTGTAAAACCTTTGAATAATCTGTTTGAATGAGTTACTAAATGCACTGGCAAGAATATCTGAATTTTTCTTTTATTGAGGTGTTTTTCAACCCAATGATATTTTAAAACTGCTAATGGATAAGCTTCAAAGTGCATGACACATCTTGCTCAAGTTTTGTTGTTATTCTGACATTTGTGGAAGAAGGAAATCTATAATCATCAGCTTATAGTGAAACTATCGCCAACTAGCATTTATGTTATTTTAAATTGTATATGAAATATAATGATCTCTGAGAATTTATATTAGAAATATCAGAACTTATAGGCTGTCTTCTTTTTTCTATTCCACTGCAGTGTTTCTTCTCTAGCATGGTTCATGTCATATCAAGAGACCAGCTTTGTCACCATCGGTCAACGGATTCTTGCCAGTCCTCTCAGGTAAGGGATACATCATTTCTGTGAGCTCATTCTTAGAAGACAAGGCATGCATGTGTACATGTGCATGTCTCTATGTTGGGTTGATTATTTGCTTGGTATGGGCAAGTAAGCATTGTCTCAGTGGTTTAATTTTTAGTTATCTTTGTAACCTCAAACAAGTTTGGTTGACTTGGTAATCTCAAAACAGCATAAACATTTACTGGTTATATATTTGCAACCATTATATAGTCTTTTTAAGTATTCTTAGATCCTTTGGTTGTATTTTTTAACTCAACTGCGCTTACCTATGTGCTCCTGCTTGGTTCTCATTCTTATAATTTTGTTCTAATATCAGGGTACGATTCCACTATGGACATCCAGATGTATTTGATAGGATATTTCACATCACAAGAGGTGGTATAAGTAAAGCATCCAAAACAATTAACTTAAGTGAAGATGTTTTTGCAGGTAAGAATTACTGTAATATTACATTCCCAACATATGGTCAAAATTGATTCACATTTACATGCATCTGATCTCGTGTAGGATTTAATTCTACTTTACGGCGGGGATGTATTACATATCATGAGTACATGCAAGTTGGGAAAGGTCGTGATGTAGGCCTAAATCAGATCTCAAAGTTTGAAGCCAAAGTAGCTAATGGAAACAGTGAACAAACTATAAGTCGTGATGTACACCGCCTTGGACGGCAGTTTGATTTCTTCCGGATGCTATCTTGTTATTTCACAACTGTTGGGTTTTACTTCAGTAGCCTGGTAAACCATTTCAAAATGCAAAATCATCCCTTTATTTCTATTAGCATTAGTTAACTGATTACTAGCATTAGTTAACTGATTACTTTTTCCTTCCCCACCCCCCCCCCCCCCCCCCCCCCCCCCCCCCCCCCGGCGGGAGAAGATTACTTATTAAATTTCTTATCATGCAGAACTTCACTCCCTAAAATTATGTATCTACTAACATATCTGACTTTACAAGGAAAATAGGTTTGGCTAGGAATATGATAGCTGGAGTGAAAATATGAAAAGATACTAATTATATAATCAGAGAATACTTGTATTAATGTTGAGTTGCCAACATCCTTGATGTTCGTCAGTGCTTTGGTTTTCTACATATGCAGATGCATTGTGTTAAGGGGAAATGATGTCTTGTAATGTTCAAGTTGTGTGTTCTATTGAAGTCCATGTTTTTTTTTTTCCCTTCATTATATGTGAAAATGTGAGTGTGCCTTTTGAGGAGTTGATACAACATTCCTATACGTTGCTTTTCTGTTCACTGTTGATGTCATTTTGTGGTTGACTTGAAATTTGCTTTACAAATCCACAGATATCAGTAATTGGAATTTATGTGTTCCTCTACGGACAGCTGTACCTTGTTCTTAGCGGGTTGGAGAAAGCACTTCTTCTTGAGGCTAAAGTGCGGAACATACAATCCTTAGAAACAGCTCTTGCCTCCCAATCATTTATTCAGCTTGGGCTCCTAACAGGCTTACCAATGGTGATGGAGATTGGACTTGAGAAAGGGTTTCTTACAGCCATTAAAGATTTTATCCTTATGCAATTGCAGCTGGCTTCTGTTTTCTTTACTTTCTCCCTTGGAACAAAAACTCACCATTATGGTCGAACAATTCTGCATGGGGGTGCTAAGTACAGACCCACTGGGCGTAAGGTCGTGGTATTTCATACTAGCTTCACTGAAAACTACAGATTGTATTCAAGAAGCCACTTTGTCAAAGGATTTGAAATATTGCTCTTGTTGATTGTCTATGATTTGTTTAGGAGGTCTTACGAGAGCAGCATGGCTTATGTGTTAATCACTTATTCTATTTGGTTCATGTCAATCACTTGGTTGTTTGCACCAATTCTTTTTAATCCCTCAGGGTTAAGTTGGGACAAGATAGTTGATGACTGGAAAGATTGGAATAAGTGGATCAGGCAGCAGGGTGGTATAGGAGTTCAACAAGATAAAAGTTGGCAATCTTGGTGGGATGATGAACAAGCTCATCTTCGTCGATCAGGGCTGGGTTCTAGGTTGATAGAAATACTTCTCTCTTTTCGGTTTTTCATATATCAGTATGGTCTGGTCTATCACCTTGACATATCCCAACAGAGCAAAAATTTTCTGGTGTATGTGCTTTCATGGGTTGTGATTATTGCAGTTTTCCTACTATTCAAGGTAAATTCTTTCCTTGGCCTTTAACCAGGGAATTAGTCTATATGCTTTACTTAATCTTCTTGCATAATATGTTGTGTACATGAAATACATCTCGTAGTCTCAGTAGCTATTTTGGTTGAACTTATTGAGATTATTTGATTAGCAGAAATTACTTCATGAAGAAAATATGAAAATTTAATAGTTTAAAAAATTTATAATTAGATTATTCACTTGAAATAATTTCTGACCTACGAGATATTGGTGGCATTTGAGATTATTGCATGTCTTAGATAACCTTTTTTGTGATTTGCCTGACACAAAGTCACAAACAGATATGCATGCTCTTTTTGTCTTCAGATGCAATTGAAATTATATGTTTTAATTACCTCAGTTTACCCAATAACATATATATTTTTATAGAACCTGATTCTGGTAACTCTTCTTTAATATCTGAAGAACCACCTATTTACGGCGTGAATGTATGATGACAACATCATTCTGCTGACCTAGTTTCAAAACTTATCTGCAGACACTGTCTAAACCCAACTTAGAGTCTTTATTCTGACCGCATCCTTGTAATGATAAAATTCCTTGCATATTAACCCGGGACACATGTTATCTATTACAATAAGGACCATATTTGACAACAAGGAATAGAACATTCCTTATAGAGTGCACTACTTTCTTGTAAAATAATTCTTTCTGGCAACATCTGGTTGGCTATAAAAATTTTGTGATACAACCTTTTAGGTTTACTTGTTTGCTTATATACTAGTTGCTGTAACAGCGTGCATGATTTTCTCGAGTCAGTGACATAATTGGGAATATACAATGCAGGCAGTCAACCTGGGAAGACAACTGTTCAGTGCTGATCATCACCTGTGGTTTAGACTATTCAAAGCATTCCTCTTCTTGGGTGTTCTGTCCATAATATTTACTCTTTCCAACATCTGTGATCTATCTTTGATGGATTTAATTGTGTGTTGTCTAGCATTTTTTCCGACCGGATGGGGTTTGATATTGGTAAGTTTGGTTAAAGGAAACTTCTTTCTTGGCACATTTGTTCTTGATTGGTCATTTGTCAACTGATACTTCATTTTTTTTTCCTTTCCAGATTGCACAAGCTGTGAGGCCCAAGATAGAGAATACTGGATTGTGGTACTTCATCCGTGTACTTGCTAAAGCTTTTGACTATGGAATGGGTGTCGTTCTTTTAGCACCAATAGCTATTTTGGCGTGGCTCCCAATCATATCTGCATTCCAGACTCGTTTCCTTTTCAATGAGGCATACAGAAGGCACTTGCAAATCAAACCAATTCTTGCAGGGAAAAAGAAGCAAAAATAATATTTTTGGAATTGGAAGCTGATGCAGAGTTATAGTATATATGTAAATTTTCAAGTTAATACTAACAATTCCTCATACTAAGACTTTTAAGTTTTAACATATGTAAGTAGTATTACAAAAAATGTAATTATTCATTAAAAAAAAATTCATAGAGACACATACCAATTAAAAAATGGGGGTTCACATGGATTACTGATATTTACTATTTCATTATATGCAAACTTGACCGTTGACACTATGTGACCATTGTACATATGTATATAGACACTGCCAGTATAATCATTTAAACCCATACAATTTTTTCTACCAAAAAAAAAAAAAAAACCCCATACAATTTATGAATGCAAGGAATTTTTTTTTGGCATTTAGCATCCTCTTTTTTATATAACATTTTACTTAGTTGTCAAGTCTGCAAAACTATTTAGCAAACTAGCATCTTGAGGGTCTAAAACACAAGTTCAAAGATGCAACTTGAGTTTCTAAGACTTGAGTTGCAAGTGGTGACAATCTAACATGGAAACAAAATCCACGTGTAACTCGAGTTCCACCATTCTCCAAATCTCTGCATTTGTTCTTCTTCTTCTTCCTTCCATTTCTTCCTCTGTTCTTCTTCTTCTTCCTTTTGAATCTATTCTTTTTCTTCTTCTTCTGCTGTTCTTCTTCTTCCTTCTGGGTCTGGCTTCTTTTTCTTCTTCTTCAAATCTACTTCTATAGAACTCGAGTCTAAGAAACTCAAGTTTCACATGGATAAATTGTTCCACCTCAACCCTAGAACTTAAGTCTCAAAGACTTGAGATGCTAGTTTCATAAATAGCTTCAAAAATGTGCTTGCTAACGAAATAATTTTCTGAAATTATGCTATATGAAAAATTTCCCTTGAATGCAAGGTGTTTTTATGTATTAGTTTCTCGTGAACTCAAATTCTTAATTTTCCTCTCTCTCTTTGGAAATTAAGAATTTGGTTCCTAACTTTTGTATTGTGTGTCAATTTGGTCCCTAATGTGTCAATTTAGTCTATAACATTTAAGGGTTGTGTCTTTGTTATTAAGTCATGAATAGAAAATACTGATGTAACTAGCGATGCAAATAAAAAATTATTCTAATGCCGAGTGTCCTTAAAAAAAAAAAATCCACATGTAAACAAAACATATCTTCAATCTTATTTTCTCTTGGTACTTTTTCATTTTTCCAATCATCACCGGAAATGATCTCTCTCTCTCTCCCACGCACACACACACAAACTATACAAGCAACAAAGAAAAAATCTCATTTTTTTGGCACTCTTAATAGATGCCAAAAACAGGCCATTTGATTTTAATTTTTTTCAAAGACCATAGTATTAGTGCCTAATAGTATTACATTGTCACACGCTATAACAACCCAATATAATTCAATTCAATCTTTATGAAGAAAACAAACAAAATGAAAAAAAAAAAAAAAAAACCCTCACTCTCGTTCTCTCTAGTCTGATATTTGTCCCCAATCTCCATTGCTGTTCACTAACGGCCTGTTTGGTTTCAAAAAGTGGTGCATCCACTTTTTGTTTTCTATATTCAAATCTTGAATTTAAATATAAGAAAAAGAATTTATTTTCACACATGGTGGTATTTGGTAAATTGTTTTGAATACATGTGCGTTACACCAACCAAGGCATGGGGGAATGTCTATGTGGTTGGATCTAGACCCTACACGTGGAGTGGCTGTGAGTAGAGGAAGAGGAAACGTTGGCTACAAAATCCTATCATTGGCCTACGCCAAAGGCGTGACTACCTTGGGAAGGAAGTAAGATATGCACCTGACATAGTACTCAATCATTCACAAAAGAGAGATAGTGACTTTCTAAGCTTAGTAGCTATAGGAACACCCCTTATTGGCTGAGTGCATGTTGGACCACTTTAGAGACACGTGTATCACCTACAGTACTTCTGATGTCCCTCTCATTGCTCAAGAGTTGTTCCCTAGGTAGTGGCAAAGTCACCTACCTGTATGCCATAGTGCCATGTTGGCATATTCTCTCTCCTCCAATCACTAAATAGTACCCTAGCTGTAGGAAGGTCCAAAAATAGGAAAATGATGGTTTGACACTTGTCTTTGTACTCAACCATATTCCTCCGATTATAAGAGGAAAATGCAGTTGGACTTTTAGGGTAAGATTCCAAGTAGATCTTTTGAGAAGAGAGTAGAAAGTTGATAAGATACGAAGGTAGAAAACAAGGTCTCTCTTTTAAGGAAGAACACCTTTATTGTACAAGAGTTACCTCTTCTTAGGGTTTTTCATCCCTTGCTCAAACCGTGGTTTTTCATCCCTTTTGTTAGGGTTTTCCATATACATCTTGTGTCAACTTTACCATTTTTGCAATCACTTTCTCCTTCTCTAACCTTTGTGATGTCAAAGCTTGTACCTTTGTCACTCATAAGCTTTTTCATTTAGATGTATTGTTAGATAACTTATTTTATCTCTCATATAAGCTTTAATCTAACTTGCATGTACATTTTTGGGGACTCTACTGGGGAATCTCTGGTTTGTATACCTCCGTTTGCTTTCATCTTTTCCATGCCTCTGAGAAAGAAAGTTACGGGGATACTAGCTGGTTCAGGTGAAAATCAGCGATCAGAACCAAGCGTAGATCATATATCCATGCTTTCCAGGGGCACAGAGTCTTCTAGTGAGACTAGTCAACCCGAGAACAAGAATATTGTGGCTGCCATTGAAGGCCTCTAGCGCTTTCAGGCTGCCATGTGGGCAGAGTTCCAGTCTCTACGTCAAGAGACATCCATACCTCAAGTCCATTAGGGTGTTCAATGTCCTTGAGGATCTCCTTATTTAACCAAGGAGAATATTTCTGCTTTTTTTTTTTTTTTTAAGCTAAGAAAGTGGAGAGTACTATTTATATTGACACTAGACCTCCATATTCTGAGGAAGTACCTAGAAAGCCTTATCCTGTCAACTATACTCCTTCCATCTTTCCTAAGTATGATGACATGGCAGGGAATACAAGGGAACACATCAGGTGGTATGTAGATGCACTGACGACTCACTCCTATGACATGACCTGAGGCTCAGGGAGTTTTCTAAGTCATTAGAAGGCCGTGCTTGTACCTGGTACACTAGCCTTGCACCAGGGTTGGTTCTGAGTTGGAACGACATGGCAACACAGTTCATGAAGAAGTTCTTTGCTCTGGAAGAGAAGCTCACATTGTCAAATTTGCAATAGGAAAAGCAAAGGGTATCTAAAGCAAACACAAGATCAGAGGAGACCGGTGGAGGCCGGCCAAGAATCCTCCAATGGCAAAGTCAGTATTTTTAGAATTCCAAGTATAATGGAAGTGTTTGAATCCCATACCCTCCTGTGGAAGAGCGCTTATATAGTGCTTATCTGGGGCAGTTATTTGTATAGTAACTTCTACAGTTAACGAGTTCGGAGGATTCAGAGGTAACTTCCATAACCGCTATGGAAGTTACATCATTCGGGGTCTGTTTTTCACAACCGTTTATCGAGAAACGGTTTGTAACCTGACAAGAATACAGGGGTCGCTTCAAGTTTGTCCAACCAACATCATGGACGGACGAGCTTGTCTTTGGACGAACATGTTTGAGGTAACTCATTTCTTCCTTTGGACGAGCCATATGGACGAGTTAGGAGTTTGTCTATTTTATTACACCATCAACTTCCAAAAAAAAAAAAAAAAAAAAAAATCCACTATCTCACGTAAAGATTAATCATTCTTATCTTGAAATTTCTATGGTTTTTTTTTTAATAATTTTTAAAACATTCCAAAATTTTTATTATCCAAATTCTGTACTTATCAAAAATTTCATCCATCCACACTAACGTATATCATCTTTTTTTTGTTTAAATCTCAAATTTTTTTACTCATCTAAATTCTTATCCCAATCAATAAATTCAAATGTCACATTGGGTTTCAACTTCTTACGATTCTCTATCTTATTTTTAAACATTATTCCATGATACCTTACCTCTTTCATAAAAAATTAAAAAAAAAAAATACACACGGTTATTTATATATCACTTTTAAAAATTATAACACTAAATAAAAAAATATATATATTAAAAAAAACCAAAAAAAGAATGTCAAAATCAACAAATTGCAGCAGTTAACTTCTAAATTTGAAACCATTAGGATGTCTGATGATGAATCTTTTGATAAATTCTATGCTAAACTTAATGATATTGTTAATTCTGCTTATAACTTGGGTGAAATCTATGATCAACCTAAAATTCTTAAGAAGATACTTAGATATTTCATTGAAGACTTTAGACCCAAGGTGACTGCCATCACTGAGAGCAAGGATGTGGACTCCATCGCTATTGATGAACTTGTAGGATCTCTTCAATCCTATAAGTTGGACCTACCAAAAACTAGCAAATTCAAATCAATGGCTCTTAAGTAAGTTGATGATGTTGAGGTTGGTGGATTTGATGATGAGCTCTCTGCTACAGAGATTGCTTACCTTGCCAAGAATTTTAGAAACTTTCTTAGGAATAGTAACAGAAAGGCAAGAGGTACGAACACTGTTGAACCTAGAAACTTTAGGAAGAATGATCCCACTAAGGTTAACAACATTGAAAAACCTAGAGAAAAAGTAAGTCAATCTTCAAATAATTCTGTGGGTCCTCAGTGTTTTGGATGTCAAGGGTATGGTCACA